>BMAC01000856.1:278692-394692 GCA_014905375.1 Phtheirospermum japonicum
AACAACCAGCAACACCAATGACAAAATTATATATAAACAAAAATTAAACCCCGGCCGATCACCACGACCTCCCATGCATGAACAATATATATACAATATAATGGGTGAATAAAACCTAAATTTGAAAGCAAAACCCTAATTAATTGATTGATCCTAAATTGAACCTTAATTAATTGATTATTCCTAAATTGAACCCTAATTATGTAATTATTACTAAATTAGCCCCTAATTAATTGCTTGTTCTCAAATTGAACCCTAATTATGTAATTATTACTAAATTAGCCCCTAATTAATTGATTGTTCCTAAATTGAACCCTAATTACGTAATTATTTGTAAATTCAACTCTAATTATGGATTAAACCTAATCCTAAAACTAACCATAATTATAAATTAACCCTAAAGTTAATTCTAAAACTAACCCTAAATTGAACCCTAATTCTAAAATTAACCATAAAACCTAAATTAAAACCCTAATTGAAAATTAAAACCTAAACCCTAATTAGAAATTAAAACCTATATTGAGACCCTAATTGAAAATTAAACCCTAAATTGAACTATAATTACAAATTAAAAATGGAATTAATACATATAAATAATATACAAAAATTAAAAAAAAACTGAAAAAATTTACATTGGTGACGGCTGTAGACGGGCGGCGACGGGCGTGGGGCGGAGCTGCTGCTGGCGGTCGGGCGGCGACGGCTGCGGCACGGGCGGCGAGGCTTCGGGCCTTCGGGCTCTCGCGGCTGTGGACGAATGACGGCCGGCGGCGAGGCTGTGGACGGCTGTGGACGAACGGCTGATGGCGGCGAGGCTTCGGGCTCTCGGTGGGCTCGGGCGGACAGTTCGGCGGCGGTTCAAGGCGCGGCTCAAGGCGGCTCGGCGGTGGACGGCGACGGCGACGGTGGCTCGGACGCGGCGGACGGACGGACTTTTCAAGGGAGGGGGCTCAAGGCTTCGGGCTCTCTTCTTTCTTTCTCTTTCTGAAAACAGAGCAAGTGACAGCGGGCTCGCCCGCTGCTTTCTATTAGGTTAAATTTTCCGAGGGGAACAATGTCCCTCGGAAAACCGAGGGATTTTGAATTCCCTCGGAAATGGCAAAAAATAAAAAAAAAATCCAATAAATAAAAATAGAAAAAAAATAGGGTTTATTTCCGGGTCGCCGAGGCGCACCCCTCCCCGCCCCGGTCGTAATTTCTCGAGTTTTGTTTCTATTTTTTACTATTTTTTCCTATTTTTTCGGATTTTTCGGTTTTATTCATATAAAATCGAAAAAAAATATAAACGCGTGCGGACGATCGACGCCCGACGCCCGTGGTACCACGACGCCGAGGCGCACCCCTCCCCACCACGGTCGTGAAATGATGGGATTCGTTTTTATTATTTACTAATTTTTCTATTTTCTAGGGGTTTTTTTCAATTTTTTTTAAATCGAAAAAAAATAGAAAACGCCCACTAAACGATCGACGTCCGACCCCCGTGGTTCCACAACGACGAGACGCACACCTCCTCCAATATCAAAAATCACGACGCTACGTCGCTTCACGTTTCCAACCGAAGGAGTTCATCGATCAATCGTATCTTGTTGTTGGTCGAACCCCACGACACGTGAGGGCACGCACATGCTCGTTGGTATTTTAAGATCGAATTTTGGGGTCAAAACCACCCCACGTGCCTAAGATGATAGGATCGGTTTCATTTTTACGATTTTTCTATTTTTTTCTATTTATTTGATTTTTTTTTTTATTTTTTGACATTTCCGAGGGAATTCCGAGGGATTTTGAATTCCCTCGTAAATGGCAAAAAATAAAAAAAAATCCAAATAAATAGAAAAAAATAGAAAAAACTAGAAAAAAAATAGGGTTTATTTCCGGGTCGCCGAGGCGCACCCCTCCCCGCCCCGGTCGTAATTTCTCGAGTTTTGTTTCTATTTTTTAACTATTTTTTCGGATTTTTTTTAGAATTCCATTATAAGCAAAATCGATCTTTAATAATTTAAGAGGCTAAAAATAAGATTTATTTATTTATATACAAAATATGCTATTCTGTTTTTTATTTTTTTGGCAATTTGTGATTTTCACATGACTAATAATAATAATTTAACCCTATATAGTTGCAATAATATTGAACCGAAAATGAAAGCATACAAACTTACGTTGAGTTGATTGGTGGAGAAGCAGTTTTGAGGAGAGAGAAGAGTCCAAACTTGTACGGACGGTGAGGAGAAGCATATAAAATTACCATGCCTATTTGTTAAATAACAAAATAGAAAAAAATCCAAAAAATAGTAAAAAATAGAAACAAAACCCAAAAAATCACGACCGGGACGGGGAGGGGTGCGCCTAAGCGTCCCGAAATAAATCCTATTTTTTATTATTTTTTTCTATTTTTTACGATTTTAATTATTTTTAATTTTTTTAAAAAAATTAATTAAATTTCCGAGGGAATACAATTTCCCTCGGAATAATTCCGAGGGAATCCGTTATCCCTCGGAATAATTCCGAGGGAAATTATATTCCCTCGGAAATTTAATTATTTTTTTTAAAAAAATAATAAATAAAACCGAGGGAATCAAATATCACTCGGTTTTCCGAGGGACTATTCCCTCGGAAAACCACCCGTCGGTCATCCCTCGGTTTTTCGTTCGGTAAAATATGGCGGGAACATTTGGCGCCCTGATTTTCGAGGGATTTTCCGAGGGAACGGAATTCCCTCGAAAAAACCGAGAGATTTTTATTTCCATCGGTGTTCCCTCGAAAATTTCCGAGGGAATTCCGTTACCTCGGAAAATCCCTCGGAAATTTGCTTTTTTTTTTTGTAGTGCTCTTGTTTTTGGACGTAGAAGAAAATCCATTTCTGCTGGAAAGTTCCACAATCATCTAATTGAAGAGGTTAGTCTTTTTGTCATCACTTTTATTAAAATACATGACCTTATTTCACTTTCTACCAGACTCAATGCATTCAGATTATGTATGAAAAAGAAAATAAAAATACATGCAAAAGTATACAGATGTTGTGACTAATGTCAGTTTGGGGTGTCACAACATCAAAACCAACATTGACCTAAACAATGCACATACCGAGATCTCTTCTCAAACGAGAAAAGGTCTCTAAATCTAATGCCTTTGTGAAGATGTCAACAAGATGATTATCTGTTCTTATATGCTCAAGGCTAACTATCTTCCTCTCAACCAAGTCTCGAATAAAGTGGTACCTTATGTCAATGTGTTTGATTCGAGAATGTTGGACTGGATTTTCCGAGATATCAATGGCACTGGAATGATTACAAAGCACCGTCAATATTCTACTGTGTAGACCATAGTCCTCAATCATTTGGTTCATCCACAACAATTGTGTACAGGCACTTCCAGTTGCAATATACTCGGCTTCAGTTGTAGAAAGAGAAATACAATCTTGTTTTTTGCTATACCATGAGATTAGATTATTACCCAAGAAAAAATAACCTCCTGTAGTACTCTTCCTATCCACAACATCTCCAGCCTAGTCCGAATCAGTATAACCCAAAAGTTCAGTACCAGTTTCTTTAGAATACCAAACACCTAATTCAGTTGTACCAGCAATATATCTTATGATTCTTTTAACAACTTTTAAGTGTGACTCTTTAGGATTTGATTGATATATCGCACATAGATACACACTATACATAATATCTGTCCTACTTGCTGCCAAATATAAAAGACTCCCTATCATGTTTCTGTACATGGTGTTATCAACACCATTACCAACATCATCTTTTGACAGTTTCACAGTTTTGCCCAGTGGTGTTTTCTTATGCGTTTCACTTTCTAACCCGAATTTATTAACTAAATTCTTAGCATATTTGGACTGAGAAAGGAAAATACCATCATTTAGTTGTTTGATTTGAAAACCAAGAAAGTAAGAGAGATTACCTTTCATGCTCATCTCAAATGTGTCGGACATTCGAGTTATAAACTCCTTTACCATTTGCTCATTAGTAGATCCAAAACTAATATCATCTACATAAATCTGGACAATCAAGATGTGCTTATTTGATCTTAGGAGAAATAAGGTTTTGTCAACTTCCCCTCGTCTAAAATTTAAAAAGAGCAAGTGTTGAGTCTACCTCTCATACCAAGCTCTAGGAGCTTGTTTTAAACCATATAAAGTTTTTTTCGGTTTTAAAACAAAGTTTGGTTTTTGAGGATGTACAAATCCTTTAGCTTGCTCAACATAAAATTTATTCACTTAAAACCCCATTTAGAAAAGCACTCTTTATGTCCATTTAGTGCAGAGATATTTTCATATGACAAGCAACATCAAGTAAAAGTCTTACCGACTCAATGCGAGCAATAGGGGCAAATGTCTCATCAAAGTCGATGCCTTCAATTTGAGTATACCCTTGTGCAACCAAATGAGCTTTGTTCCTCACAATGTTGCCTGCCTCATCTGTTTTGTTCTTGAATATCCACTTTGTTCCTGTCACGTGAAAGTTTTTTGGACGAGGAACTAGATCCCACACATCGTTCTTGGCAAATTGATCTAACTCCTCTTGCATTGCCGTTATCCAGAATTCATCCTTGAGAGCATCCTCCACACGCTTGGGCTCTGTTTTGGAAAGATATAAATACTCTCGAATTTTAGAATAATTAGTAGATAAACAGACATACCTAATAACCGTTTCTTTGAAATTTATCTGACGCTTTCTTGTACTCCTTTTATCTAAGTGTCCAATGATTTGGTCCGTGGGATGGTTCCTCTGAATTCTTGATGGTATATCCCTCTGGTGTAAGTCAATGGGGTCAGCTGGATCTTCCTCTTTTGGTTCAGAATGTGATTCTGCGGCAGCTTGAGTAGATGTTGGGTTTGATGTTGTGTTTCCAGAACCAACAGTGATACCAACATCACTAGGTTCTCTTGTTTCAGCACCTGCATCTTTGTTTTCTATACATGCACTACCATCTACACCAACCGTGACATTATCTTGAAGATTTTGATCATAGACGAGATCATTATCCTTGGTAGGTTTGACACCACTCATCAAATCATCGAACTTGACATTGAATGACTCAAACATGCCATGTGTCCTAAGGTTAAACAACCTATGTGCATGACTGTTTTGGGAATATCCCATGAAGATGCATTTGTCACTTTTTGAGTCCAGTTTAGCAAGATGATTTCTATCATTGAGCACATAACAAATACATCCAAAAACATGAAAACAGCTCAAGTTCGGTTTTTTACCCAACAACAATTCATAGGGTTTGACACATGACCCTGGTCTAAAATATACCCTATTTATTATATGACATGCAGTATTCATAGCTTCAGCCCAAAAACATTTTGCAATGCCATTAGAAATGAGCATAGTTATAGTCATCTCAGCAAGAGATCTATTTTTACGTTCAGTTATGCCATTTTGTTAGGGAGTGATTGGTGATGAAAACTCGTGACTTATACCTTCAGATGAACAGTATTATGAAAAAGATGCATTCACTACTGCAGAAACTGCATTCCATGGCGTCTCATCCACGACGGTTCTGTAAGAACACCGAAAAAATGTGTTTTTACGGCGGTTTTCCAGAAAACTGATGTTAAATCCATCATTTAACGGCGGTTGTCTTAGAACCGCCGTCAAATATGAACTAATTAACGTCAGTTCTTAATGAACTGTCATGAATTAACAAGTATTCACGGCGGTTCCTTAAGACCGGCGTTAATTAGTTTACATGTTAATTAGTTCGCTGGATTTAACGTCGGTTCCTTAGAATCGCCGTGAATGTGATGACATTTAACAGCGGTTTCATAAGAACCGTCGTAGAAAGTAGTCTGCTATGTCACCAATCCTCGTCTTGCTCAAGCAAGTTGTTTCAACCGTCAGATCCGTGTCTTATCCGACGATTTGCATTCGCCACATCATAAATGAAAAAATAAAAATATTTTTTTTTTTGATTTCCTATTTTATTCCCCAAAATCAGAACAAGTAACAAAATTAAAACTCTCCCTTTTATCCTCCATTTTCTAGAAATAAAAAAACACCTCATCAAACACCTTATGGCCATCACTCCGACGGGCTACACGCGGCCCATCCTCCCACCGCCTCTACGCCATTGATGAATTTCTAAAGCTCTGCTATTTAGTTTCACTGAAAATTCCATTGATGCTTTTTGGCGAAGGTCCAATTTTGGTCGAAAATCATAGATGGAGCCCATGTACATATATCCCCTAAACCCTAAACTCAACAATACTATCTTTTATCACTTTGTCGAACACTTTTATCCCTCCTTTCTGTTAATCGATCTGCTGTTGTCTATATTCAACAATGGCGTCCAGATGCAGCCGAGTTTTCAGCAAGTCTTCCATTTCCACCCTTAAATCCGCGATTTCAAAACCAGCTTCTTCTTCTTCTCACGTACGAGACTCTCTCTCCTTCCAAGTTCAGTTTCCCCTCCCCTTTGCCGATTTTCTCTCTCAAGGTACCCATAATTCTATACTATTGTTTCATTTATTTATTTATTTTCATTTTATGGTTTACTGTTAGTTCTGAATAATATGGGAAAGCAAATTGGGTGTTAGGTCTCCAGTGGAGTTGGGGGCCGCGGCATCCATCCTGAGCTCATCGTCTTTGAGTTGTCGAGCTCTTTCTCAGGGTACACTGTTCTGCACTTCTCTCCAGATCTCTAGTATGTCTGGTTTTTCTCTTTAACTATATATATATATACTGTCTACTGAAATTGTTGGGACATGCTAATTTCTTTGCCAGATTGTCATAATTTGAGTCCGTTGTTATTTAGTTTAGCATCAAAGATTTCTCGAAAGTTGTGATTTAATTTTTGGAAAATTTACAAAATCAACTGAAAGTTGATGGGAAAAAAAAAGTATTTACATTGTAAGCATATGATTGACCACGAAATTACCATATATGATGAGGGGGTTCTTTTCCAAAATTTACCATGTATGCTTTAAGTACACGCTTTAGAAGAATTACTACGCATTTTTGCATTGCCTGTTGACAATGCATTTGGGGGACATGTTCGAAATTATAGTCTCATTTATTTGGGCATAGTGAGCTGTATTTATCTGCTTGAAAACCAATTATCTATTATGTTGAGGCGCATTTATATTGCCTGATTACACATTATGGTTTTGTAGCCTTGTCCATTTTTCTTGTGCACTTCCGAATGTTAAATACTTGTTTACCACCATTTTACCTTATGTTCTCAAATTTATGTTCATGTGTATGTTTTGTCTTTTTTTGTGTGCATATAGAAAATAGAAACGCTCCTTCATAATCCCAAATAAGTTGTATTGTGTTTATTTGATTCATGGGAGGCCTAAACCAACACTGGGAGTTTGCTGATATCACCTCTAAATTTCCAGAAGGTGTTATAATAGTACCTCACCATATAGTAACTACTTCATGATTCCAATTTGCTAATGCAATATTGGTGCATGACATGAATTAACTATAGAAAATTTCTACCATTTTACTTAGCCTTTCCAGTTTAACATTATAAATAAATAAGTTCTAATTGTAAACATGAGTTAAAACTGGGTGGTTTTGAATATTAAGATCCTTAGCTGCAAGGACTGCAACTGATTCTCTAACTTAAGTAAATGAACTCCTGACAGACACCTTTGACTTATGAGAATTTTGCGCTGCTGCATCAATTGTTTATCAGTTAGAAGCTCTTGATAGATGGGAGCAACACGCTCGTTGCGCCTATGAGCTTTTTGATAAGGATGGGAACCGAACCATCATGATTGAGAAGTTAGCTTCGGTAATAACAGTCAGTATTATTTATTTTTAATAATTATTATTATTAATTCATTCATTCATATTACACTTATTTATTTTTTTGGGGTTTATTAGTTTTTTTTAGGTTTTTACTGGGTTTTTTCATTCTAGGGTTCTTCTTAGTTTTTTAGTTAGTTTATTTTTTTAGGGTTTTCCATTTTTTAAAATTCTTTTATTATAATATTTAGTTTAAGGGACTTTCGTAATGGGTAGGCTCCCTGAGTGTACTTCTTGTACTTATTTATCAATCTGACTTCCCAAACATTAATTATTCTTTAGGGACATCAAACTGGACAACCTTATTCTTGATAAGA
This sequence comes from Phtheirospermum japonicum, assembly GCA_014905375.1. Classification (NCBI taxonomy): domain Eukaryota; kingdom Viridiplantae; phylum Streptophyta; class Magnoliopsida; order Lamiales; family Orobanchaceae; genus Phtheirospermum; species Phtheirospermum japonicum. The sequence continues at coordinate 286,785 of BMAC01000856.1, forward strand.
ACGGTCACATGAAGCTCTCGGACTTTGGTCTCTGCAAGCCCCTTGATTGTAGAACTTTATATACGGTGAGCGAAAATGAGGCAATGGTAGTAACTAGAGGAGCCCTCTAGAACAACTTCAGCATTGGCAGATGAATAGACGAAAATTGGTAAGCACCATATGTAATTTATAAGAAGCAAAAAGCAGAAAGCACTTTGCAGCAATAGGCACTTCTGTTTTGATTCTTATTCGCAATTTTTCAAATCGAGAACACGTTGCAAGGAAATATAAAAAACTAATCTCCAGTTTTACGATATTCAATTTTCATAACTGTCCTGTTTTCAAGGCATTTTCAACTGTCGAAACGCCTGACTATATTGCTCCGGAAGTGCTATTGAAGAGGGGATACAACATGGAGTGTGACTGGTGAGTTCACCTTTTTTTTTTTCATGTGGTGACTTTCCAAAATTCCTGTGTTAGTTTACTTATTCTTGTGCTTGGGCTTTTGGCACCTATTTTAAATCTTCATTTTCTGCAATATGTTACTCGTGAGGGACTTTTAAACTGATCTGCATGTGTCATCACTATGTATTATAAAATCCAGTAAGAACTACTTCAGCATTTTCCGTAGTGATGCATTACTCTGAGCAAACTATGCCGAAGAAATTTGAATTTGTTCTCATTTTTGTATATTGCTTGCAGGTGGTCACTGGGCGCAATTATGTATGAGATGCTTGTTGGCTACCCACCTTTTTATTCTGATGATCCTATGACTACTTGCAGGAAGGTACATGTTTTGGATAGTATACTTTTAGGTTAATTAAAGAAGTTACCTTGAGGTTTAGTCTAAATGTGACAAGAAATCCTCTTGTCGGTGCAATTTGTAAAAATAAAAAAAGAACCAAATTTCAAGGGGGTATTTACAGTTTTAAATGAAATTGGTTTGTTCTATTTTTGGGCTAAAGTGAGGGTTAATTTTGTGTTGTAAATGTGGTCACTGTTCTGGCACTTATGAGCCTTCAATCGACTTAAGTTTGGAGATTGAGGATGCAGACGACCTTTTAACAGCTCTTGAGTCTTTTACAAAGGTTGAGAAAAATGAAGATATAGAGACCAAGTTTACATGTGAAAAGTGCAAGGAGCAAGTATCTATTGAGAAGTAACTTTCCTTCAACCATGCCCCTTAAGTGGTTGTGTTTAAGTTGAAGAGATTCAAAAATGATGGCTGTTTAGTCCATAAAATTGATAAAGATGTGGAATGTTTAATGCACCGCGAGTGTAGAATATTAAAATCACAATTATTTAAATTATTTAATTTTCTACTTTTATTTAATTTTGGTGTATTTTTTTGTTGAAATAATTAATAATATTCAAAATATCCAGTATTTTTCTGTTTTGGGGCACCTGCTTTCATTTATTTTTTAAATTTTTTTTACTACTTTCTTGAAGGTATTTTTTAAAACCGCCTATCCATTCTGAAAATAGACTTTCTAGAAAGTATTTTTCAAAAACCATCGTCGAATCCACCGCCATTGTTTTCTACGGCGGTTCTTAAACCGCCGTAAAAAACATCACTTTCTACGGAGGTTCAATAACAATCGCCGTAAACAACTCCGGCGGTGGATTTAAAGGCGGTTCAAAAACCGCCGTTAAAAGTGTGCTGGAACCGCCTTTAAAACTATTTTCTGCAATAGTGACTCTCAAATTCTTTTCCAAGGTCACTTCTAATCCTACCAATATTCACACCAAATCTCACACACAACCTCTTTGCAAGCTTTTTAAATGCTTCAAAAGTCTCAAAATTTTCTTTTAAAAATTCTACCCAAGTAAACGGGAAAAATCATCAACAATGACTAGTACATACCTTTTACCACCAAGTCTCTCAACCTCAAGTGGTCCCATAAGGTCCATGTGAAGGAGTTTGAAACAACATTAGATAGTGAGACTCTATACTATTGGATGTGGCACCCTGACCTGCTTTCCTTTCTGGCACGCCTCGCAAATAGGGATGATCTTGGTGTTGAGCTTAGGAAGCCCATTCACAACTTCCTCTTTGGCTAACCTATTCATCATCTTGTAGTTGACATGTTCGAGTTTTTGATGCCACGCCTCAGCATCACTCAATATAAACAATTTGTAAAGAGCATCGCTATTGATTTGATAGCAATTATCTGAAGTCCTCTGACCAGTGAGGATGCAAGCTCTATTCTCCTCATAGACTTCACATTTTTCACGATTGAATTTGACACTGAAACTGTCATCGCAAAGTTGACTTATGCTTATCAAGTTTGCAGTAAGTCCTTCTACCAACAATATGTTTTCCATCTTTACAATGCCTGGAACATCAAGAGTTCCTTGCCCAATGATTTGGCCATTTGCACCTCCACCATATTTTATTTTTCCACCTCGAAATCTGACAATATTGGAAAGTAGGTCTTCTGATCCGGTCATGTGCTTGGAGCATCCACTGTCGAAGTACCAGGCTCCAGGGACGTGGGATTTCAGGGGCAATTTATTAGGTGCACCCAGTGCACCCTGTTTTACGTGATGATATATGACAGTTATACGTGATGATATGTGTCAAAAACTTAGAGTTTAGGGTTTACTTTCCCATTTATGGTTTAGTTTTACATTCTAGGGTTTAATTTTCTATTTTTAGGGTTTAATCTTCATTTTAAGGTTTAGTTTTTTTTTTATCTTTTTATTTAATTTTCCATTTTTGGGCCCGGGCAAGAATCTATCATTCTGTCAGTTATATGTGATGATATGTGTTAGTTATATGTGATAATATGTGTCAGTTATATGTGATGATATGTGATAGAAATTTTGGATTTAGAGTTTAATATTCAATTTCAGGGTTTAATTTTTCATTTTATTGATTAATTTTCCATTTTTAGTGTTTAATTTTTTGTTTTAGGTTTTTTTTTTTTTTAATTTTAGGATTTTAAATTTTAGATTTAGAATTTCAAATACTTGTGATGATATGTATCAGTTATATGTGATGGTATGTACCAGTTATATGTGATGATATATGTCAGTTATATGTGATGATAAATTAAATTACAGGGTGCACCTTATAAGGTGCACCTGGGTCCATGGTATACTCTCTCGATTTCAGGGAGGTACAGATCATATTGCACTTGATATCATTTTTCTTGACCCAAACCTGTTTGAACCTGGTGTTGGTTTTAAGGAAACCAACATTGGATTCAGCAGACACCCTGGTTCTCTGATAATGTCTTCTTTCGCCAACCATATTCTAGTAGAAAGGTCGAATGTGACCTGGTTCACCACAGTAATGACACACAAACTGTCTTCTTCTCTTCTTGTGACGTTTGGTCGATTTTTGTTCTTCGTTTGATGCTTGGGTTGGCTGATTTGGTTTGTAGCCAATTCCATGCTTTGAGGTTTTTGGGAAACTCATCTCCAAAATTTCGTAGAGCTTTGCCTTGAATTTGTTGAGATTCGTGATCGTTCCTTGAACCTTCTTCAGCTCAGTTTTCACTAGTTCTAACTCGACATCCTTTTTGGTGAGCGACGACTCCAAACGGACAATTATATCAAGTTGGTCATTCTTTTCCTTGGTTAGCTTGTCCACCTCTTTCATAAGGTCCTTGACCCTGAGTACATGTTTTCCCCAACTAACAAACAGTTGCTTATGTTCAACACCCAACTTCTCGTATTCTTCAATATATTCATTAACCTCTGCATTCAGGCACACAATGTTGGTTTCGATGTTACCAACATGGATATCATTGTCCCACACAGCATTAGTAAATAAAGATGGAACAGGTTCAGGCGAGTCGGAATCGTTGACATCCTCAGTGTAGTCTGTAGCAACCATGCTCTTTTTCCTGAGAGTGTTAGCACGCTCATTTTTCCAATGTCCCCAACCCTTACATTCATGACATTGTACTTCACTGAGTGGTTTCGGGGAGCTGGATGCACTGGATACCTAAGGCAAAGACTGGGATCTGGAGAGAGTGCGCCCAGAGAACTTTGGTGTAGGCACCTGTGGTTTGGTCTTTGTACTTGATCCTCCAATGTTCTTCTTCTTCTTCTTCTTCAGGAAGTTGTTATAACGTTGGGTTACATAGGAAATTTCTTCTTCCTCAAGAGTGGTGGATTCCATCTTTTTCAGAACCCCTTTCAAATCAAAATCCTCATCATCTTCATCGTTGTCGGAGTTAACATCGGAGGAGAGAGCAACATTCTTCTCTTTTGAGTTGGAACCAAGGTGTTCCATCTCAAATGTCTTGAGAGAGACAACTAAAGCGTTGAACTTTATGTCATCAGTGTCCTTGGATTCTTCTATGGCAACCACCTTAATGCTGAATTTCTTTGTAATGGATTTCAGTAGTTTTCCCACAAGACGTGAGTTTGTTACTGCTTCACCAAGCCCTGCACACTCGTTTGCAATATCTGAGTGTCTCATGGCTTAGTCCATTATGGACTCTTTTTCATCCATCCTCATTACCTCGAAGGTATATGTCAGCATTCTCAGTCTTGTTCTCTTCACGCTCTGGGTCACTTCACACACCCTTTGGAGTGCGTCCCATGCATCCTTTGCTGATTCACAGTTCTTGATAACTCTGTAGTAGCTTGAGTCAACATACCCACACAGGGTGTTGATGCATTTGGAATTCCAGTTTGCAGCAGCTACTTCCTCAGAAGTCCAATCTATTTCTTTCTTATCGACGGTATCACCTTCACCATAAGTGACACGTGGCTTTTCCCATCCAACCAGAATGATTCTCCATGCACGTTCGTCGATGTTATTTATATGCCACCACATCCTTTGTTTCCAGAGAGAGTAGTTCTCCCCATTGAGGATTGGAAGCCTTGGGTTGCCTTGAGCATCCATAGCACCTAAACAAATAAGGAATAGTATTTAGTATGTTAAGTAACCCGCTCTGATACCTATTGTAAATTTGTAAACCAACACGGAAATCAACATCAACCATAGTTTAACTAAAAATATGCAGCGAAGATTTAAACTCAAGAACACAACAATTTAAATTCAGTTCACAAGTAAAAGTACTTGTGAACTTGAGTGTACAAACCCAAAAACTATATTACTTTCTTTGTTCACGATCAATACAAAAAGATAAGAAGTAATATATGAAAACTAAAGTATCAAACATATGATACTAAATACTTATCGCCTAGATGAAAGATCTCCTCCGTTGTCACACAACTTCGAAGACCTTCTTGATCTTGGACAATGGCTCCAAGTAGTTATCTTGCTTGTGTTCTCCCTTGTCTTGCATCGCCTGCTACTGCTCTTTCGTGCGTCTCAAAAAGATGTCCCAAGTCTTGGTTATCTCTTGTCTTAAATAGACAATCCTAGAAACCTAAACTTGGTAAACAAGTAAAACAAATCCTAAACATAATTTAGGAAACCAAATAAAGTCCTAGGCACAATCTAGGAAACAAAATCTAGAGTACTAATTTATTTTGTGCCCAAGAAAGGCAAACAAACAAAATAAGAATTATTGCCAAGAATAAACTCCCAACAGGATGATTCGATGTATTTGAACTAGGCGTGTAAATGAGACAAATAGTTCGCAAGTTATTCGCTACCCGACTCTATAAGAGCTGGCTCGAGCTCGTTTAAAAAGAGTAGTTTAATAAATGAGCAAACTCAAGGTTCATGATATTCGGCTCGTTAGCTCGTGTGCGGGTTCGTTAGTGAGTTCTAGAGTGCGTTCGCTATTAAGATCGTATAAATTAAACTAATAGTTTGATTTTAATTTCAATTTTTATACTTATTCATATGAAAAACATAGAAATATATATAACTTATTTGTTTACGTATTTTAGTAGAAGTCTTATGTACTTTAAAAAGTGTTCTATTTTATCTTTGTAATAAAGTAAAGAATAATTTATTTAATAATTAATATCTTTTGAACTTGTTTAGGTTTGATTAAACTCGAAAAAACTCGCGAGCTATCGCTATGTGCGTTAAAAAAAGCTCGAACTCGAGCTCGATAATAAACAAGCAAGTTCAAACTCTCTAAAGCTTGACTCGGTTCGGCTCGTTTACATCCCTAATTCGAACGGATAAAGTAATGGGTAATATTAAAATAGTTTTATAGTATGAGACCGATCTCACAAGTCTCACATGAGAGCTACTCCTAGAAATATATCCACTGGAAAAAGCAATGAATGCAAGCTAATTTCAAACACAATCGCAACAATGAAAAATAGGTTGCGCACACATTAATTGAATATTAAACATTGTCAATAATAATAATTAAAATTAGAGATTGCTCTTGAAAATACTTGCATTAATTTAAAATTTTGAATCTAATCATTTTATTTCTTCACTTTATTTTTCTAAGAGTCAAACAATAAATTGCTGCATATATAATATTGCGATATGTTGGTGTATTAACATAAGGAAATTACTACACGACACCATGCCACTACCCTCTATATTTACAGTAGTTGATTTTTTAATATGAAAAGTCTAAATATAATCTGATGATTTCTATTAATTGAAGAATGATGCCACCGTAAAAGTTCTCATAAGTGAAATAAATAATATTACATTGAAGGAAATGTATATCATGAACACGAGTGCACAAAGGATATTACATTGAAGGTAATGTATATCATGCACACGAGTGCACAAAGGATGGTGCATTATTGAAATTCTTGATTTATCACTAGTCATGTTTATCACATAGAAAATCCCTATTTATTATACAAAATATATGTATTCATTACATATAACATATATACACATAAATACAATTTTGTATTAATCACACCGAGAATCTCATATTCATCATTCATAAAGCACACATAACATTCATATTTATTACACAAAAGACATATATTAATCACGCTAATTATTTTATATTCATCATACATAAAACATAATCGTGAATCCGCATATGCACCTGTCATGAATCAAAGGTCGTCTGTGAGTAATTGGGAAATTAAGGCGAGTTTGGAAATTGGGAATGAAGAACAAAACCCGTGCAAGGAAGAGGAAATGGAGCTGGGACCAGAGCGAGTTCTCGGGGCGGTTTTAGATAGAGTGGGCATGGAGGATAGGGCCACGACGCATGGCAAGATCTGAGTAGTTGAATCCTTTTAATACACTTTTTATTAGCCGTCCATTTGTAATGCTTTGGTTAGTAGGTTTGTTATGTTACTAGCTGGGTTTTATGGACTTTTTGGAATGTAATATTGGTACCCCTGGGGATTATTTATGTATAAGCAGAAAAGGAGAAATGAATTAAGCAATTACAATTTACATATCTTCTATCTTCTTCCCCAAGCATCTTCTCTCTCTCTCTTTTCTTCATATCTATTACAGAATTACACTCATTAATTACAGAAATAAGATCAATCTTAACAATTGGTATCTCAGAGCTGTAGATACCCAGGATGTCCAAAATTACCCGCTTCAAGGATCTGCAGGAAACTCAGAAGCGCATAGATCAGGTTCTTCAAGTTGAATCTGAAAAAAGAGAAGCATCTGAAATGAAACTGCAAGAACAGATTACTGGGATCAACACAGAAATGATGGGCAAGTTTGATAACTTGTCCCAAACCCTAGCATCGATTCAATTGAAACTGCTTAGCTTTGACAAGGTGCATAAGCAGGTTGACGAGAGGTCAATTCTGGGTGACCCAGGCCCAGGCTGGTCCTCACCAAGAACAACACCTAAGAAACAGTTTACCCAAAATAGGATGATCCAGGACCATCTTGCTACCAACATCATCATCCCACTGCCTAAACTTGACTTCCCCAGATTGATGGCTCTCTACCCAGGTCATGGATCCTGAAATGCCGGGGTATTTCAAACTCATACCCAATTTTCCAAATTCACAAAAGGTAACACTAGCATATATACATTTTGAGGGGAAGGCTGCTCAATGGTTCCAACAATTTTCTATTAAGCAACTGGATCTTACTTGGCACCAGTTCCGTGAAGTAATTTCAGCCAAGTTTGAGGAATTAAAGGAATCTAAGATTATTACTGAATTTAATAAGCTGAAACACACACAGTCCTTTGTGGAGTATGTGGAGAAGTTTGAGGAGTTGAGAGCTTGTATGTTGCTTTGAACAGAGGGGCCTATTCTGAGGACTACTTTATTTCCAGTTTTATAAGTGGATTGAGTGAAGAGTTACAGTCTTTTATGAACATGTTTGAACCCACATCATTGCAACATGCCATTGAATTAGGGCAAAGGCAGTTACACACTTTAGAGGCATTGGAAAAAAGGTTCAGAACAACAGCCAAACCTAATACTACATTCAACCCCAGCAGGAATGAACTTAGTTCTACATTAAGACCACCCCAAAACCCCAACAGGCCCCAGTTTAAACTCCTCACTGCTTCTGAGATGGCTGTAAGAAGAGAAAAAGGGTTGTGCTATAATTGTGATGAACCATTATCAAGTGGACACAAATGTAAGAATAGAGTGTCATATATGATTATGACTGAGGAAGAAGATATACACTACCTGCAGTCCTGCCCTAATAATGAGGAAGTTCAACATTTGGATATTGAAGTTATGGAGGAGATTCAGATGTCCCTAAATTTTATATCAGGAGAGGGAGGAGTTACCACCATGAGGCTTAATGAGTCAGTGGGGGCTGAGAAACTACACATACTCATCGATACTGGTAGTACACTAAGCTTTCTCCAGGAGTCCACTACTAAGAGGCTAGGATGTATTTTAAAGTCTGCCAAACCCATCCTGGTCAAGGTGTCTAATGGCCAGAAAATGGTCAGTTCCACAAGAGTGGTGAAGTTCAAATGGAAAATGGAGGGGCACCATTTTGCTTCCTCACCTAGGTTGTTAGCCAATGGAGGATGTGACTTGATTCTAGGAGGAGATTGGGTGAAATCCTGTACACCTATTGAGTTTCACTATGATAACATGATATTTACTATTACCCATTTGGGAAGAAAAGTGAGGATACAGGCTATATCTTCACCAAGTGAGTCCCAATTGATTTCTGGTCCAACCCTTTTTAAGATGATCCACCAAGAAATCCTATCCCAGATTGAAGAGATGTTCTTGATCAAAACTAAACCTGATACTAAGCACAGTGTTAAAAATTTAGATGACCTAGTTTTGGAGTTTCAAGATATTTTTTAAGAGCCTAAAGGGCTGCTACCTGTCAAAGGGGTGGAGCACTACATTGTTATGAAGGAAGGGAGCAACCCCAAGCACCAGTTCCCCTATAGGGTATCCCACAGTCAGAAGAATGAGATTGAAAGAATTATCAAGGAACTACTAGAAGCTGGGATTATACAACACAACAACAGCCCATTTGCATCTCCAGTACTCCTAGTCAAAAAGAAAGACTCTACCTGGAGGATGTGTGTGGATTATAGATATCTCAACAGCCTAACCATCAAACATGACTATCCTATACCAATCACTGATGAGTTGTTGGATGAGATATAAGGGGCTGAGTACTTTCAAAAATTGATTTGAGGTCAGGGTATTTTCAGATATTGATGAGGCCAGAAGACAGGTATCTCATAGATTTTAATACTCATAATGGGCAATATGAGTTCTTGGTGATGCCTTTTCGGTTGTGTAATGCACCAGCAACTTTCCAGCCACTGATGAATCAGGTGTTTCAACCCATGCTGAGGAAATCAGTGTTAGCCTTTTTTGATGAGATCTTTATTTACAGCAGGACAGAGGATGAACATTACAATGATTTGAGGGCAGTCTTACTTTTACTAAGAAAATATTCCCTATTTGCAAAAAAAAAAAAAAAAGTAAGTGTCACTTTGGACAAAGGCAAATCTAAATACTTGGGCCACATCATCTCTAAAGAAGGTGTTGCTACTGACCGTAGCAAAATAGCTAGCATGATGAAATGGCCAAGGCCCACCAATATCAAGCAACTCAGAGGATTACTAGGACTCACAGGATACTACATGATATTTATTCAGGTTATGGAGTTTTAAGCAAACCACTGACCAATTTTCTTCAAAAGAGGGAATTCATGTGGTTTGAGGAAGCTGAAACAGCCTTAGGAAGCCATGGTGATAGCCCCTGTACTAGCATTACCAGCCATTTCCAAGCCTTTTATCCTTGAGACAAATGCTAGTGGCACTGGATTAGGGGCAGTTCTAATGCAGGATGATATACCCATTTCTTACATGAGTAAAAATCTATGCATGAGGAATCAGGGTTTGTCTATTTATGAAAGGGAATTTCTGTCTGTGCTAATGGTTGTTCATAAGTGGAAGCATTACCTAAAGGGGTACAAGTTCATTATCAAGACTGACCAGCAAGCACGCAAGCACTTACTGGATCAAAGGATCATGAATCTTATGCAACAGAAATGGATAACTTAACTACTAGGGACTAATTATGAGATTTAATATAAGAAGGGGGTGGTGAACAAGGTAGCATATGCCTTGTCCAGGAAAGGACCAATTCTGGAACTCTGCCAAGCTATTTCTACTATCACTCCTACATGGGGCCAACAGGTAACTGAGATCTACCAAACTGACCCCTTCTTTGCCAAGATCCTAGTAGCAAAAGCTTTGAACCCACAATCACATCCTGAGTTTGAGCTGAAGGATGATATCATCAGATATAAAGGGAAAATAAGTGTAGGGAATAACCCCACACTCAGGAACACTATACTAACTGAGATGCACAATTAAGCTTTTGGGGGTCACTCAGGCATTTTGGGTACATACAAGAGGATTGGGAGGTTATTTTATTGGCCACTCATGATGAAGGAGGTGGAGACATGGGTAAAACAGTGTGAAGTGTGTGCTAGGAGTAAGTCTGAAGGAGGGCTCTACCCTGGGTTACTCCAACCTCTACCCATTCCCCAACAAGCTTGGACTCACATTTTCATGGATTTCATTGAGGGGTTACCTAAATCTGTTGGGAAATATGTGATCCTAGTGGTGATAGATAGATTCACCAAGTATGGCCACTTCATGGCCCTATCACATCCCTTCACAGCCTATAGTTGCTAAAGTATCCCTGGACTATATCTACAAGCTACATGGACAACCATTGCACATTGTGACTGACAGAGACAAGGTGTTCACCAGCATATTCTGGAAGGAGATTTTTAAATCATTAAGCACTCAATTGGACTTCACCTCTGCCTACCATCCCCAATCAGATGGACAAACTGAAAGGCTAAAGCAGTGTCTAGAAAAACTACCTCAGATGTATGGTGCAAAAGAACCCTAAACAGTAGGTGAAGTGGTTATCATAGGCAGAATTTCGGTACTATACCAACTACCACACCAACTTAATGACTACTTCTTTTCAGGCACTCTATGGTTACCAAACCCCCTCATCATTTATGGAAACACTCATAAGTACACATAATCAAGATGCAGCAGACATCATTCAGCAAAGGCAAAAGCTTACACAAGAACTCAGACGAAATTTACAACAAGCACAACAACGCATGAAGTTTTATGCAGATAAACAAAGAGTAGAGAAGCATTTTGAAGTTGGTGATTGGGTATACATAAAATTCCAACCTTTCAGGCAAAATTCAATTGCACTTAGAAAAAATCTAAAGCTATCAGCAAGGTATTATGGACCATTATAGGTTGTGGAGAAAATAGAGGAAGTAGCATACCGTTTGAAATTACCGGAAGACGCCCGAATCCACTCGGTTTCCCACATCTCTCTCCTCAAAAAGAAATTAAGCCCCACCGTGCATCCACTCCCGAGCTTAGATCTGCCAATCATGGACGATGATGGTGAGTTCTTAGTCATAGAAGAAGAATCAATTAGTCATAAGGTCGCGCGCAGAAAAAGAGAGTAAGTACATCAATTTTTGATAAAATGGTGCAATGGTGAAATAGAACAATCGACTTGGAAAGATGAAAAGTACATACTCAAATGCTTCCCAAAGTTTGATCCTTGGGGACAAGAATATCCAATGGCGGACGGTATTGTTATGAATCAAGGGTCTTCTGTGAGTAATTGGGAAATTAGGGCAAGTCTGGAAATTGGGGATAAAGAACAAAACTCGTGCAAGGAAGAGGAAATGGATCTTGGATTAGAGCGGGTTCTCAGGGTAGTTTTGGATGGGGCGGTCATGGTGAATAGGGCCACGACACGTGGCAAAATCTGAACAGTTGAATCCTTTTTATACACTTTTTATCAATCTTCCATTTGTAATGCTTTGGTTAGTAGGTTTGTTATGTTACCAGGCGGGTTTTATGGACCTTTTGAGATGCAATATTGGTCCCCCTTGGGAATTATTTATGTACAATTAGAAAAAGGAGCAACGAATTAAGCAATTATAATTTACATATCTTCTATCTTCTTCCCCTAAGAATCTTCTTCCCCTCTTTTCTTCATATCTATTACAGAAATTACACTCATCAACTACAGAAATAAGATTAATCTTAACAGCACCATGCACTTCGTTACCTCTCTCTGTCACCACATACCCCAAGAACTTGAACGATTGAACCCCAAAAGCACACTTCCTTGGGTTTAGCCGAATGTCATAATGCCTTTGTATAGCGAAGGCCTTCCTCAAGTTCTCCACATATGATTTTGCCTTCTTGATATTCACTATCATATCATCTACATAAACCTCCATGGTCGACCCTAATAGGTCCTTGAGCATCTTGTCTACTAAGCTTTAATAGGACACTCCTACATTTTTTAACCCAAACGGCATGGAAACAAAATAATACGTACCCGTCGAGGTGACAAACCTCACATTAGGTTGGTCCTCCTTTGCCAAAGGGATTTGATAATACCTCTGTGATTCATCCATCATGCTCAGCAGCTCGCACCCCGAAGTTGAGTCGACCATTTGGTCGATGCGTGGTAATAGGTAATGATATTTTGGGCAGGCTTTGTTGAACTCACGGAAATCTACGCACATCCTTCACTTCTGATTGAGTTTAGGTACCATAACGATATTGGATAGATATTCCCGGAATTGGATCACCCAGATATGGCTAGCTTTCAACAACTTTTGTACCTCCTCTTCAATTACTTTGTCCAACTCCCCAAAATGTCTCATTTTCTATTGTATAAGTTGCGCCTCTAGATCGACATTCAAGTGGTGTTGTGTGACCTCAGGAGAGACCCCTAAAAGTTCCTCATCTCCAAAAGTGAAGATGTCACAAAATTCCTTAATAGAGCAATAAGCTCTACCCTTACATTCTCCGTAATCCGATTTCCTATTCTGGTTTGCCTTCCTCCAATGTATTCCCCATAATCTCCTCATGAAGTCAGACGGATCTCTCCTCCTCCCTCATATTTCTGGCACTAAGTATCCCTTCTTGACTAACTTCACTTCTTGCTTGTTTCCCTTCACTCATCCCCTTTCTTACTGTCATCTGGTAGCATGATTTGGTGATCTGTTGCTCCGATATTACCTCGCCCACCTTGTCTCCCGCGGGATACTTTATACTCATGTAAGGTGGAAGTGATCACCTAGAATTCATTGAGAGCAGGTCTCTCTAATATAATATTGTACGCTGAGGCAACTTTGATGATTAAAAACTTCAAATCCTTCTTTACTCGCAGCTCGCCCTTTTTCCACGCCACCGGCAGTACTATTTCTCCTTCAGTGATAACCCGTGTGCCATTAAATCATAAGTAGGTGTTCGTACAGGTCATACCTTTACTTTCAGATTCATTTGATCTAAGCATGCCCGTTAGATAATATTAACTGAGCTCTCATTGTCCACAAATACTCTCCCGATTTCATATCCTGCCGCCTCGGCTTCAATCACGAGTGCATCATTATGCTCCACTTGCAAACCCTGTCATTCCTATGGACCTAAATAAATCACTAATTGTAGTGACCTCACACGGTCCTGGGTGAGCTGCATTCACGTGTCATTTTCGTGCATTGTTTGTGTCTCCGTCTGTTGGCTCGCCGAATATCATATTTATTATCCTCCTATTATTCCCAGAATCTCCCCCTGATTCAGCCCGTTTTTGCCCCTCCTGTCGTGGTTGTCCCCCTGCCTGTGCTTGTGGGGGTCCTCCTGGAGGTGGCGGGGGTAGTGGTTGTCTTTGTTCTTGAGGTTCCTTGTATTTATATATCACCAATTTCAAATGTCCAGCCTTGATCAACCTCTCAATCTCCTCCCTTAGGTGTCTTCATCGCTCAGTTGAATGCCCATAATTATTGTGAAACCTGCAAAAGAACTAAGATCTTGGGTTAGTAGGAATTGACGTGTAACCCTCTAGCCACCTGAAAGCATCAGGCACTTGGCTGTCCATAATTGTGAACAATCTTGCTTGTGGCAGCTCCAAAGGGTGTGAAGTCTGCGTTCTCCCTCCATACTCTTCCTCCACTTCTCGTTACCCCTCTACCATCTCCTCCCGTGGTTAAGAGAGCTCGAGTAGGTCGCCTTGTGTCTCTTCTAAGCCCCAACCTTTTGGGCGTCACTCCCTCAGGTTCTTTGACCTCCCTTCTAAAACGCAACCTATGCTCCTCTTCAGCCTCCTCCACATGTATGTACTTCATGCACCTATCCAAGACCTCCTCAAATGTGTATGCAGATCTCTTAGCCAACGACCTTCCATCCTTAAGCTCTGATGCAAAGCCCTCTTCTTTATTTCGTCTGTGGCTGCGGGCACCTCCAAAGTATCCCTAGTAAACCTGGAAATATAGCTCTTCAAAGTTTCTCCAGGTTGCTGCACCATTGAAAAGAGAGATTGTGCGGTCTTCGTGTGTAACTTGGCGCTAGCGAAATGTTTCAAAAGACCGACTTCATTACCTGGAATTTGGTGATTTTTCCTGGCGCTAGTTGATAGAAACAATCCGGTGCTAACCCCCTTAAAGTGGATAAGAACGCGCTACAAGCCACAACGTCCATATACTGCCTCAACACCGCCTCATTCTCAAAGCTCTGCACATGTCGTGTGGGGTTCGATATCCCCTCATAATAGAAATACAATCTCTTATATCCGCGAGGTAAAGTCGCTCTTAATATCCCTTTTAAGAACGGATGGCCCCTCGACTCCTGCTCCCACGACCTGCATCTGTAACGCACGTACTACTTCCTGCATATCCCTCAATACGCGGGAGGTTGGTAATGCCTCGACCTCGTCTTCTTCCATATTCCATTGAGACTATCTTTTATAAGATTTCTTTCGTGACCTGCTACCCAAAAAACTATACATTGTCCTCGTTCTCCTCCTCTTCAGATGACGATGGATATTATATCGAGTACCGTCTCCTTTTTGTGGTGTGGGTCAATTCAGGATCCGACATCCATGGTTTCTTTTCTCTGCTCTTTTTTTGGCTTGGAGTTAGTGGTTCTGACCTATATTCCTCATCTTTTTCTTTAGCCTCATCCTCCTCGCTATCATCTTCGCTAGCCAAAATCTTCTCCAGCTTGCTCGAAGGAACTAATCCCATCAGTCTTTCAATGAATCCATTGTCAACGTGACAAGTTTTCCCATTCGGTAATTCTTTCCAGTCCTTGGTCCCAACATGGATAGCCTTTTGTTTAATTACTTTGGTCTCATTCTTCTATTTTCCTTCCCTAAAGTTCTTGCCTTTTCTTTTCGTGGTGACGGTGGTGGTGATTTTGTAACCGTCGTATCCATTGGTTTGTGTTGGTTTTTGTTCTTCCTTGACCTGTTTTTCCTTGTCTACCTCTTTCACCTTGCTTGCCTCAGAGTCAGAATCTAAAGCTTGAGGTATGATAGTTCTTCCTTTCATGTTTTCCTTTTCAAAAATCTCACGTCTTTTGCTCAAGGACTCGATGTCCCTCTTTCCCACAGACGGAGCCACTTGATGCGACCAAAAAGATTGGTTCACCAAGAAAAGAGAGTGCTGACCTAGAATACGTGCCCAACAACCTGATAGACCTACAGAAGACTCTTGGCGACCTGATCAACCTACAAAACAAAACCCAAGTCAGAAAGCCTCACCGTAGGCCCTCCATGCTTAAGTTAGTTCATTTTTAATAATGATGTGCGCGAGCTCAAAATGTAGGATAAAATCAAATTAGAGAGAAGAGTGAGGCCTGTGTCCTCTTTATATAGACAAGAGACGTGTTCCCAATTTAGGGTTCCTGTCTCTTATTCAAACCACAATACCATAAATAGCCACCGACTTAGAATTAGGATTTCTTTTATATGCTAAGTTACCATAAATATTAGAACTCTCGTTAAATTACTGCAATGACCATGGACCAATAACCATACCCATGCCTTTTAATCATCTGGGACCCCATACTAAAGTCCATATCAGCCCACCAGGGCCTAAGATCTTATTAATCATAAAGCCCAGCTCTTAGTATCGAGCTTTTATAACACTATTTACTTGATAAGAGCTCGGCACTCCCAAAACATCTCACCCACCAAGATCGCCCACGACTACAAAAATGTAAATAGACATCGGTTTTAAACTATTGTTAATAATAGAAATATCCAATGTTAAAGCCCCTGGTGTTAAAAGAGGGACTTATGACAGCGGTTTAAAAACGATATCTTATCAATAATCGACATCGGTTTCAGAATGATATCTATTAGAAGACAAAATCGATGTCATTTTTAGTAACAACTGTTTAGATTTGATGTCTCTTTATCATGTCTTTCATAGTTATGACAACATTTTTCCAAAACGATGTTAAAACATATGTGGATTTTTTTTATTATAATTGTTGTTAATTCATTTAAATTGTCATAAATTTTAATATATTATTTTTTATTTTAGATTTTCTATATTTCCTAAATAAAAAATTCACAAAGAAAGATAGACCATATAAATAGTAAATTAGCAATAAAAGGAATAATACATAAATCTCAAAATAGCCATTGAAAATAAGCAAGTGTGATTCAAAATATTACAAGCCACAAATAATCAATATGAATATAATTTCATCAACTAACAACGTGCCAAAGGTACAATACTGAACTAATATCACCAATATCAGATTCTATCAATGTATATAATGATCAGAACCTCTTCTTGCAGCAACCTTTTGTACAGTTGGATTCTTAAAACCTGCAACATACATAAAAGCAAAGTATGAATATACCATAGCACAACACATTTATTAATCTAAAGTATCAGATGCAATTTCACCAATAAATGACAATAAGATAATCAGACATATAAAATGAGTTTTAATATGTTATACCAAATGCAATTTCAAAAATTACCTATGACTATCAATTATTCTGAATCACACATACACAAAAGCAACAAGAACATCTTTATGTAATTCTAATATAACTAATAAATAAACAAAATATATTATGTTACATTAAAATCCAGTTATCACAAACTTCAACACCGTACATTAAAATTCAGTTGTCACAAATAAATAAGGCTAAGGGAACAAGATTCAAATTTAACTAAGACAAGATTTTAAAGATGTTAAAGTATAACTCACACCTAATCCAATAATTCACTATGGCAGCTTCTGGCTGGAGCTTGATACCACAAGGCATAACAGGTCTTGCCATCCTTTTAGCCCAGCGGCACAGTGCATCAGGTATCTCCTTGTGAGGGAGAGAAACGTTATAGCTCCACTGGAAAAACACAAAAATATTCTTGTTAAAGAAATCCCAATGCATGAAAAAAAAAGGAAAAAAAACACACAGTAAAATATAATTATAATTACACGGTCACGTCCTTGTATAAGTTCATGATTTCAGAACAAAGAAAGATAGATTGAAAATTGCCATTTTTAGGGAAACAAAGACAGTATACAATGCAAATATCAGTCAGAAAATTGCCCAAGTTGACACATAGACATATACCATAAGCACTATGAACATGCAAATCCATTTAACACCATTCACGCACAAGCATATAACATAATGGTATATTAATCAAGACCACCAGTTGTTAACAAGTTACTAGAGCCAATCATACTCATGATTATGCTACAATAAACTTTATGCAAGAAATAAAATATTTATAATTAAATAACCCAAACATATAAAACCAAGTTTTTGATTTTTTCTATTATAATTGATCCAAAGTGAGCGGCCTGATTAAATTAACATTAACATGACAGTTAGCCACACACATCAATCCCAAATAACCAATTGAACTAGCAAAAAGAAGATTCTAAAAACACCTTTGACCAGTCAAATTGCAAAGCCAAGTGTACTCCATCTTAACTTACGCAGCAAAACAGAAGCGGGCCCGAACTTGCACGCATCTTTCCCATTTGATTCATCCAATTCATCGACAAAGTCCCAATGAACATCATCTGGGAGTTTATCTTCTAATACTAAAACCTTTCCCTTTTTGGCTGAAACAAATAAATCCTCAATGGGTCTGTAAATTGGATTGTGGTTTGTCCGATTAGGGGGTTAAGGAAAGCTCATTAAACTCTCCCTTATCCATCGGCATTGCTCCTCCGGGCTTAATGCAGCAGTAATAAAACAAAAACCTAAATTTTGGAAAATTAGTTGTAAAAGAGCATTGGCAAATATTAAACAGTAGCCTTTATAATAATATAATGCCTTCATACCTGGTCGACTGTCAAGGCAGAAAATAGGTTGATCGAAATCACAGTTTAGCACCAAAACTCCATTTACAAGTTCACCATTGCTATTATATTTATCTAAAACCGACCTGAAATCTACAACCTCTGATAAATCTACAGGCCTCGCTATCTTTTTCCTAAATTTATCAAATAAAAAAAGAAAAAAATGCATTGGTAGCAGTTCTTTTTAACAAAATTAATGCAAAACATCAGATTAAAAATAAACATCAGAGAATGAGATTACCTGACCGCCTGTGTCGGGCAAACCAAGGACATTTGCTTGGCCAAAATACCCATGCACCGAGAGAATAAACCATGGAGAAGAATAAAATAGAAATAATTAAATATTAACTTTACAAAAGTCAAGCAAGCAGTCTTGGTAAAAAAAAAAAGGAATGTGCATTGATGAAATAGAAGTAATTACATATTAACATATTTTCCTGGATTCAAACATGTTAAGTGATTATCGAGAATGCTAAAATGAGTCTGCTTTATTCTTTATAGCACAATAAGTCAGCCATAATTTCTTGTCTTAAACTCCCACTATCACAATCACTCTCATTCAGACAAATACACAAACCGGTGGAGTGCATCGTGATTCTTGCAATCAAGAATCAACAAAGTAACAAAATCTAAGAGGACTTGAACAATTAAAATTCGAGATACTATGCTCACAACAAACTCGGCTTTTACTCACGAGGCTGAAACAAGAAACATGATATCTATCGTAAGTTCAAAACAGTTGATATCAAACAAGGAGCGACAGATAGACACCTTCACTTGACAATCATATAAACATTGAACTTGCTTATTACAATCTTTGATAAACTTCCTATCTTTGATAACAAATGTAAAAAATTGGTTCAATTAAGTGTGTCACATAGTATTTCACACATTGAGGGCTAAATTGAGAGAGAGAGAGAGAGAGAGAGAGAGAGGGAGAGAATTTTGCGGTACCTGGAATTAAAGATATTGCAGGCCATTTATAAACTTATGGCATGGGTTACACTGAAGGCACAAACAATTTTCGGCACCAACAGTGAAGGAACAAGCCTACTTTGAAGTGATGAGACTTATAGAAGGGTTTGAGATTTAGTTTAATGATGATGAAAAATCTTAGCAGGAGTCAACTAGTTATGGCTTTAGTTCCATAGGGATGCTTGAGACCAATCACGAGTAGCAGCACTAATATTAATAGAACATAAAGTGTTCCACATGCAAGCAAAATGAGCACAATTCCCACTTTATGGATAAAGTGGTTGCATTGATTTTAATTCAACTTTCATGTACTTCCCCTTTATTCATTAATTAACAAAATAAAAATAAACAAAAGAATCTATCTATAATTATTTAACCTGCTGCTGACGCTTTTCTTTCCTCTTCTCATTCCTCTTAGCTGATTTGGACTTCAATTTTTTATTTCCCACCGTCGGATCATAACCCGGCGGCACCTCCTGCATCACCGACATCTCCTCCTCCACTGCAACCACCACCACCACCACCAAATACGTCAGCAAAATATTTTGAAAACACAATAATAATTCCTACAATTCAAAATTGTGTAGTGCTGCTTACAATAGGCCTTTGTATTGGTAAACTGCGACTTCGTCTTGGGGCTGGTGTTTTGCATGTAATTGTTGCATTTTTCCTTGTGTTTTTAGTTAGGGCTTAAGGTCGTTTCTAAGTAGTTTTGAGTCATTTTTCGTTAAGTTTTTAGGTTATTTTTCTTGTTTTCTTGTTTTTTGTGTTTCTAGTTAATTTTATATTTAATTAGGTTAAATGGTTCGATTAAATCGAGGTTTGTGGTAAATCATTATTTTTTATGATTTAAATTCTCATTTTATAGGTGAAGGCATCGAGGCCCAAAAATTGAACCGAGCCAGCCCGAACCGAGCTCTCCCTCGCGTAGCTGCCGAGACCTGCCGGCAGCTGCCGAGTGAGCCTGCCGAGGCCTGTCACAGCTGCCTAGCACTGCCAAGCGGCCGTCTGCGCCATTCCCGAGAGGATTCGCCCGCGTCGGCCGACGCCTCCCGAGAGCTGCAGAGAGCTGCCGAGAGCCGCGCGCGTCGATGCTGAGGCCTGCCGACGTCTGTCAATGCAACTCTCTATTGCGTCGATCCTGCCTAGCATCGACCGACGCCCCATGTGCATTACTTCCGAGACACGCCGAGACTGCCCGGCCACGTCCGCACATCCTACCGACAGCTGTCGATAGCACCGAGCCACACCCGCACAGCGTCGAGCCAACTGCGCCCTTGCCCGAGCCAATTCGACCCAAATGGTCTTATATGACCATTTTGGGTCAAATTTGGTCAAATATAGGAAGTCCAAGCTTACAAGTGATAATTGACCAATTTACCCCTAATTACCTTGTATAAATAGACCTATCTCTCATTTTGTACAAAAACACTCCTCACCCAACCCAAGCTTGGGTTTGTAAGCTCAAGAAGGATTCAAGTACTCCCTTGGATTTTAAATTCCTTGCAATTTCAATCAAGCTTTTGGATTCTAACTTTAATTCTAGTAAGTTTTCTTTTAATTTCATGTTTTGTTCTTCATTTATTTTATGCTTTTTGCCTTAGATATTAGAATTTGTGCTTGATCTTGTGAATCAGTTATGGAACCTAAATGAGTGACACATCTATATCATA
Source organism: Phtheirospermum japonicum (assembly GCA_014905375.1). Taxonomy (NCBI): domain Eukaryota; kingdom Viridiplantae; phylum Streptophyta; class Magnoliopsida; order Lamiales; family Orobanchaceae; genus Phtheirospermum; species Phtheirospermum japonicum. Next base: position 307,885 of record BMAC01000856.1, read on the forward strand.
AATCGAGGCCTAGATCGTTTAATTTCATGCAATTTCATATGTTTCATGCATTTTCTTCATCTTTATGCTTTTTTTCTTAGCACTTTGAATTCATGTTAGATCTTAAGAATTGGTTATGGAATCTAGATGAGTGACACATCTAGATCATAGATCGGGTCTTGGATTGTCTTGATTTTGAGTTTTTCACATGCTTTTTGCAATTTAATTTTCATACTTTGTTTCATGCTTAATCCTAGATCTATGCTTTGTTGCTTGTTGCCTTTCATAAAGTTTCAAGCTTTCCCACCAATTTTCATTGCTTTATCCATTCATGCTTTCAATTCATGTTAATTTGCATTATTCAAGCTTTTATGTTCATGCAAGCTTAGTTGTACCTTATGCATGGATGCTTGTACTTGGTGAAACATGCTTGTTTTTGCTTGTTTTCATTATTTGCTTGCATTTTCATATTCGAGGCATACGAAGAGGCATCCTACCAAGTTGCAATTTCATTTCCTAGTTTAGTTTAGTTAGTTTATTTACTTTATTTACATTTTCCTTTGCTTTTCAAGCTTGAAACACCTTGAATCCTTCAATTGAATCGAATTCCGATAATATCAAGCCAATAAACCCGATGATTTATTCATCACCACTAAAAATCTTCAAAACAAAATGGCGCCATTGCGACTCGGCTTCGTTAAGGCTTTCGATTTTCTTCTAGTTTCATTGTGTTTTTAGATTTCTTTGTTATTTGACTTTTTTTTGTTAAGTATGCAAGTTAATTGTAGCTATGGTGGATACATTCCCAACATGGGAGGGCATGGTGCAAACCATATTGGGAATGTGATGTATAAAGGTTTTGGCAACGTGGAAGGGCATGGTGCAAACTACGTTGCCAATGGTGGATATGGCTATGGTCAACCCGGCATGGGAGGGCATGGTGTAAACCATGTCGGGTTGAACGATTTTTTGGGCGTGAATGGTTCCTTCGGTGGTTATGGAGCTCCGAATCCCTATTCGAACGTGCAAGCTCCGATTTCTGATCCGCATGGCTATGGTACTCCTCTACATTTTCCTAATATGCCGAGCCCAAATCTCAGCCTGTATGGAGACTCCCCATTTATAATGTCAATCCTATGCCGAATATGTATCCGAGTGGAAATGTGGGCGGTGGATATCCAAATCCCGGCCCGTACGGTGATTCTCGTACTTCCAATTTCAATCAAACCCTAATTGGTGCCACCACTAATGCCCAAGATCTCAATGATTATGTGTATTTTGGAGGTTTGAGCTCCGATGCACCCCCTATCCGCACTATGGGAGATTTCAACAAACCCTTTTTGGGGACATTTCATCCTCCTGAGCCAAAATCTTCGCGAGCGACGTATTCTAAGGCACTGAGCCGAACTTTTGTGTTCCTTTCAAATTTAAAATCCAGTTAAACAGTGCGCGTCTACTTTTGAAAGCGTTTTAGCTCGCCCGCAAGAGAATGGGGTCATTTGTAGACTTGGCAAGTTAACTCGAGTCGATCTCTTGAGGAAGTCTAATCGGAAGTTATTTTCGTGTTTGCTTTTACGAACGAGAAAATAATAAAAAGCTAATCTAAACACTCTGACAAAAGGGTTTTGAGAATTGTAATAACTAAACGATGATTTATGCTACGAGCAATTTAAAACTAATCTTGCAAAGAGAGCGTCAATCTCTATGCAAGAACTTAACTAATATTTACAAAAGTTTTAACAACGAATTCTAAAACGAAATTGAAAAACTTTTTAAATGATTAATAAAACGGGGGTCTAGGGCCTTGGAATCGTCTCCACGACCACTTGAGCATTTTATCGAACACTTAGTCTACGAGTTGGGGTTGTCAATCCCAACGTGTAGATTAAACACCCAACAATTCCAAGCGATGGTTCTAAACGATTCCAAGCACTAGACCCGTAAATTCTAATTAGCCATCATCAACAAATCCAATATCACAAACCCAATCAAAACATCCAGTTCACAACCATTCCAATATTACCTACTCGAGCAATAGTACACATCCAACGCATGACATAATACCCTTATTTATTTATTTATACTTGTCCAGCAACTGCCAAGACATCAGCAAGAAGCGATGACATCATCCAAACCTGTAAACATATAACTGAAATTCGGCCATTGGGGTTGGGCCGAGCCTTGCAGCCATTGAGGCCGCTAAAGTCACACAAATAGTCGTTGCTATAACTCTTGTAAGTAAAAGGAAACCTGCAATAAATTGGATATATATATCAGCTAATTTCAATTTAGTACAAATTTATAATGAGTCAAACCCATGATACTTTAAAAAATAAAAATAATAATAACTTGTCGTTCTTGAGAAATTTGCTGAACTGCAAATCTTTGACACTTGGAGGCAACAGGTCAACTTGTTTCATTAATTTGACCAAAAGAATCATACATATTAAGTACCTGAAAAACTACTAGACATTATGATGTGATAATAATTAGCAGTTAAATATTTAAGAAATAATAATATTATTGCAAAAATCGATAGTGCGACTTACTGCGAAAGTACATGAGCAATGTCAACACCGCTCACACCCATCTGTAAAGCAAAATGAAAATTGGATCCAGAATTATGTTTTTCAAATCCCCTACAACTGTAAAACCAAAAAAGAATTTTATTTATTAAAAATGCAATATTTTATTTACACAACAATCTTTCTGCATTAACTGATAACACCACCACAGTGTATAACAACATTACAAACCTACTCTACAACCCGTAAATTCAATACGATGATGAATGGTTAAATAATTAACACAGAGCCAAAAAAAAACAACCCGTCATGCTGGAATATAAATATATGTGTGGTATTAGTATACAAAAATAATGCCGGAAAGTATAATGTAGTTGAGATTGAGTTTTCAAAGGTTAAGCATACTTTACCAAATTTGACAATTACCGACAGATATTTTGTAGGTATTTTCCAAAAACTTTAGATTTTTTTGCTAAATATTTACCAGCAACTACCTGCAATTTACATTTTTCTTAACATTTACCGATAGTTTTTCTATATGTAAATTGTTTTTTTCTTCTAGTGAGGTCAGAATGTAATCACAATCATAATCATGAGTTATTGAAGTCAAGTGACACTAAATTAAGAACCTTCATTTACCCCCCCCCCAAAAAAAAGATCTTTTCTAAACTAATTGGTAGAAATAAAGCAACCCAATTAAAATTCGTAAAGTATGTATTAAAAGTATCATTACAAAATTCAGAGGGAAAAAAAAGCATGAATTTTTTCTTACCAAAATGAAGAACACCCAGTGTTGTTAATGTTGTTCTCTCTCCTCTGCCACGCAAGAAAAGAACAAAAATCACCAGAAATATGGACGCCCAATCACCCTTAAATGCGGCTACCAACGACCCACCAGAAAACAAACTACTCCAAATCACAATTTCATAATGTTTTTTTTTCATCGTTCTCTCCTGAAAAAGCATTACACACCTCAAAGGTATTTTTTTAATTAACACTAAAAATAACATGCCTTGAGAAGAACTATATTTTAAATGACAAATTGCTTTTTATTTCTTCTTAAGGGTTTGCAAACACTCACTCTGGAGCATGATAACCGAACATTCCGAGGACTCTGGTCGAATGCAGATGAGCGGATGTATCCGAGGATTGGTTCGTTAAGCTGAAATCAGCTATCTTGGCCACAAAATCATTGAGCAGAAGCACGTTGCTCGATCTGACTTCACGGTGGACGATTGACGGTTGACATTTCTCGTGCGGAGATTCGATGCCCTTCGCGGCCCCGTGTGTGATCTTCACCCTTTGACTCCACGTAAGAACCGGGCCGGGCTCTGCCCCTTGCACACCTTTCCTACCTAAATAAACAATAATAATTAAAGAAAAAAAAGGATAATAATCATTTTTAGTTTTACTTTTGTCTTCGCCTGATCCAATAACCTAGAATATGGGAATTTTCGTTTTACATACCATGCAAGACGTCGTGTAACTAACCCTTTGTTGCGTACTCGTATGCCAAAACTCGGTTGTTTTGTTCCAAGCAATATTCGAGAAGCCCCACAAAATTGTCATTTTTTAGCCTTGAAACCATGGATAACTATACGAAACGAGTATATTTAGGCAAAAATCGAAACAAACAAGCTCCAAAAGTGCTTCATTTGTTTGTGTGCAAAAGTCGACTTATTTTCGATAATAATTTAAATATGCAGAATCAGAAGTAGAAGCTGAAAAAAAAGTCCCTATTTTTTGGTCGAAAGCTGACAATCACTTATTTTAAGTTAGCATCTCGCCTATGCAATGCATAATTGCCAGGCTGAGGATGCCACTCGAGAAGCACATCCTTTCGCTCGACAGCTTTACGAATATGCGGATGCATATTCATTGCCGTCCGTGAGTGAAAGTCCCCACCAGCTCTAAAAGCATCCAACATGCTCGTACAGTTGGCCAAATGCGCAAGAATCTTATGTTCTAACTGATTGTGTAACACATTTAACCACAAACATAATAATAATAATAATAATAATAATAATAATAATAATAATAATAATAATAATAATAATAATAATAATAATAATAATAATAATAATTTAAATTACTAATTACCCCTGAGGTTTATCCTTCTTGCAATATTTACAAAAAACCTTTAAGGAATGCCACTTGTAAATTAGAAGCAAATATGTCTTGAACTTTTTGTAATTAGACTGAACCTAGAGGGAATCTTTTTTCTTCTATCTTTCTTTTTTATTTTTATTTTTGTACCAAATTAAAGTTTTAGGAGGACTCGAATCATTAAATTACCTGTCCATAATCGGCAACTATCAGGGAGTTACCAGGTGCAGCAATAAATGCTTGGCGAATCTAGTAACGATCCTTCTCTAATGCAGGCTAGTTCTAAATTTCAGAAGAAAAAAAAAATCACAATTATTATAGCTAAAAAAAATCGTTATTAAAAAATATATATACTAACACTTACGAAAAAGGAGTAACGATCCTTTTGTTGAAAGGAGATTTTTGTAATTATCACTTACGAGAAAGTTCATAAGGATTTACCACGAACATCGATATCTGAGTAGATGATACAATTGCAACCCCAAGAGTAATATCCTGGAAACAGAACAATCAATTAAGATTTAAACATGATATTATGGCATACATTAAATAATTAAAACATACAAAAGATATTAAATAATACTCACAAGCCTGCCCTTCATTGCAAACATTATAGCACTTGCGTGTTCTGCAGCATTTCTGACAATCGGAAGCAAAATAACACTTATAAACGCGACGGGCATGTTCATTGAATCTGATGCTCCCTGAAAATAAAATATGTCGACATTAAATCACAAACTCAAGTTACTCGACAAATTAACAGATTTTAATTATTTCTAATATTTTTTAAAAATTTTCAACTTGACTTATTTTTACCTGCTCCGGAGAACTACACAAGGCATGCTAATTCACTCAGCAGTAGCAACTCCAGATTGGCTTCCAGCAATGAGAACACAATTCTGAATTGGTACTTGTGCATACTCCGCCCCTGCCCTCAGTGCAGCTACTATACTCTGCAAGCTGTTTAAAACCTTGAGAATACCCACAATATAATAAGAATACTGAAATATTATTTACTTTATTATGTACGAAACCTGTGCACGAAATGATATCCCCAATTTCAATCGTAAATCTTCGGAATTAAAAAAACTGGAACATAGAAGATTTCAAGAGATCAGTTAAGGATTCGAGAACCACCGGGGGTCGTTCTGGTCACTTGGGCCATTCATTCTTGCTGATATAGGCGACTGCACGGTCGAAAATAGGTACATCGAGTTGATATGTTACAGGGTGATGGGCTAATAACAAATGTTTACCACTTTCATAAATCGAAACAGGCATATCTTTGTCAGCAAGACTAATTGAAGGGTTGAGAAGCACATATACAAGGCTCTCATTTATATCCATCAACAACAGGAAATAAATAAATACTTCTCATGAGTCATAGAACCCGTCGCCGCTTTACGATTTATTAATATTATTATTAAAACAGGCGGGACGCCCCTGTCATTGGCGGCCCGACCCAAAAAATCAATTTTTTTTAAGTTGTAATATTTTATCAATTTCTAATTAAATATATATTTTTTAATAATACCGAGAAACGCACCCATTTAGACCAAAAGTTTCAAAAAAAAATCCTGACTTTTTGTTTCATTTATTAATTCTTTTTGTAATATCAATTAGGCTCTATCTTACATGATCATATCCATGAAAAGCAGCAGTAGAGCTAACTCAAATTCCATCTATTTTAGAGCACATACAAATGAATCAATAACAAGTAAAGCTTTCTTCTGTTATTTCTTTTATTTCTCATTAGTTTTTATTTGTCCAAGTCCAGACCATGTAGACGTTACTGCCATTAAATTGTAGATTAAATCAAAAATTAGTTATTGTAGCTCCACATTCTCAGACCCATTTACTATTAAAGTTCAGAATCTAATATAATTGTTCGATTACAATAAGATACAATAAAATCAAGAACTCACAGCTTTGTGAATAATCAAATCGGCTTCAAGAGCATCACTACCTTTTGAGTACCATCCGGCGTCTCGGCTTTAGCATTCGTCTTGTATCAATATGAATATTTTCTTTTTGAGTCTTTTTGTCGAGCAACTTTCGAGCAGCAGCCTATTTTCCATTTTTCTTCCTTTCAGACATTTTTCAGCCTGTATATATATAATAATTAATTTCTCGCCCCAAAACATTGTATCATCCAATCAACTTTACACTTCTCAAAATTTCTTCAAGCTTATATCATACCATTACAATAAAACTGCAATAAACTGAAGAGATAGGCCAAAGTATCAATCAAATTAAGACATTAATTGAAAATCCCTCAATTCATTAATCAGTGGGACTATGCTCAAATAATAATGAAATAGTCTAATACCTAATCATCAGGTCCAATCATTTCAACAAGAAACTCAGGCTAAAACAATGAACACAACAACGATTAAACACTCACCAGTCCCAAAACGGTGGAGAAGAAGCGGGACACTCCAATTTTGCCTATTTCAGTTGTTGGTTACATTTGCCCTAATTAGAGTTTTACAATTATAAGGAATTCGATTAGGTCGAGAGCTGAGGGTTTGATGTTAGATGTTATGGTGGCGTACGACAGAGAGATTGACGGGGTTAAGAACAGACGGCGGGGCCGAGAACGGACGGACGGAGGTTGAAAGCGGGGAGAGAGAAAAAGGAGAAGTATAATATAAGTGGGATGCGGGTTTTGTCTAAAACATAAGATAAATGGCTTGTTTATTATTTATTTAACATTTTTTTAATACAATTTACTACGTCGGTTTTAAAAAATCGACGTGAGAAATTATATATCACGTCGGTTTTAAAATAACCGACGTAAAGTATCACATATCACGTCGGTTTATTTTGAAACCGATGCGAAAAAAAATTTCACGTCGGTTTTTCTAAAACCGACGTTAATAAGCCGACGTGAAAAATCTATTTTGTAGTAGTGTTGCTAACTACAATATTCGGTGAATCTTCGTGGACACGGGAAGTTCAGCAAACATCATGTTTTATGATTGCTTTAGAAAGATGAACTTGGATGTAGAGTTAGAAGAGGTCACGACCTCGCTGGTGGGATTTGATGGGGGAGCATTGAAACCCCTGGGTGCAATAAACCTCTTGGTAATGCTAGGGGAAGAACCATTCAAACAGACCAGGACGGTCCGATTCTTGGTGGTGGATGCAGCTTCCTCTTATAACGTTATGTTAGGAAGACCATCCTTAAGCAAATTCCAGGCAGTGATCTCGGTCTACCACATGAAACTGAGATTTCCAGCTCAGGATGGAGTGTGTGAGGTTCGAGGAGACCAATATACATCGCGCCAGACGTATGTGGAAAGCATTCGACGGAATGAAGAAGAGAGACAGGCCAAGAGAGCCCAAACAGAAGAAGATAGACCTGAGCTGACTCAGAGAGAAGAGAATTTGATGACGGTGGAGGTAGTCCCAGGGGACGATAGCCGAGTCCTTCGCATTGGAATGAACCTCAACCCTGAAGTGTTGGTAGATTTGGTGGCCCTACTGTGGAACAATGTAGACATATTTGCCTGGTCTCCCCAAGACCTGGTCGGGATAGACCCAGAGGTGGCTGAACACCATCTTAACATCAACCCAGCAATAAAACCAGTAAAATAGAGAAAACACAATTTTGGGCCTGGGAAGGAAGCCATAATCGAAGCAGAGGTGGATAAACGTTTGAAGGCTAAGCATGTCCAGGAAATACAGTTTCTAGAATGGCTCTCTAATGCAGTCCTGGTACCAAAGACGGAGGAGGACTGGCAGATGTGCATAGACTTCCGTGACCTTAATAAAGCTTGCCCTAAGGACCACTATCCATTGCCAAGGATAGACCAGCTGGTCGATTCTACTTCGGGTTGCGAGCTCCTAAGTATGATGGACGCTTCGTAGGGATATCACCAGATTCGGTTAGCCCAGGAGGACCAGAAGCGGGTTAGACTTATAACTCCTTAGGGAACTTACTGATATGTGGTCATGCCATTTGGGCTTAAGAATGCGGGCGCCACATACCAACGATTGGTAGACAAGATGTTCAAAAATCAGCTCGGGCGAAACATGGAGGTCTATGTAGACGACATATTGGTGAAGAGTGTGAAAGCAACCTCACATGTGGACGACCTTAGGGAGACCTTTGATACCCTGAGGAAGTACAGGATGAGGCTCAACCCCAAGAAATGCATGTTTGGGGTAAGATCTTGAAAGTTCCTGGGCTACATGGTCACAGAAAAGGGTATCGAGGCTAACCCTGAAAAGGTAAGAGCCATCATGGAAATGCAGGCCCCAAGGAACGTCAAAGAGATGCAGTGCCTAGCAGGCCGAATCAATGCTCTGAGTAGATTTGTCTCGCGTTCAGCTGAGAAGAGCTTACCATTTTTTCAAGCCTTACATAAGAAGGCTAGATTTCAGTAGAATAATAAGTGCGAGGACGCGTTTCGGATGCTAAAAGAAGACCTGGCTAACATGTCCTTACTCACCAAGCTAATTCAGGGTGAGCCTTTAATTTTATACTTGTTTGTCGGGCAGCAGGCTGTCAGCTCTGTCTTGCTTAGAGAGGAAGGCAAGGTACAGAGGCCGGTGTATTATAGGAGTAAAGTACTGCATGATGCTGGAATTCGTTATGTGGAAGTAGAGCGAGCGATGTTAGCTCTGGTTGGTACAGCGCGTAAATTACGACCTTATTTTCTTTCACATAGCATAATCGTGCGAACCAACCTACCCTTGAAAACCATCATGGATAAGCCAGAAGCATCAGGACGGTTGGTCAAATGGATAACTGAGCTTAGCGAGTTGGATATAACTTTCGAATTAAGAACAACCATTAAAGCTCAGGCATTGGTCGATTTCATGCAAGAAATGACCAGCTCTCCTGAGGAAGAGAAGGAATGGATGGTTTTTACGAATGGTTCAGTAGGGAACCTGGGCTGCGGTGCAGACATAGTACTGATCGATCCGACGGGTATAACTACCGAATATGATGTGCGGATGAACTACACCTTCTCTAATAACGCGGCTGAGTATGAGGCTCTTTTGAGGGGGGGTCAAATGGCAAAGTATTTGGGGGCGGAGCAGGTATGCGCAAAAGTGGACTCGCAGCTTATCTGTAGACAAATAAATGGAGACTTTGAGACAAGGGATGAACACATGCAGAAATACCTAGCTCAGTTTAAAGAATTAGCTAAGGGCATGAAAACTCTAACTATCCTCCAAATCCCTAGAGAAGAGAACACGAGAGCAGATTACTTAGCCAAGGTTGCTAGTTCAGCTGTCAATTGCAGGGAGAGAATAATCACTCTATTGATGGCAGACCAGCAATTCAGAGGAAAGCAAGTATGCTCAGTGAACGAAGGATAGGATTGGCTCTCTCCTATCGAAGCATACCTGGAAAGGGGAGAGCTGCCGAAAGATAAAAAAAGAAGCAATGAAAGTGAGAATTAGGTCTGCCCGATTTTGTTTGAGTAAGGGGATGTTGTTTAGATGAGGGTTTGGGCGGCCCCTATTGGGATGCCTAAGCTTAGAGGAAGGCACCCATATCCTCAAGGAAGTCCATGAGGGTTTCTGCGGCAACCATATGGGAGCGAGGGCCCTGGTCAGCAAGATAGTGAGAGCTGGCTATTTCTGGCCATCGCTGTGAAAAGAGGCGGAGGACTTCGTCAAGAGATGTGAAAAGTGCCAAAAAAATGTCTCCTTTGACTCACCAGCTAGCAAAGGAGCTCATGACAATGAGCTCTCCCTGTCCCTTTGCGAAGTTGGGAATAGACCTGGCTAAATTGTTTCCGATGGCCCCAGCCCAGAAGAAATTTTTGATTCTATCCATTGACTACTTTAGTAAGTGGGTTGAGGCCGAGGCTCTGGCGAAAATTATGAAAGAGGCGGTGATGGGATTTATATGGAAAAATATTGTATGTCGGTTTGGTATTCCAAGGGTCATGGTCTCGGACAATGGTACCCAGTTCATGGGAGCCAAAATTAGGGCTTGGGCTTGGTGTGCCAAAATGAAAATTCAGCAACACTTCACATCTGTTTACCACCTGCAAGCGAATGGACAAGTTTAAGTGACCAACCGCATCTATGTCCAGTGAATCAAGTAACGCTTAGAAAGATCAGGGGTAAATGGGTGGAGGAGCTAAGTTCGATACTCTGGGCCTACCGTACTAATCCCAAAGAAAGCAAAAGTGAAACCCCCTTCAGCTTGGTTTATGGCATGGACGTCGTTATCCCCGCAGAGATTAACCTTGAAACCCACCGCATACAGAACTTCGATGAAAATCAAAATGAAGTACTCATGCAGGATGTGCTAGATTTAATTGAAGAAAAAAGAGATCGCACAGCGGTCAGAATGGAGCATGTGAGAGGACGAATTCGGGCGGTTTATAACAAGATAGTCCAGAGGAGATATTTCCGGGTGGGAGACCTGGTATTGCGAAGGGCTGATCTGGGAAGAACCAAGGGGAAGCTGAAGGCCACTTGGCAAGGGCCATTTCGAGTCACAGAGGTCTTGGCTGGCGGTGCTTACAAGTTGGAGGAAATGGATGGGGCGGCTTATTTTGTAGAGCTTATTTATATAATGATGCAGGTTCATTCTTATTTGCCAATTAATCAATCTCTCTGAAATCCAGGATTGGCTAAGGGCGGATGCCTCATTTTACTTACCTGATTGTCTGTTTAAGCCAGGATTGGCTAGGGGCGGATGCCCCATTTTCCTGACCTGATTGTCACTTTAAGCCAGGATTGGCTAAGGGCGGATGCCCCATTTCCTGACCTGATTGTCAGTTTAAGCCAGGATTGGCTAAGGGCGGATGCCCCATTTTCCTGACCTGATTAAAATGGGCGGATGCCCATGAAAATTACTGACCTGATTGTCAGATGAAGCCAGGATTGGCTAGGGGTGGATGTCCACGAAAGTGCCTGACCTGATTATCAGCCTAAGTCAGGAGTGGCTAAGGGCGGATGCCCATGAAAACGCTTGACTTGATTGTCAGTTTTACGCCAGATCTGGCCAAAGGCCGAAGCCCCAATTATCCAGACCTGACGGTAAGTTCAAAAGCCAGGATTGGCTAAATTTGAAAGCCCTAATTCGCTTGATTTGATTGAATAGATAAAACAGAAATTAGCTAAAGATTGGCTAAAATTCTTGAAGAAGATACTCTTGCATTCATCACAAAGTTCTGGCAATACAAAGGAAGATTGCACACGCCTTCTACGAACACTGGCAAAATTGATTACAAAGTACAGAAAATAAACAGAAGAACAAAATTCCAAAAAGGCCCAGAAACATTTATCCATGAGAGGCAGAAGCCCTCCGATCAGAAGCCAGAACTTGGCGGACACGCCACAGTTCACGCTCGGTCTCATGATAGCGCTGACGATACTTATTGGCCCGCTCAGAGATGGTATGAGCCTCACCGGCAGCAACCATCAACCGGTTTACTGATTCTGTCAAATCAGCCTTCTCCTCCTGCAGTTGACGGTTCAGTTGGTGGAGCTCGGCCCACTCTCGCTTGTAGTGGCACTTTTTCTGCCTTTTCCTCTCCAGAAGCCAGCACATGTAGCTGATTTTTTCTCGGAGAGCAGATAGTTTATCTGAGAGTTTTAAATTTTCGACAAACAGAGAAAGATTTTTTCGTTTCACAGTGTCAAGTTCTTCAAGCAAGGAAGGAGAGGCCATGGTGGAAATTGAAAGATAACAAATCATAAATGCACATATATATAGAAAAAAGAGGCACGTGCCAAGGAATAAAAAGTACTAGGGTTTCCGGAAAACTGGGAAACCATAGAATCCCAAGAGTCATTACAAGACAAAAACATTTATTATCATTAATGATTGTTCAGCGTACAAACCCAGAAGAAAATAAAAGCAGACCAGCCACACAGGCAAAATAAAAGGTCTGAACAAATAAAATAAAAGGAGCTACTCCAGATCTAGATTCCTGCATCCAGTTCTTCAGCAAGATGCTCCACCGCCTCCTATGCTAAGGCACCAGGTGAAGCCCCACCTGGCAGCTCACCCAGACCTGCGAAGGTGGGGGAAGGAGAAGAGGCAGGAAGGGCTAAGGTGAGAGCCTGGTCTGGTTGAGGCTGCTCTGGTGCAGGAGAGTGAAGAATGGTGAGGACGTGCTCGGCAAACTCAGCTGCCCCGATGGTATGCAGGCGATCTCACTCTTGAGCAAAAGTGAAAGAGGTGGGCTCGGGGGGAGTCTTCAGGGGCATCTCTCGATCAAAAGGAACCCCAGGATGGCCTGAGGCCCACTTGGCCTGATCATCCAGAGCAAAGTAATAGTAACCCAATGCCTCTGGAACGAGCAATGAGTAGAACTCCTTGGACCCCAGGAAAGCTTTCTGGGCCTCCTCCCTAGCAAGCTGGACTAATTTCAGACCCTTTTCAGAGTTTAAAAATTCAGTCTCCCATCCTTCTCTGGATTTCGCCAGGGCATCGTTAGCTAGGCTCCTCGCCTCAGCCAGAGCCTCATCCTGGGCTTCAAAATGGGCCATCTCCACCACCTTGGCTTTGGCCTTCTTCACCTCGGCCAACTCGTCCCTTAGCTTTTTCGGCTCAGCCCCTCGCTCCTTAGACAAAGCATGAAAACGCTGCTCCTTCTCGCGTAGCTCCTTGTTCTCCTTGATCACGTCAAACTGTATCATAGATTTTGTGGCCCGAGTGGCCAGAACAGCCCTCTTGGACTCAGCCTAATTATAAAAGGATGGATTAATACACGAACAGAAGATAGAAGAGGGAGAAGAAATAGAAGGAATAATTTACCCGAGCCTCATCCTGGAACCACAACTCCAGAAGCTCGCGGCCACTCATCTTCTCCAGGACCTGCAAGTCTGCGGATGAACATTGCCCACGCACATGCCGAAGTGCCACATCTCCTGAGCAATTCAGAACTGAAGTATTAGCGGAAGGGTTGGTGTTGCGGCTGATTGGCGTCGTGACTGAGGGGGCGCGCCTGCCCTGAGCTATTTTGGGCCTCTTGGCCAAGGTGGTGTCATCCTCCTCGGATTCAGAGGTGGGGCTCACTGCCGCTGTAGGGCGAGGAGGCAACCGAGAAGGGCTGGAGCTTGGCACTCGAGAAGGATTGGATCCCTGGACTTGGGGAGAGAAGGAGGAACCCACTTCCTGAGCCCCCAGTTCTTGGGAAGCCTCCGTCCCTTTCTTGCGGGCTGCAATCATTTGGCGCATCATACTTGCTGAAAAAGAAAAAGGAGAAGATGATAAGGGACTTATGAAAAATAAGTATAAAGGACAGACCAGGATAAAAGGGGTTTTACCAATCTTCCGGCTCAAAGGGCCTATTTCTATCCGCTCATTGAAAAAATCCAAAACGAAGGGAAGGAGGAGATGAGTTATGTAAAGAGGATTGTCGTTAAGGGTGGAAATGATTTTTTGCAGGCGAGGAGACCTGTCTGTCGCGGACAGATGACGATAAGAAGGCAGCTTCTCGATGGGCTTGGGGTAAAAACCCGAGTCTCCATCACATTAGACAAAAAAGAATTTCTTCCTCTAGTCTTTGTTGGAGGAAGGAAGCCCGTACAAGAAATGAACTCCAGGTCTGGCGCTGAGGTAGAAACAGCCAGGGTAGGAGCTCTTAGCTTGATAGAGCTAGTAGAAGGTATGAGTTGTAGGGTCCAGACCAGCATACCGCACTGCCATGTTGTATCCTACTATAATTCTAAAGGAGTTGGGAGTAAATTGAAAAACAGGTATTTTGTACATTGCGGCGATTTCCAGCATCAAGGGGTTTACGGGAAGGCGCAAGCCCGCCTGGAATTGGACGGCATAGAAAGTCAGCCAGTCGGCCGGCGCCTGACACGCCAGGATACCTGCCGGAGGGCTATAAGGATCAAATTGTTCAGAAAATTTATATTTATGGAGAATTTCCTCAATAGATATATCACTGAGAATGGAGGTGATTTTTGGATGATCAGGGATAGGCGGATGATATTCAAGCGAGGACGATGAGGAAGTGGCGGTCGCCACCACCGGAGGGGAAGACGGAAAGGATGAGGGGGCTAACGCCGCCACTGCCGGAGGGGAAGACGGCGAGGATGAGGAAACTAGCGTCGCCGGAGAAGAAGAAGTGACAGGAAGAGCATCGGGAGGAGAAGATGACGACGATATTATCGGAAAAATAATATAAGAATGGGAGAAAGTACCTAGTATGTGAGTGACCGAAAAAACTGAAAGCTTGAAATTCACTGAACTGCTAGAGAGAATAACAGAAGCTTGAGAGTATTTTTCAAAGGTGAAAACACGAAAAGTGAAGAAGAGAGAGGGCACGGCGGGAATAAAAGATAAGAAGATAATTTCAAAAAACGGAAATCGAGGAAAAAGCGGGATTTGATGGGATTCCCGCATTTAATGCGGGGCAGATGAACAGTACCCTAGGTGATGAGCTGGAACTCCAACCGTTGTAGGGTAGGTCACACGACGCTGACTTGTTAGTGGTATAGTACTTGGTAAGGCGTGCAGGTATGGTAACCGTTTCGAGATATGGACCGGCACCACTAATGCCAATGATTAGGCCTGGTTACCAGGCGGATTTTTAGGGATTCGTGCAGGTACGAGAAACAGGAAAGGTGTGTGGGGCCTCATTTACTCCCAAAAGTCTTGAAATTTTACCTATATACCCCAACCATTTCGGGGGGAGGAGTTGATGTGGCCTGAATAGCCAGACCTGGACAGGGGTAGATCTGAGTTAAGATTACTAAGGAAAAGATAGGAGGCTTCACTAGACCAGCCCTTGGGAAGGCCTGACTTGGTCTTCTCGGAAAAAGGTCAGAGATATCGAAAAATGGATCATCACAGCTCAGGAATTGTCCTAAGCTGGTATGGATTCTCTACGAAATAATCCTAAGAGAACAGGATCAAGGCAGGTCTGATACCCTGACCCATGAGATAACCTGGAGAGAGCAGGATCAAGACAGGTCTGGTATCCTGACCTCCTAAAAGGGAACAGGTGGGACCACTTGTCAGAATTAGTTGCGCAATGGCCCTTGATTCGCGGCCAGTGTTTCTGAGATCCCGGATGGGGTCCCCACTGAGGAAAAATATAAATACCCCAGCCTCAAAGCTGAAGGAGGTATGTCATTCTTGTGAATTCTTTTCCTTGTGCACTGAAATACTCCATGCGCTTATCTAACTTAAGCATCGAAGAGGTTTCCACCGAAAAACCTCCGGTGGTCCTTTTTTGACGTGTTTTTGGGTGCAGGTCAGGATTACACAAGGCAAAAGTGTGGTTTCAAGCGTAGTCGAGTTTTCTGGGTGAAACACCCGGCCACGTCCGCAAATCCTGTCGATAGCACCGAGCCACACCCGCACAGTGTCGAGCCAACTGAGCCCTTGCCCGAGCCAATTCGACCCAAATGGTCTTATATGACCATTTGGGGTTAAATTTAGTCAAATATAGGAAGTCCAAGCTTACAAGTGATAATTGACCATTTTACCCTTAATTACCTTATATAAATAGACATATCTCTCATTTGTACAAAAACACTCCTCTCCCAACCCAAGCTTGGGTTTGGGATTATTTTCTCTCTCTAGAATTAATTTCAAGGTTTGCCTTGGGTTTGTAAGCTCAAGAAGGATTCAAGTACTCCCTTGGATTTTTAATTCCTTGCAATTTCAATCAATCTTTGGATTCTCTCTTTAATTCTAGTAAGCTTTCTTTTAATTTCATGCTTTGTTCTTCATTTGTTTTATACTTTTTACCTTAGGTATTAGAATGTGTGCTTGATCTTTTGAATCAGTTATGGAATCTAGATGAGTGACACATCTAGATCATAGATCGAGGCCTAGATTGTTTAATTTCATGAAATTTCATATGTTTCATGCATTTTCTTCATTTTTATGCTTTTTGTCTTAGCACCTTGAATTCATATTAGATCTTAAGAATTGGTTATGAAATCTAGATGAGTGACACATCTAGATCATAAATCGGGTCTTGGATTGTCTTGATTTTGAGTTTTTTACATGCTTTATTTGCAATTTAATTTTCATGCTTTGTTTCATTCTTAATCCTAAATCTATGCTTTGTTGCTTGTTTTCTTTCATAAAGTTTCAAACTTTCCCATCAATTTTTATTGCTTTATCCATTCATGCTTTCAACTCATGTTAATTTTTATTATTCAAGCTTTTATGTTCATGCATGCTTGTGCCTGGTGAAACATGCTTGTTTTTGCTTGTTTTCATTATTTGATTGCATTTTCATATTCGAGGCATACGACGAGGCATCCTACCAACTTGAAATTTCATTTCCTAATTTAGTTTAATTAGTTTACTTGTTTATTTTTATTTCCTTAATTTTTCAAAGTTTGAAACACTTTGATTCCTCAATTGAATCAATTTTCGATAACACCTAACCAATAGAACCTTTAATTTCCAAAACCACGAAAAACTACACTTCAAAATGGCGCCATTGCCGGGGATCAAACCCGGGTCACCCGCATGACAGGCGGGAATACTCACCACTATGTCTCTGAACAGGCTTTCGAAGAGTTCCATCGAGGCGACGTGTCGGCGGGAGAATCCTCTCTGCTTCCTTTAGGGTTTTGCCCGCCGCATCTTCCGCTCCACCATTTCCCCTGCCGCCCATGGCTAACCCCGATTGGGCGAAAAGAGCTCGATGGGGGAGCAATGAATTACTTTATCAGTGGTTATTTTGAGAGAATTTAGAGAAAGAGATACTTGGTGGGGTTGGTTTTATGGTTGGTTATATTGGGTGCTGAAGCAATTGAACGCGAAAAAAAAATCATTGATGAAGTTTATATTTGAGTTGGTACATCACATTCGATTTTACAATGTTATTTTCCTTACTTTATTGATTCTTCATCATTTATACTAATAAAAGACAACTTTATAGACATAAAATTTTACATCATCGTACTTCTGTTGGAGGCAGTGTATGGCTTAGACAAGGAGACAAAAGAGAAAGAAAGATGGTATTATCGTAAAAAAAGAAGAAGAAGAAGAAGAAGAAGAAGAAGAAGAAGATGGTCAGGGAGAGAGATATTTTCGCTATTATATTTCTGATTCAACAATATTTTTGGAACTGATGTATAATCAAAGAATCCAATTTTCATAATTATTATTAATGGACATCAGCTTGAATCGATGTCTAAAGAACCGAAGTTTGATCCAATAATCTCAATAAATAGACATGGCTTCTAAAACTGATGTATAAAACTCTGATATTTAATCATTAGAAATTGTAAAAAAAATACACATTTTTTAAAAATGATGTAAAAACTGATATCTATTTCTCATATCTTGGTTTTAAACATCAGTTCTGAAAAACCGTTGTCTATTGTCAAAAGACTATATTAATATAAAGGGGAAATTGTCAAATAGTACCCCAGGTGGAGGTCCATTTGTCAATTAGTCCTTCATCCAATTCTAAGTCAAATAGTACCTACTTTTTGCCAAATAGTTCAAAATTGTGATATGAATATACCACAATACCCTTACTATTAAAATAACTAATAATAATAATAATAATAATAATAATAATAATAATAATAATAAAATGGGGCCACCTGCCGCCGGCTGCCACCTGCTGCCGCCACCTGCCGCTGGAAAAATTTTCAGCGGGATTTTTTTTTTGCCCAGCAAATATAAAGTTAGCCGCCTGCCGCCAAAAAATTTTTTCGGTCACATTTTCTTTTCCTGATCATTTGAAAATATTTTTCGGCTGCCGGAATTTATTTTCGACATTTTTTTTCCGACCCAGAATTTCTTACTAAATGTCCATGGAGTCAGTGCAATCAGTTTTTTCAACCTAATTATTTTTCTTACTATATGTCTGGATTTTTTACTATATGTATGTATTTCTTACTATATGTGCAAACATTTCTTACTATATGTCCAAACATTTTTTACTTAATGACCAAAAAATAATTACGGTCACCGAAAATATTTCTTTCTATATGTAACATATTTTTTATTTAATGTCCAAAAAATCATACTTGATGACAAAAAGTATTTTATTTGATTGCAAAAGTTTCTTGCTTTGATGTGCAAATGTTGTTATATATTTTTTACTTATTACACACTTTTGTTTTGCCAAAAAAAATAGAAATAAAAAATTCTTACTTAATAGCAAATTATTATTATGTATTTTCTTATTTAATACAAATTATATATTATTTTATAGTTATTACACACTTTTTTTTTTACTTATTACACACTTTTGTTTTGCCAAAAAAAATAGAAAAAAATTCTTGCTTAATAGCAAATTATTATTATGTATTTTCTTATTTAATACAAATTATATATTATTTTATAGTGAAATTTCATACTTTATTTTTAAAAAATTAATAAAGTTTCTTAATTTATATCCTTTAAAGTAAGAAAGTTTGTTATTTTATATTCGAAAAAGTAGGAAAAGTTCTTATTTTATAGTGAAATTTCTTACTTAATGTTCTAAAATAAATATATTTTTAATTTATGTTCAAAAATAAAAAGAAAAAATCTTACTTTATAGTTAAATCTCATATTTTATGTATGAAAAAGTAAGAAGATTTCTTATTAAAGATTTCTTACTTTACAGTTTGATTTCTAACTTTATATTTGTTGGGCAAAAAAATAATAATAAAAATTCTCGTCGGAAAATTTTTCGGCGGCGGTGGCGGTGGTGGCCGAACAGCAGCGGCAGTGGGGTGGCCGGCGGGAGGTTGTGGTGTATTGTTTATTGATATTATTATTATTAGGGGTAACCTTGTAACTGTATATTTATGGTTTGACTATATTTTGTATAATTAGTTATAGTATTTGACAAAAATATTTTCTTCTATGTATTATTTGACAATTGCCCCTAATATAAACACAAATTTTCTTAGAAACCGATGTTAAAATTTAAAAGACACCAAAATAGCAAAAAAATATGATGTCTTTTTAATGATCTTTATTGCTATTTTCCTTGTAGTGGCCCCTTCTAAAGGTGAGGTGTTCTCATAAATTCCTACAGACATGCATGTTTGTCGACCTTAATATATGATATTGTATCATTTATCACCAATTATGTTTATCACATAAAACCTCCCTATTTATTATTAAAAAAATATATTCATTACATATAATATACATACACACAAATACAATATTGTATTAATCACACTGTGCATCTCATATTCATCATTCATAACACAAATAATCAGGGGCGGATTTATAACTTAGTGTGGGGGGCCACGGCCTCCCCAAAATTTTTCGAAAATCATACTATCATATGTGATTATTTGATTTAGTTTATATAATTATAAACGGCCTCCCCAAATTTACATGTGTTTAAGTTGGTGTAGTGGTTATTGTTCCTTTTGTATTGTAAAAATGTATGGGTTCAAACCCCACCACCCATTAATTCTTTAAGTCTTTTTCTCTTTCATATTATTTTGTTTTGCCAAAACTTGTCCCCTTATTTCTTAAGCTTTCTTCTCTTTCCTTTCATTATTTCAAAAGCTTATTCTCTTTCATTTTATTTTGTTTTGCAAAGCTTTCAAATTTCATAGCCCCTTATTTCTTTTTCTCTTTCCTTTTATTTCTTGAGAAAAAATTGATCCCTATAAATAGCCTCTTATTTCTCAATTCTTTTATTCTTCCCTTTTTTTTAATAAAAATTTTCAAATCCCTATAGCCCCTTATTTATTTTTTATAAATCTTTTTCAATCCCTATAGCCCATTATTTCTTTTTTCTTTCCTTTTATATTATTACAAAAAAGTTATTTACGACCTCCCCAAACATAATAGCCTGAATCGGCCCCTGCAAATAATATTCATATTTATCATACAAAACACATATATTAATCACACTAATTATTTCATATTCATCATACATAAAATACAAATATGAACACAATTAAGAATCCGCATATGCACCATGCATTGTAAAAAGCCGAATTATTATTATTCCGTTGCTACTTTTTTAAAATATATATATATATACGAGGGAGATAGTACGTTTTTTGAAAGGTCGTTGTTTTATATCATGTTACCATGAAATGTATGAAATCATTAGACCTAAGCAATTCTCATGCAACAAGTTTAAATGAGAAGAAGAAAAAAAATCCCTCTGTAAATATATCCACGAGTACGTCCATCGCCCAAATCATCGCATAAAGAAAATATTGAATTAAAAAAAACAAAAAAACATAACGGGTTGAATCCGTCTGTGTCTTGATATATATAATCAACCTCGTTTTCTAGAGATAGATTGTATTTGCAGGCGAGAATGGGCCCGCAATCTTTCTAACTTTGTGTCAGGCACCATTCCTTCAAAATTGATCAAGGTCGGGTAATAGAGTGTATTTATATTTCCAGTCACAAATCTGTTGGATATGATAGTATCAGTTTGCTTCCCAGTCGCAATAGTGTACATGAGCATTTTCTCATCTTCTAACCCAATAAACAATTTACCTTTACTAAGAAACAAAGGGTACACTAGATTTACATTTCCGGCCTTCAAGAAGGGTAAATGAGTAATTTTCTTCTTCTCACTCCATCTCTGCTTCTTGTAATCCTCCAACTCCATCACCTCCAGATTCTGTCCCACTACATCCACAATCCCTAATTTCCCATCCCAGTTCGCACCCCAATAGATCTTCCAATCAACCAACGGTCCTAATAATTTCGGAAAATGATTGACCGTAAATGTCTCGGTTTCCAGCTCTAGAGAAACTATATCTACATTAGTTTCTTGGCCAAATCCTATAGTGCAAAGAACGCAATGCACGGCTCCTCCAATTGAAATAACCGAAAACAATCCTTCATTTCTCTCCATTTCGGACAAATTCATAATTTCAGGAAACTTTAATCGCCTCCAGACGTTATTAGACTGACCGGGTGTAAATACCTCGCATCCTAATTCTCCAGTACCAGATTCTTTATTGTCCTCGTAAAAGGACACTATTTTGTAGTTTTTAGTCGCCGGAACGAAAGATAAGGTGGGCCCTAGGCTATCATCGTGCGGATTGGGCAATTCAAGAATGCGATGGGTGGCTGGGTTCCAAAGGCAATGCTTAAGTGAGGTGTTATTCTTTAGAAGTAGCAAGCCATCGCAGCCATATAGACAAGTAAACGAATCGTAGCCGGGTTTAACTCGACAACTAGGGCTGGGATCGATACGAGCACTATACCAAAATTCAACATCTCTATCGGCCCACCGATCCATATGCTTTTCAATGAAGTAGTCATCATTAGAAATCAATGCTCGCCAGTACTTGCACACGAGTTGGGAACGCAATAGGGTTTTGACGGGCAAACGGAGCATGATCTCGATTATGATTTCTGGCGGGAGAATTGGCGGCGCTGATTGGTCAATCTGGATTATGACATCTGGCGGCGCTGTTTCGTCAATTTCGATTATGATACCGTGCCGAGAGTTTGGCTGTGCTGATTGGTCGATCTCTATGTCCGGAGGGATTTGTTCGTACTTCTGAGAACGGCTGTGCTTAATAAAGTTCCACGCGGCACGTGCCTTGTTTGACATACACGTCATGATTGAGAGCTCTCGTGGATTTGGGAGATGGTATATCTGGAAGCTATGTTTCCCATGCTACTTTACAAAATCTGCATGGTTGGTGGATAAAATTGGGCGTGCTTTAATTTGTAATTTTGAGACAATGGTTGAATAATTAAATGTGATACAAACAACAATTATTAATTGTTTGGGCATGACAAAAACGGAGATAATTATGAAAACCGAAAAAAAAAAAAAAAAAAAAGCAACAGATTTATTTCTTGAATTAGGCAGATACATAGACTAATAGTAGTGACAGACTTGAGAATATGAAAGCAATGAAAGAATTATCTATACCTGTATTGGTGCAAGAGCACAAAAAACGGGACTGAAAAATCGTCACTAGAGGGAGGTAAATGAACCAGTTTAGTAGTTTACTTATGGCAGGACTTTATATAAAGTTTTTCGAATACAGGGGACTCCAAGGAAGGCGTAATTTCGAATACAGGGACTCCAAAGAAAGACGTAAATACCCATTATCGGGAAAATTTTATTTTTATTCACTATGTTAGCCACAATTCATAAAAGATTCATAAAAGTTACGTGATGTTGATCATCATTAATCAACGTCTGCTTTCAAAAAAAAAAAAAAGTTTTTTCATTTTGATCCATTATATTGGCTACATTACTACGTTAAAAAAATCTAAAAAAGGTTTGATCGAATTTTTTTTTCTGACGCGACATAATTCTAATTTTATTTTATCATTATTCTTTTATTTAAACATAAAATTGATGAAAAAACCTTGCCTTCATTTTCTTTTCTTTTAGTCAAATTAATAAAATCTTAATTAATAAAAAAAAATCAGTGATAAATATATAAATATAAAATAAATCTTCAAAGATTAAAAAATTAATATTATAATTTATATGATTTTATATTATTAAAATTTTAATTAATACAAAACTAATAAACTCGAAGATAAATATAAGAATATAAAATGAATCTTAAAAAATAATAAAACATATATAAAAATATATATGAGAAAATCTCTTATAAATGAATTTTAAAATTTTTATATTTATTATATGTTTTTAAATATTTATATTAGATTTTTATATTTATAAATAATTTATATTAATCCTTATTGATTAAAATTTTATTAATTAGATTAATGGAAAGAGAAAATAAAAAAAGAAAAAGAAAAGGAAGAGTAAAAAAAAAATTTTATCTTTCATTTAATTTTATAATTATAGAAAATTGATAAGAAAATATAGAATAATACTATGTTAGAAAAAAAATTCGATCAAACTTTTTTGGTCCTTTTTTAATAAATTGGTTAACTTAGCAGATATGATTTGATGATGGCCAATTTAACGTATTTTTCCAATATAATGGACCAAAATGAAAATTCTCCCAATTTTTTAATTTCAATTTAATATTTAAAATTAAAAGAAATAATAAGAAAGTATTGAATCACGCCAGGTGAACAAAAAAGCCCGATCGGACTTTTTTGGACCTTTTTTACATCACGTACCTTTTGTAAAATGCGGCCAATATAATGAATTGAAAAATTTTCCCCATCAGACTCCTCTTTTTGCTAAATCTTCTAGAAATGTGAAAGTTGAGCTCAAATTTCTTCCTTTTGGGTTTTGTAAATTTAATAGTAAAATCATTTCATTCGTTTTTAAGTATTATAAGATGGTTTCAAGTTAAATTACATAAGTTTGCTTACGCTTAAAATTTTGAACCGTCATAATTACATCTTTAAAAAAATCTATTACAGAAGTATAGTATTTTAAATTATTTTATATATTTTTTTGATGTATAATATATCAAATTAACAATTTAATACCTAAATTGTATATGTAAAAAAAAATATATATATATATATATATATATATATATATATTATATATATATATATAATAAAAAAAGTTAGATTAAAAAACAACTTGGATTTTTTTTTTAAATTTCGGCTGAGTAGGTGAGTAAATAAAATTGAAATTTAAAATTCTATAATTTTAAAGTTCAAGTTCGAGATAAAAAAACCCTAACCAAAAGTTTGTTTTAAAAAAAAAAAGGACAAAATAAATAGATCTCTTAAGAGACCACTCTCAAAATAGGTAATTGAATCAGACAAAAGCGGATGTAGAAGTGTAATGCGTCCAGCCGTACAGTACCCGCTATATGAAAGGAGATTACAGAATTAGAGGGTCAAGGGGTGCCAGATCAATCTCTACAGAGGCGCAGCAGCATGTCGTTCTTTTATACCCTGGGCAACAGGTAGGATTAGGTCAAGCCCAAGAAAGAAGACTGGTCAACAGAGATCAAAAGGAACGGCAAGGATCAGCAACGAGATCAGCAAAGGAGTGGACGATCAAGATCTAAACCATAAGGAAATATGGTATGGGTAACTCGTCCCGAAATCAAATACGGGTCACACTCGAGGTGACCTTTCAGATAGACTATTGGGCTGACCTTTTTTTATGGGCTGACAAAGAAATAATTTGTCCTTCCACCATGTTCATTTGGACATACTCCAACAAAACGCCAATGTTTTGAAAATCAGATTGGATATCGAGTCGAATCAATAACTGGTTTATTGGATCACTAGTTTGATCGGTTGAACCGTTTTTTAAAAAATCAGGCATCAAACCAGACTAATATATATATACACACACACACACACACACAAACACACATTGCATAAAATAATAATAATGCAATAAAAATAGCAGTAATATTAATATCATATATAGCACGTACAATTCTGCTATCCAACACATCCATTCAAAGTCGACCTCATTTTGTATGAATTTATTATGATAACAAAAATTTCGCATCATTTAAAACAATCTTGAAATAGAAAGTTTGCAAATAATGAATTTTGATCATTTAAAATTCAAGAACATTTAAAATTTTAGGATCACTTAAAACAATTTTGATACTAAGTTGATATTTTGGAATTGCAACTACAACTTTTTTTTAGTTTTTTACTAAAGAAAAAAGGATTAGAACCGATTTTTACCGGTTCACTGGTTCTTCGGTTTTACCGGGTCTTGCCGGATGGCACTAGATCATTAATCATCCGGACCAAGTAAAAGACCGGACGAACTCTGGATCGATTCCAATCGACTGGTCAAGTTTGGTTTCCAAAACACGGCAAAAAGCCTAAGCAAAGCACGGTCAACATAGTTAGAGACATTATGCGACAAAGATACAGAGGTATTAGGGCGGCTCGGGTACTACGAGATCCGGACCTGTCCCGTCAACCTCACGGGCCAGGGCGGGGCGACTCGTTACGGGTCACGGGGCAGGGCGGGACGACCCGCCTATATAATTTTTTAATTTTCAATTATAAAATATCAATTATTATTAATACAAAAAATTTAAATATTAATATAAAAATTAAACATAAGACTACAAACTTAATAAAAATAACAATAAACCATTTTTTTATTTATTATAATATTAGCTTATTTATAAGTTTATTTATATTTATTTTATTTTATTAATGTATATTATTTATAAAAAAAATATCATTATCAATGTATAAATGTTAAATATAATATTAAGTTTATAAAAATATAAATAATCATATAAAATATATATATATATATATATATATATATATATATAAAATATAAAAATATTTAAAAAACATAAAAATATTGTACGGAACGGGGCGGGTCGAGTACCTACAGGGCGGAAATAATACCCGAACCAGGACGGATCGGGCCTAAATGGTCATCCCTATATTAACTCATTTTGTATTGGTCACTCACTTCTAATTATTCTTCTCTAACCAAAGTGTAGGACGAAAACATTTCATATCCACTCATTGCCTCTATTTGATCACGTAGGATAAAAAATATCAAATAATGTCAACGTTAATTATAATTTTATATTTAATATTTTTTTTAGTTCTTTTTATGATATTTGATTAGTTTTTATGTTAATTAAAATATTCGTAGGATATTATTTATAAGTTCATGAAAGATTATTAATATTTATGATTTCCAAATTTAATATTGCGTACAAATTAATTGTTTTTTAATTCAAAAAGAAAATATGTGCACACATATATAGTTTCTTTCTTGTCCAAGTTAGCAGGTGACCTAGCCTTGTTTATAAATATTGTTTAGTAATAATAAACCAATTTTACAATTTAGTGGATATTCTCTGGACAAGAACACGAGGTGCGAATAGTATGTCCCTCCCTCCAATTAAATCTTAATTCCTGTTGTAAGCCCATGTGAATCGCTTTTAAATTTCAATATTTTGCTACTTATAAGATTACATAATACTTTCAAAACAACATAACGAATCTTATTTTTCCGTTTAATAGCTACACTATGCGGCAAAGATCACACGAAAAAATGGATGGGTTCTAATACAGCCCAAATATACCGAAATGAAGCATATATCCTGAATTTCATACTACTCAAATAACTACATACCACCGTGAGTGGTCACTAAGAACCTATTTTCTTAGTTAAAAAACAAAGTAGTATTTATTGCTTTTGGAGATTTTAATTTCATACTATTAAATGGTTAACTTATCTTAAAATTCATTGAAATTGGTTAACTTATCTTTCTCCATTTATGATTAGAGTATGTCTCCTGTGTGACAGCCACACGAATCTCTTTTCATGTAACGGAGCCATGACCCTACACATACCCGCATAGAAAATATAAATATAAATTCTACACAGAAAAATCACAAAACTTTCTCCCCCTCTTTCTCCCATTTCTCCCCTCTTTCGGTCGCCTGCCCTCACTTCACCGTACATCAAAGGCATCAGGCGGCGATCGTGGAAAACTTCGCCACGAAAAATAGGGGTTTTATCTTCTTCTCCATCTGTTTTAGGGTTTGTTATTTCAAATTCAATTCTCTTCAAAGTTTCAATTCTTATTGGCTGAAATTGTATATCTTTTTTTCAATAATTGTGTAATCGATGATAATTGTCGGATGAGGTATTGGGTACCTTTTCGCTGATAATTATGTACTAGGTGTATTTAGGGATTTTCATATATCTAGGTTTGCTCAAGAATTACAGGCTTCATATGAAGGGGTTGGTTTGTTGTGGTCGTCCTTGGGCATGAGATCACTGCATCAAAGATAGACTCGCCATTAAAGAATTAAGATTAAGGTTTGGTTGTTTGGTACTGGGGATTGGGTGGTCAGAGGGTGCAGTGAAAAGAAATGAGGTAAAAAAAACTTTGTTAGGTATAGAGAGAGAAAGGAAAAAAGAAATAAAGAGAGGGTGAGATAGAAGAATGTTGGCTGGGGATGTCATCAGGGTGTTTATTTGGAGTAACAAGACAAGAACATCTCCTTTGGCAGGAAGGAGGTGGATATGATTACTTTGGTGAATTTTGTGGGGCTGAGGCCCCCGCTACTTATGTCTATATCGTTATTGTTGTGCTTGAATGATTGAATGATATTGTATATTGTGCATTTTTTTTTCTTTGCAACTAATATAGGTGTTCAAGTATTGATTGATTCATCATGAGATTGGGTGATCTTTTAATTACAATTTATAGTGTTTATCCATATTTCGTTTGCGATTGTTGTGCTTCCTTATTGATTGTCATTTTTTGTATACCTATAAATTTAGTATTTTGTTTTGGGATTAAAAAAGTGAAAATATCTTAGCACATAATCTATCACTTTTGGCTCAAAACATATCACTTTTGTACTCAAAAGTGTCACTTTTGTGTTAATGTAAATGTGATATTTTTTAGTATAAAAGTGACAAGTTTTATTGGAAAAGTAACACGTTTTACTACAACTTTGACATTATTATATTTCAAGTTAAATATCTGATTTTAATATAATGTGTAAAAGTGACACATTTGAGTGAAAAAGTGAAAATATTAAGTGGAATGTGACACATTTTAATGCAAAAGTGATTATTCTAAAGTTTTAGTGCATGCGTGACTCTAAATAAAATTTTATTTATAAAGTGACAGTAATATCTTAATAAGTGACAGTATTATAACTTGACTACTATAATTTGTGTAGCAACTCTTTTTCTGCAAAAATTCAAAAGTGACGTTTTTTTGGACAAAAGTGCATATTTGGGTGCAAATGTGACAGTTTTTTACAGAAAAAAATCAAAAAATAACGATTACTATCAACTATTAGAAAGTGACACTTTTATTTATAAAGTGACAATAATATCTTAAAAAGTGACAGTGTTATAATCTGACTACTATAATTTGTATAGCAACTCTTTTTCTGCAAAAAATCAAAAGTGACACTTGTTTGGACAAAAGTGACATGTTTTGGTGCAAATGTGACATTTTTTTACAAAAAAAAAAAAAAAATAACGATTACTATCAACTATTAGAAAGTGACACTTTTTATTTATAAAGTGACAGTAATATCTTAAGAAGTGACGGTATTATAACTTGACTACTATAATTTGTGTAGCAACTCTTTTTCTGCAAAAAATCAAAAGTGACATTTTTGGTGTAAATATGACATTTTTTTACAGCAGAAAAAAAAAAAAAAAACACAAAAAATAACGATTACTATCAACTATTAGAAAGTGACACTTTTTATTTATAAAGTGACAGTAATATCTTAAGAAGTGACTGTATTATAACTTGACTACTATAATTTGTGTAGCAACTCTTTTTTCGCAAAAAATCAAAAGTGACAGTTTTTTGGACAAATTTATAATGCAAAAGTGACAAATTTTATTGAACAAGTGACTCTTTTTAGAATATTTTAAGTTAAATAATTAATTATAATTTAATGTGTAAAAGTGACAATAATAAGTGGAAAAGTGACACTTTTTAGTGCAAATGTGACAATTTTTATCGAATAAGTGACAATATTTCTGCACATAGAAAACATAAACATTCAACATAACCCAACGACAACAATTTGGCATCACCATCCAACAAATTTCAAAGTTACAACAAATGGAAGCAGCATTGAATTGTCAATTACAAGTATTTATTTAATTTAAAAAAAGACAAACTTCAACAACAATTATTAATACACAAACTAGATATAACACAACAAGGAAACATAAAGTACTTAAAAATCATTCTACTTTCTGAAATTAGGAGACAACAATGTAGTCATATTCTCAGGCACGACCGATTTCTCTTGGGACGAGCTCATGTCGTTAAAGCTTCTCTTTTTCTTAAACGATCATTCTACTCTATTCTTTGTTCATGTCGTTAAAGATTCTCTTCTGCAGTCATGGTGCAACCACCTCTTTTCTTTCGCATGCTTGGGACTGATTGCCTAACTCGAGAAACAATGGAGGATCACGATCACTTCTTTGCACACCCCTAGCACTACCTATTCAACCTCCACAAGGCCCAGACACTATTTTCCCATATACTCAGCCCGAACTCACCATCCTGCCCAAAGTCGACTGCACAGGCCCACTTTTGTGCTTGACACGTGCCTGCAACACAAAGATGTTATAATCCACTAACAATCGCCTTCGCACAAAGCTCCAAGGAACAAATGACAATTGGTACCTGCAAACGGACACCAAAATGTTAAACAAAGTAACAGAAAATACTCAAATACAATTGAAGATAAAATTAGACTCGATACCGCATCCAAAAAGTTGGCATGTCGTTGGTCGAGTCCGACGAGCAGCTCGTAATTGCTCTCAACCCAAACTTACTACTCACGATCCTGAACCAGCAGCACAACCTGCTCGACTCCTTACCTTTAGCCCTCACAAACCTTCATGCTTCACAAACCATCAACTAAACTCCATCCCTCAACACCATCCACAGTCAACGCATCATCACCACTAACTACAACTTCACCATTCGAACTCACAGTCTCCCCAGCCTGAACCGAAGAATCACACCCGAGTTTATCCAAATATCCAATTTTGCTCGCTCTTCTACTCTTCAACCTCTTACTCATAGAATAAACTGTGAAACCATTCGACTCACTCGGCTTAACCCTAAGAGCATTTCATTGATCCATCCAATTCGGGAAGCCTAATTACCGGGCCGGACTAAAATAACTGGAAAAATTAAAATTAGAAAAGAAAAAAGAAAATACCTCTTCTCGGCTTAGAAGCGATCTTGGAAATAGCAGTAGCCTTGGGCTCCGCCGCCTTACTTTCCTCCGGCGGGAACAAAACCCCATCAATCCTATGCACGGAAATCCTCCCATCTGTATAGATATCCGGGTCAACCAGATTACTCGACCCGTCCCCATTACCGAACCTGACCGACCCGTCCGCCTCCTTGGTGACCATCTTATGCGGCAATCTCAACGTATCATACTTCACTGTCTCGAATCTCCTGACGGCGTTGTACATACTCTCCTCCATCTGATACTCCGGGATGAGATGGTAATAAATTATCTGCTCCGGCGCCCCAGGGTCGCTCAGCTGGTCCGCCGTGAGCTTGGCCATGGCCTCGTCCCCCGGCGCCAGCACGTATCCCTCGGAGACTAATCTCCCCATCTCGGAGGCCAGTCCGCCATCTCGTTGTACCCACAGTAAATCCCTAA
This sequence comes from Phtheirospermum japonicum, assembly GCA_014905375.1. NCBI lineage: Eukaryota > Viridiplantae > Streptophyta > Magnoliopsida > Lamiales > Orobanchaceae > Phtheirospermum > Phtheirospermum japonicum. The sequence continues at coordinate 338,434 of BMAC01000856.1, forward strand.
ATAATCACAATATTCAGTAATCACAATTTAGGGTATAATGTCTCGACCGAGAAACAGAGAAAAAGAGATTGTGAGAAATTAGCAGCAGCGACACAGTTGAAATTAGGGTTAGAAAATAAAAGCAATCGGGGGAGAGAGGGAGAAAAATAAAGGTTTAGTTGGGTTATTTCTTTTTATATAGTATCCAACTTGATGGACCGGATCTGGGTATGGGGCTTCGTCACACGGTAAAAGGTCCGTGTGACCGTCACATTTGAGTGTTTGCCTTTTGATTAAATACATAAATACCCTTGAGTATGAGTCCAATTCAGTAGATAGGACCAATATTTGTTTATCTTCATGTTTGTTTGAAAATCTCAAGGTGCGAACATTTTTTATACTATTTGTGTATAAAAAGTATGGAGTCAATTATAATTCCAAACTGCAAAAACATTTACTATGTGAATTACACACTATCAAATTTTATGCAATGTTGTACTCCATACGAGTTCATAAGATGATGGTACTTACTGATTTCATGCTAATCTTGTATATTATCGTACCATGTAGTATGTAATGTATGTTTATATATTGTTGAATGTCTGATTGATTTTCAGGAAACTCGGGTCTACACTAGCTAGCGTCGTCAATGATTCAAAACGAACAAAGATAAAATTGGCGACAAACATTTAAAAAGTTATGAAGATGACCCCCATATTACATTTTATTAAAATGTATGTGTGTTCATGAATGTGGTGCAACGAAAAAAAAATCCTTGATGATGTTGATAAATACAAAGCGGGCCAATTCAAAGTTGAGATTAATGAAAGGAGTGGTGGTGACGAAAAATGCACCGATATTGTTGATCAAATGTTCGAATTAGTTATTTTCTTTGTTAGGCAATAGTAGTGTGGTACAGTGGTAGTGATAAGAGATTGAATATGATTTTTTTTTAAAGATTGCATTGCAAAATCATTATTATTATTATTATTTTAATTAAATCTTGACCGAATATTCTCTGAACTTAAAATAAAAATGTAACTATTATGTTGGAGACATTTATTGTGAAAAGGAAAATTAGTGTTATTGGATCTGTGTTTTTGACTGTTATTAAGCAAGTCTTCTTTTTTCATACTCCTTCCGTTTCTTAATAAATATCATTTTAGAGGTTTTGTTCAAAATTAAGGAACATAATATTTGACCAATACATCCTCAATCAATTAATAATATACACATTTAATTACTTCCATTCTTTCCCTTTAGTTATTCTATTACTTTAAAATAAAATTGTTTATTTTCTTAAAATAAGTGGGGATAAAACTGGAATAAAGTGGCGAAAAATCCTAAAACGACACTTAATTTGAAATAAAACCGAGTCTCTAAAATGACACTTATTTTAAAACGGAGAGAGTACTACCTAGCAAAAAACTTATTCCGTACTACATGTTTAACAGGAGTTTGTAATTCCTAAATAATCCATATTTTGGTAATATTGTTCAATTTGGTGGACACACAAGTGCATATATTTGGTTTTTTTTTTTTTTGACAAGTTGAGACTTCAGGCATGCATCAGAACTAATTACGTAGAGACTTGTCGTTTTCGATGTTTAGAATAATTCCAACAAATTTTCTATCAAACTCCACAAATCTTACTCCCTGAATTCATTTTTTTTTCAAACTTTCTATCTCATTTTACATTATCAGACTCCCTACTTTAACAACTCTCTATTTTAAGGACTCACTATTCCAATATTACTCCAATATACTCCCTATATATACACATTTGATCATATATGTTATTAAAGTAATAGGAAGCCAAGTTAATAAATGTAAAAAAAAAAAAAAAAAAATAGGGAGCCAAAGTTACTCCCTACATTCAATGTTTTGAAAACCGGACCGGATATCGAACCGGATCAGTAATTGGTTCACTGTGTCACTGGTCCGACCGGTTGAACCGTTTTTATAAAACCGGTCATCAAATCGGCCTCATATATATATATATATATATATATATATATATATATATATATATATATATATATATATATATATATATATAATAATTATGCCAATATAAATAGCAACAATATTAATACCATATATATCACGTACAATTATGTTATCCAACACGTCCATTCAAATCAATCTCATTTTGTATGAATTTATTATGATAACAAAAATTTAGGATCATTTAAATAATCTTGAAAAATATTTTTTGCAAATAATGAATTTTGATCATTTAAAATTCAAAATCATTTAAATTTTAAGATCAATTAAAACAATCTTGATACTAAATTGATATTTGGAATAATTGGAACTACCTATTTTATTTTTTTACTAAAAAAAAAAAAAAAGTTTAGAACCGGTTTTTACCAGTTCACTGGTTCACCGATTTTTACCGGTTCTTGCCGGGTGGCACTGGGTCATTAGCCACCCGAACTAAGTAAAAAATCGGACCGGGCTCGTAATCGATTCCCGGTTAACCCGACCGGCCGGTCCGATTTTCAAAACACTGCCTACATTTAGAGAGTTCAAGTAATAAAATAGAGAGCTCCCTATTTTAGGGAGTCCTTGTAGGGATCTGTTAGAGTATTAATGCATTTGCCTACCTAAAATAGTTAAGGAGGCATTATAGGGAGGCTATTGGAGATAGTCTTACATACGTACACATCCGTACTATAAAAATATGGGAAAATTATCAAATAATTTAATTTTATATTTAATTTTAAATCAAATAGTTCTTAGTTTATATTAAATAGTCTAAAATTATGGTATGAATATATCACAATACCCTTACTATTAAAAAACTAATATAAATAATAACAATAATAAAAATAATTACATGCTGCCCTCTCCGACCACCGGATTTTTTTTATCTCCCAAGAAATTTCTTACCGTATGTCTGAATTTCTTACTATATGTTCATTGAGTCAGTGTAGTTTTTTTTCAACCCAGATAATTTCTTACTATATGTCCAAATATTTTTTACTTAAAATTCAAAAATACTTCCGGTCACCGGAAATATTTCTTACTATATGTACAAAATTATTTGAGGTCACCGAAAACATTTCTTACTATATATCCGAATTTCTTACTATATGTACACATATTTCTTATTTAATATCCCAAAATTCATACTTGTTGACAAAAAATATTTTACTTGATTGCAAAAGTTTCTTGCTTTATATGCAAATGTTGTTATGTATTTCTTACTTATTATACATTTTTTTCGCAAAAAAAAAAAAAAAATTCAAAAAAAAATTCTTGCTTAATAGCAAATTATTATGTATTTCTTATTTAATACAACTATATATTATTTTATAGTGAATTTTCGAACTTTATATTCGAAAAGGTAGGAATATTTTTTACTTATATCCTATAAAGTAAGAAAGTTTGTTATATTATGTTCGAAAAAGTAAGAAAATTCCTTATTTCATTTTCTAAAAACAAAGACATTCTTAATTTATTTTCAAAAAAGTAAGAAAAAAAATCCTACTTTATAGTGAAAATTTCATACTTTATAATGAGATTTTTTACTTTATGTTTGTTGGGGAAAAAAATTTCGCCGGAAAATTTTTCGGCGGTGGTCGTCGAAAAAATCTTCGGTGGCGGCCGATGGCAGGTGGCGGCGGCGGGTGAGCTGACGGGGGTGGTCGTCGGGGGTGGAATGGAATAATGGTGGTGATGGTGGTGTTTGTTATTGATATTATTATTAATAGGGATAACCTTATAATTGTATATTTATGATTGAATTATTTGACAATTTACATAATTAATTAATGTATTTGATAAAAATGTTTTTTTTCATATATCCTTAAAAATATACAACATCAGATATTGAATGAATTAGAGTTAATAAATGAAATTTCATAATTGTCATTAATTCCAAAGTGTACCCCAAAATCTACATTATAATCACATTCCCATATTATAGAAATATACAGTAAAACACTTTATGCACCGGGTATTGATATGCACACTAGTGTGCACAATCCATATTACGTAAAACATAAGGTAGTACGCAAGCTCAACAAACGTTACTTCAATATTTACTCCCCCATTCATTTTAAGGGTCATTTTATAAGTTAAGTTTTGTTTCAAAATAATTATCATTATAAATTTTTTTACCCATTTTTTCTAACTTTATCCACACTTATTTAAAAAAAGAGAATAAATTTATGGTAATAAGATAATTATGAGTAAAAAGGTAAGAAAATTTAATTAGGAATATTTTTAATTGATTAATGGTGTATTAGTCAAATTTATATGTTCCTTAATTATTGACATAAATTCTAAAATGACATTTAATAGAAAACGGAGGGAATACATTTGGAAATACAAACAGATGCAACCAAAAAGATTGGCTTACTAAGAAAATAGAGTACTGGGCTAAAATTTGTGCTTGCCGACCTGATAGACCTCCAAAAAATTCTTATCGATCTGATCAACCTACAAAACAAAACACAAGGCAAACAACCCCGACGTAGGTCCTCCAATACTTAAGTCAGTGACCATATAAATTGTATAAAGAGAGAACAATTCCCCATAAAATCCATGAGCTCTATGATCTCATAATAATTAAAGTTATGAAATAAGAGGTTGAATCCCTATTTATAAAATTATTTAGACACCAACCAATATGATTACTTCATAAGATGAGATTAAATTTCCTAATTATATTGAATCTCCGTAATTAGAAAATTTTCTCATATTAGAATTCATACTTTCCATAATTTCATAATAACAACATAACAACATAAAACCTTATTATTTCCATATTATCGATCTGTCGGGGCCCCATAACCATATAAAACCTAATTATTTTCATGTTATCGACCTGTCGGGGGCCCCATAACCATCATAGTCCATATCAGCCCACCATGGCCCAATATTCCTTAATCACATAGCTAAATTTTATTTATCTCATAAGAGCTCGCCACTCCCATATAAGAACTCGTCACTCCTATGCACATCTCGCCCTCCTATAAAAGAACTCGCCTCTAATACGTACCAATCTAAATATTGAATGTCGTATCAATTAATCCCTCATATTCTAACTGATCGAGGTACGAAATCAGATAAAATATAAAAATAAAGATTTCTGCAAATAAAATGGGATCACATTTACGCACTTAATTTTCAACAATTCACACGTTATTTATAATATAAATATTGTTATAATATAAATATTGACGTGTTTCTATATATAATATAACCTTTTCTCATCTATTTAACCATCGAACTATATCCTGCACAAAAGCAACTCTCTCATGCTTTTTCCAAGCAACTTTATTTCTCAGTCTTGTTTGTTTATGAATGAATATTTTGTTTTCTTTCATATTTTGAATTTGCAATTTAGCCCATTTTTAAATATCTCCTTTTTTTTTTCAAAATGTTCCTCCCATATTTAATACCGTAAATCAATGAGATTTGATTAACGGCAATGTGTGGTTTACAAATATCGTAGAAATTTACTAATTTTAGGTCAGTTAATAATTTAGTCCAGGTCAAAGTTGTAACCATGTTCAAGATATAAATTATCATAACTAGTGTTCTAATTTTGCAATTTTGCCAAGTTCAAAATATGGAACTAATATTTAATTCTGTATATCATTGAGATTTGGGTAAAATACCCATGTACCTATATTTAAACCATAATTTTCATATTTAGCTTTAATTTAAATTAATTCCATATTTACTTTCTGAAACATAAATTTCTTAAAACACGTGATTTCTGTTTGGGATTTTCTCTCGTCCTGAAATCTCTCATCCTTTATTTCATTTCGTTTCACTACAAAATAATAAAAATAAAAATTTTAGAGAATTTTTTTTGATAAGATAATGATTGGATGTAACTTGAATTTATTGAGTTTGTGATTGGATATAAAATTATTTGGTAAATAAAGTTTCAAATGACACCTACAAAAGTTTTTGTGTAATGGGAATTAATGATGGTGTAAAGATGAGAGATAGGAAATAAAATAAAATTTTTGTGTGGTAGAAAATTAATGGTAGTTGAGAGATAAAAGAGAAGAGGAAAATAAATGAGGAAAAATTTTTATGAGGAAAAAAGTGAAATATATTTTTTGAGTATAAAAAATCATTTGTTTGCCATTCTTTTCTTTTGCTATGTTATGGATGAATAGTATTATAAAGCAATAAACAGAAAAAATAAAAAAGCAGATTTACGTTATTCACCAAATTGACTACATCAACGGGCAGAGATAAGGACGGATTTTATTAACGAATTAGGATTACAGATTATCGATCTCAAACACCATAATATAGTATTGAGAGAATACACCAAAATTGGGCTTAAGGCCCAAAATTGCATACCGTTGGGCCGGGGTCGTCTCGCGCCCGGACCCCAGGCAAGGGAGACTTCGCCCCCCTTGATCCCCTGATTCGCTGATCGGTCAATAAGACTCCGTACAAATATTGCGAAACGAGAGATTAAAAATATATCAACATGCTAATTGAGGAAAACCAAAAATTTTAGTTTCCAATCGCACCCTAATAGACCAAATAACTCACCTCTGTATCTTAAAAAAGAATAGAAAAATAACTCCCACCTATATGTACCTATATAGTATAACATTCTTCCACCGTTAATAAATTCAGAATAATGGTATAGTTAACATTTAAGATAAAATAGTACTAAAAATAATATTAAAATAAAATCTAGATGAAAACTATTCAAAAGAGATATTATGTTCAATATTCTTTGTTTTAGTTGCAAGATTGGAGAGAGAGAGAGAGAATGAGCAAACCATATCTTTAACATTAATTTTTGTTACGATTTTTTGGACAAAGAATGACCTTCCAATATCCCTAAAATCATGTATCCATCCCAAAACCGCCAAAACTAATTAATTAAAAATTTGTATGAAAAACATAAATGAAAAATAAATAAATACTCGCGTTTATGGGGGTAAATCACGTTGATGTTTTGGTTTGCAATATTAACACCCCATATATAACATCATCCAACCTATACACTTCAACCAATTCATAAGAAAATTAGATAAAAAAAACAAGAAACTCTTGAAACTTACGATGATGAACCTATTGAAATATTATTTTCTCGCAATTCTTCTCGTTACTCTCGTGTCAGGTATTTACTTCTTCCAGTTCGTAGCTTTCTAATGTTTCGCTATCAAATATAATTAGTTCTCAATTGTTTGCCTTTTACAAAATGCAATCTTAGAAATTGTTTTTACCTGAGTTTTTCTTAATCAGACTACACATAATTATGAATAGTTTTTTTTTTTAATTATTTGGTAAAATATATTAACACACCTAATTTTATTTATTTTATTGAATGCAGAAAATTCGGCAAAAATATGCGAGAAAGATGTGACTTTAGGTCAGGGTGCTAACTGTAATTACTTGCCATTGGATGTTTGCGTGGGTCTATGTAGATCCATCCTGGGAAGCACTTATGTCAAAACACAGTGTTACGGTGCACCGTTCTGCAGATGCTTTTATAATTGTTAATACATTAATAATTGAATTCTCCAAATAAAAGTGTGCCAAATTATGGGCACTATTATCTCTAACATGAAATTATTATTAAATAAGTGTTGATCCAATTTATTTCCCTTTTTCTTTTATATCCTTCTATTGATTCTGTTTTATTTTGTTGAACTCTTTATTGGGATCAATTTAACTCCCTAATGATAAGACATGGTTTTATTTTGTAAGATAAAATATAATTTTCACATACTTTATCAATAACACCAAAACTGTTGTAGTTATTCTTCTAATATAATTTCAAGCTTAATTAATTAATACTTCGTGCTAAACTTATTTGTCATGCCTCACGATCCAATTCAGAACTATGTTGATCTCTTTATTTATTTAATTTTGTTATCGAGTTTGGATTTATTATAAAATGTTGGGATAATTACAAGATCTGCCTTTAAGATTTAAGGTATTTAACTACTTTTCTTGATTCTTTTTTAAAATAAATTACCAAAATACATCAAATTAGAAATAAAAATAAAAAACTAGAAAATCGCCAATTATAAAAAAAACTATGGTTCTTAATCGAACTAGAAACTGGTACAAGTCGGAACCGTAATCGGTTCAACACTGGTCCGATTTCGATTTGTACACCGGAGTTTAATTGCTAATTAAAAAAACGGTCAGTTTTAAAAGGATTTACACTACTACACATTGGAATTGTTAGTTGAAATATTTATACAAATGAGGGCTTATATGTAATATGCACGTAACAATTTTAAATTCTTTGTAAAATTTAGAAACGAAATGTAATTCTATAAATATTGGATGACCGCATCAACTTCCATTAGCTTCACTAATGACCACTATTGACAAGTACAAAATGTAATTCAAATGTAACTATAGAGCTGGTGCACGTATATTTGTATGAATATGATGTAGCCTTACCGAACACGATTCCACCGCCATACTCGACGGAGAGGCAAGAGCAGATGGCGCCGGCTGAGTTTATAGAATTCGTTTCTGGAAAATGAGATTGCTGGTTACATGAACGTACACACTTTATTTTAGTGTGGCTAATAATAGAAACTTGTTCGTTAATATACTATCTAACCACAAGCTAATGTGTAGATATAGTATACGGCGTGTAAGGTTGATTTTCACAATGACCGAATCTAAGAAATTGACAAATAATATTATTAATAAATTATTTTTATCTAAACACATGAAAAAGATAATTTTGGTTTTGTCATTACAAACGACAAACATAAAATAAACTAATTAATCTAATTTACCAAGAACAAAAGTACGGAATAAGAAGAGAGGTTTTCGATGTTCCCCTAGACAGTTCTCCAATGCGCGTACCGCATTCCTAAATAATCAATCGTGTGATGAAGCCACTAATGCATATGGGCCCTTTCATGTTGTTTGATTGTTGGACGAATTGCTCGAAGAGGCCCAAGCAATGTTGAATGTTGTTCGCGACATCATGCATCATAATATCGCCAACTCTTGTTTCCATACGCCTCCATTTTCATAAAGGGCGATTATTGCCAATTATATCACCTTTGAATGTATTGGAATACCGAGTTTCGAATCTTAGAGGCCTTGGAAGTCTTCAAATTAAAATTTCGGCCTTGTTCACTGATTCCGAATCTTAGAGGCCTTGGAAGTCTTCAAATTAAAATTTAAGCCTTGTTCACTTACTTTCTTACTAATTTTGGCCCAAAGATTATTCCAGCCATAGTTCGCCTGCTCATAGTCGCGAGATCCTCCATTGGGGAGGGTGAGAAGCTTTGTGATGTGGGCCAAGATGATGTAGTGCTCAGTGTTATTCGATAAGAAAGAGATTGGATCCAAATCTCTCGGCATTCTCACCCTCTCGACTTTGAGGATGCTCGAAAATCCCAATGTCATCTTCTTGTATGTTAGCTATCTTCCCGTCATCAACCCATTGTTCCATGATTCGACTAAAGACTTGATTAACGTGGTCCTCGGTTTTATCACTTGTATACACGATGCTTGCATATTTTGTATCCCGGAGACCCAATTTTCTAAGCTAGCACTTCTTCCGACTTTCAAGTGAAGGTAATCGTACCCCGAGTAGATCTAGATCGGTATCCAGATTTGAGATGTACACCCCTTCTTCAATGGATGAGAGTAGAGGTGAGGACGGTGGTGATGAGGTTGGCTCCCTTACTGGTAGCACTTGGGAGGGATTGTCTCCTCGCTAGTTTCTGGCGCGTCTTGAAGCCATTTCCTTGTTCTTAGAATTTGAAGATGAAATGCACAAAGATTGAAGTGGTTTTGTGTTAAGAACACAATCTTTGAAAGAGAAATGAAAATTCTTAAGTGGAGAGTGATGGTGGTTCACGGTGGAGAAAGAGAAATGAGAGGTGAAAAAAAAACTCCTACGTTTTTCTACTTATATGATGTGTTATGTAACTTGTTCGCAACCTGGTTAGTGGTTGCAAATTAGGTCATGAACACATGCCTGTAAAACAATCTGCAGTAGCGACCTAGTTTGCGGTCGAGAACTAGGTCACGTATGCTCACCTGAAAAATGGCCCACAGTAGAGACCTGTTTCTTAGTCGTGATTTGGGTCACGACTGGGTCAGAAATGTGATTCTTTTCTATCTCTTTTTTTTTTAAATAATACCTATTTATCTTTTTAAATTTTAAGTCCTTAACTAGACATTTTCTTTCATCAAGAAATCTTTTTAAGGCCCATTGATGACATCATCACCTTGTTCAGATCCTTCACAGTCCTAGCTCTCGCTCTGTCTTTTAGGATCTCCTACATATAGTCAAGATTTTCCTACATATCACCATTAAGGGAGTCATGGAAACTATGTTCTTGTTCTAAAGATGTAATCAAGACATTATCAACTTTATTGATCATCATCTTTTACACTCTTAAATTTATTGAACATCGTCTTTCTCACAAGTTTTCATATTTTGATAAATATTATAAACTTTAAGCTCATTATTAATACAAAACGTGAGTCTCCCTTTTCAACATTGGTGTTTCGTCTCGTGACCGTACGTCGTGACGCGGTAAATTTAATATTTATAAAAATTTTCATTCCTTTTCTCAACTAACTAGTAGTAGCGGTTAGTAAGGGTCGATCCCACGAGGAGTGTAAATTAAATTATAACAATTTAATAATTGAAATAATAAAAACTAAACGAAAGAGGTTGTTGAAGATTTATTGCCTAATGTTTTAACACACACACACACACAAGTAAGAGAAAATACATGTAGATATTGCCGAGGAATTGAGGAGTGAAGATGTTCCTTGTAGTGCTCGAAGGTCAATTAAGCCCACCTGATATTTTTTTTCTTCAGTCCCACGGATTAAACTTTAATTTCTAGTGTAATATTTGGATAAATATAGATATTAATCAAATTCACAAAAAATCAGAATCAATAGAAAGACCTCTATTGCTTATTGAGAGCATGAATATAAAATCGCAAGTGCAATACAATTACTAATAATGAAACATCACATACTCTTGTCAGTACTTTAAAATCAAACAATATGTTCACCTAAAATCGCGGGTACTGCTGTGATTGAGCTAACAGCTCGGCCATCTACGCGTTCACCTATGCCTAAAATTGTTGTTGCTCCTGCCGGAAAGAAATGTATCTTTATAAGATACAATAAAGAGTCTAAAGGTTACTTTTTCATTGTAGAACATAAGAATGCTAGTATGACTGAAATATAATCAAGAAATGCAACTTTTCTGGAAAATGAATTTCATAGTAAAGGTTTTATTAGGAATACTAAACATTTATTTAAAGTTAGTGATTCACAAAATGATCATGTATGACATGAGTCATTGGATAACACCTGCTCAATACCCCCATTTAACCCAAGTGGGAGAAGTTTACCTATAAGTGAAGGTATGGATCCAATAGGGAGTGAGTCTATTCCTAATGAGTCACTATTACGAAAAAAATTCTAGGAATCGTGTATCTAAATGCCATTATGACATAGAAGTACATGCACTATTCATTTCGACAGAAAATAAGGATCAATGTGATGTGTTTAAGAATGATTTATTGTATGCATTCTTGATGTCACCCATGGATGAGCAAGAGCCTAAATCTTTGAAGGAATCTCTAACCTATCTGTCAAAGGACAAATGGAGAGTTGCAATGGAAGAAGAACTGAATTTTATGGAATTAACAAAGTGTGGAAACTTGTCGATCTTCCATCAGGATGAAAGGTTATTGGGAACAAATAGGTTCTCAAAATCAAAAGAAAGGAAGTGGGTCTGTTGATAGGTATAAGGCTTGATTGGTGGCAAACGGTTATACTCAATAAAAGGGTAGATTATGAAGAAACATTTTCACTAGTAGTGAGATTTGCCTCTGATTTGTACATTTTTGTACACCTTTTTGTTACCCTTTTGTGTCGCATTCGAGTATATTTTGCATGCATTTACGGGTTTTAAGAGTTGTTTTGGCCTATTTTGTTAGTTTTAGGTTTTTATAGCTTTTGTGCGATTTTTAGTAGTTTTTCGTACATTTTTACCCTTTTTCGTATTTTTGGTTGTAGGATGACCAAGCGGGTCTCGCGCACGCTCAGGGCATCTCTTTAGACTCGGATTGGAACGGGAAAAGCAAGGGAACACAGCGTGAATGAGGAGCAACAACCGGCAGACGTTTAGAGCGAAACAAGAAAATCGAGCCGGAGCAGTCGAGCCTGTCGATCGGTTGGCATTTCAGTCGATCGACTAGATCTCTCCGAATCGACTGGAGTACAGAAGGTTTGGCAATTTTGGGCGAAGCAGTCGATCGACTGCTCCTCAGTCGATCGACTGAGTCACAGTCCAGCTCGTGACTTTTATCCCTTTTTGACAATTTTACCCCTGTGACTTTGTATTTATAGGCCCATCTTTCTCCAACCTTATCCAACCCTTCCTTGGTGGAATTTGGGGCTTGCTCCATTTCCTCCAAGCCTTTACTCTTGCATTTCAAAACCTTAGCTCATAAATCTCTAGTTTAGTGTGGTTTAGTTTAGCTTAAGTAGTTAGTTTAGTTAGGCTTAGTTGTTCTTAGCAAGTGTGGGAGAGGGTGACACCTCCTTCAGTTTTTTGTTCTTATTTTGTTGAAGTTGTTATTGTATTTTGAAGATTGTAAGCTAGACTTTGAAGCACTTGTTTGGAGCAAAAATTGGTAGTAATCTTTCCCCTTAATGTTTTGTGTTATTAGTGTGTTGTTGTGATTTCTCTTATGTTGGTTATTGAATCTTAGCTTATGTTGTCTTTCATGGCATTTCAATTTCTCTAGTGTAGGTTTAATTGCTTTGTGTTGTTTTTCATCTTCTTGTTTAGCAAAAACTCCATTGAAGACCTCTTGAAGCTTTTTGCCCAATTTGTCCAAACAAACCTTMGGTTTTTGAAAGGCTTATGGGTCTTTCTTCTTTGAGCAATTTGAATTTTACACATTTAATGCTTTTGACTTGTTTTCAATTTCAAGCTTTTAATTTCCCTTCTTTTTCCTCTTTCAATTTGCAAGCCTTCTTAGTTTAGTAAATTTTAAWGGTTTAATCAATGTTATTAATTAATTACTTTCAAGCAAGCTTTAATTTACATTTGATGCAATTAGTTTAGAAATTATGGGTTTAGGGTTTAGGTTCGTTTAGAACCATTAATCGGAGCTTGTTGAGAATTGGGATTGACGACCCCAATACTTGATCGACATTTGGGATTGACAACCCCGAATCGTGGATTAAGTGCTCGGCAAAAACCGATTGATCGTGGAGACGAACCAAATACCCTAAACCCTCATTTTCATTATTCTCATTTAAAATCTCTTTTTATTCTTGTTTTAGTGGATTAACTTTCAAAAACTCAAACCAAACCAATGACTTAATGCTTTCTTAGTTTAGATTAGTGTAATTTTGATTAGCAAGAGAGTAAGTAAAAACACCGACCGCCGATTATATCTATCCTCGAGAGACACGACTCGGGAAAGCTTACCGCTCTTCAATCGACTCCGTACTATTGCGGAGATGATTTCTTAGAGTGCTAAGAAATCTTCGATCAAATTTTAGCGCCGTTGCCGGGGATAGATTAAGGCTAATGGTGTTTTTAATTATTTCTCTTGTTAATCTTAGTTGTTAGTTAATTTAGATTTTTGTTTTTCTTTCGATGCTCGTAATCCTTTGTTGAGTGTTGTGTTTGCAAGGTACTCATTCGGGAAGCCCGATGCCACTCGCCCACACTCACGGCGATCAAAGGATGCCTCCGCCGCTTGATTGATCCGGCCGAGGATGGCAAACTACCAAGCTAGTTTGCCATACGACGACCCTTATATCCAAACTCCCAATTATCCAACCCCTTACACCTAAACTCCCGAGGATCCAAATCCGTGCACCACTCCCCCAAGCTATCGGGTCCCCTCGACATACGATGACCCGTACGCTTCGATCGGTGAAGAATGGGCCCCATCTTTTGATTATTATGGCCCAAGCCCTTCTTATTCTCCACCGATTTCATACCCCCACAACCCGAGCATGGATCCATATACACTGACTCGTGATTCTAATGATCCGGGTTTTGACGATCCATATGCTCAACTCGCCCCGCCTCCTTCTTACCCGAGCTTTGATTCGTATGCTCCACCCCATTTTCGGTTCATATTCTTGGAGCTAGAATTTTACGACCTACCCAACTCGAGTTCGTATACTCCGAACGATGACCCTTACACCTCACTTTTTCAAGATTCGTTTATGCCCCAACTCTCGGACTTAGATTCTCTCTTAGCCGAGCTCAATGAACGCCTCACTCGCATGGAGACACAAGTAGAGAAAATTCCCAACGATGTGGATGAGATCAATCAACCTCGTTTTGACGAGATGCCCACCTTTGATGTGGTGGATTCCACAATCATTTATGGCGATTCAATTTTCGACGGTCTTTCAAAAGAGGTGTGCACGGAGGTGGAGGAGGGTGAGGAGAAAGGGTCGGAGATCGGCGTTACCCTTCTCGTGCTTTGTGAAAAATTGTAGAGGAATGTGAGGGGGGGTCGCCTTTGGGGATTCCAACGGCACTTGGAGTGTTGAGTTCGCTTGCTTTTGGCGAGGATGAGAAAGTTGTGCCGGTTTTGGAGGATGTGAAGATACTTGAGCTCCTTCTACCACCACCCGATGTCGTTTGTATACTTGATCAAGAGGTGGTGGAAGAGGTAGCGGGGGAGGGAGAAGAGATGACGGTCGGGGAGACGAAGGAGTACGTCTACCCATTTTGGGACGATCACATTTGGGTGGTCGACTACTCCCTCTTCCGACCACCGAAGCAAGCCCACGCTCTTGATAGTTCGACCTTCCGGCTTGCCCGATGTGCCCGCCTTGGTGATTTTTGTCACCCGGTGTGTCTACTCGAGAACACCAAGGCGTGACACGATCTCCACCTCTTCTTGGATCCCGGATAGCGTCAATTGTATAAACTGTCGAGCTATAGATGTTAAAGTAGCGCTTATTGGGAGGCAACCCAATTTGTATAAAGAGAGAGAGAGAGAGAGAGAGAAAATCCAAAAAAATAGAAAATTAAAAAAAAAAAACTTTTTATTCGTATTTTGTTTTTGCAACCTCCCGTTTGTTCATTTCTTGTAGGTTGCTTGTCTCGACTCTCGGAAAGGACTTACGCACAACCGCATTGACACAAGCTCGGAGATAGGGGCGTTCTCTTTTCCCTACACTTTTTATTGCTTTATTTAGCTTAATTTGCAATGAGGACATTGCTAAATTTTAAGTGTGGGGTGGTGGTTAGAGTTCGCCTTAGGCTTTTAAGATTGTTTGCATGCTTTCTTGTGCTAATTTGAGTAACGTGTGTGTTATTTTTGCTTGGAACCTTGGCGAAGTGACGCGGTTTTGATGAATTTCTTAGGAGTTTAGATTTTCGATCGGATTTAGTGTACTTAGGTAATTTGACTCGTTGAAAACTTTGTTTGGCTTTAGCTTCGTGCTATCCTTGAGCTAATATAGAACTAGTGCCTCAACTAGCCTCGTTGTCGAACACTCTCTATAGGATTTTTATTTTACGTTTTGGAGTCGTCAATTGCTCCATGTGCTCGATCAAAAACATGTAAGTTGCTAGTAGCAACGAGTGGTCGGAGCCGTTGATTTCTCTTTGTATATATCATGTAATTTAAGTACCTTATTTCCTTGGGTACCAGAAAAAGAAAAAAAATGATGATAAATAAACAAGGATAGGTTATAAATCCTTGTAGTTATTAAGTAATAAAACGTGCAACTATTGCACATTTCCTCTTTCTCCTTCTTTTTAGATTTTGTTTGTTAAAGAGAGTTGTAGACGATTGGGGCTAGTAGGGAGCCGATTAACGGTTAGACCGTGGATAGACCTTAGCCGGGGCAAGGACGAGGGGACCGACTTGGAGGGTTACCTAGTACTTTTAGGTTTCGGGAGACTATCTAAACTTTCTTTGTCAAGACATCTTTATCGTCCTTTTAGCCGAGCTAACGAGCATTTTAGTATACAACGCCTCAAATTAGATTTTTGTGCATTAGATTAGGATCACCCGGGGGTAGTTTTGTAATTCTAGATTAGTATTGCTTGAGGACAAGCAATCATTCTAAGTGTGGGGTGGTTGATTTGTACTTTTTTTACACCTTTTTGTTACCTTTTTGTGTCGCATTCGCGTGTGTCTTGCTTGCATTTATGGGTTTTAGGAGTCGTTTTGGCCTATTTTGTTAGTTTTAGGTTTTTATAGCTTTTGTGCGGTTTTTAGTAGTTTTTCGTAAATTTTTACCCTTTTTCGTATTTTTGGCCATAGGATGACCAAGCGGGTCTCGCGCACGCTCAGGGCATCTCGTTCGACTCGGATTGGAATGGGCAAAGCAAGGGAACACAGCGTGAACGAGGAGCAACAACTGGCGGACGTTTAGAGCGAAATGAGAAAATCGAGCCAGAGCGGTTGAGCCAGTCGATCGACTAGCATTTAAGTCGATCGTCTGATTATCCAGTCGATCGACTAGATCTCTCCAAATCGACTGGAGTACACAAGGTTTGGCAATTTTGGGCGAAGCAGTCGATCGACTGCTCCTCAGTCGATCGACTTAGTCACAGTCCAGCTCGTGAATTTTATCTCTTTTTGACAATTTTACCCCGGTGACTTTGTATTTATAGGCCCATCTTTCTCCAACCTTATCCAACCCTTCCTTGGTGGAATTTGGGGCCTGCTCCATTTCCTCCAAGCCTTTACTCTTGCATTTCAAAACCCTAGCTCATAAATCTCTAGTTTAGTGTAGTTTAGTTTAACTTAAGTAGTTAGTTTAGTTAGGTTTAGTTGTTCTTAGCAAGTGTGGGAGAGGCTGACACCTCCTTCATTTGTTGTTCTTGTTTTGTTGAAGTTGTTATTGTATTTTGAAGATTGTAAGCTAGACTTTGAAGCACTTGTTTGGATCAAGAATTGGTAGTAATCTTTCCCCTTAATGTTTTGTGTTATTAGTGTGTTGTTGTGATTTCTCTTGTGTTGGTTATTGAATCTTCGCTTATGTTGTCTTTCATGGCATTTCAATTTCTCTACTGTAGGTTTAATTGCTTTGTGTTGTTTTTCATCTTCTTGTTTAGCAAAAACTCCATTGAAGACCTCTTGAAGCTTTTTGCCCAATTTGTCCAAACAAACCTTTAGTTTTTGAAAGACTTATGGGTCTTTCTTTTTTGAGCAATTTGACTTTTACACATTTAATGCTTTTGACTTGTTTTCAATTTCAAGCTTTTAATTTCCCTCCTTTTTCCTCTTTCAATTTACAAGCCTTCTTAGTTTAGTAAATTTTAAAGGTTTAATCAATGTTATTAATTAATTACTTTCAAGCAAGCTTTAATTTACATTTGATGCAATTAGTTTAGAAATTATGGGTTTAGGGTCTAACTTCGTTTAGAGCCATTAGTCGGAGCTTGTTGAGAATTGGGATTGACGACCCCAATACTTTATCGACCTTTGGGATTGACAACCCCGAATCGTGGATTAAGTGCTCGGCAAAAACCGATTGATCGTGGAGACGAACCAAACACCCTAAACCCTCATTTTCATTATTCTCATTTAAAATCTCTTTTAATTTTTGTCTTAGTTGATTAACTTTCAAAAACTCAAACCAAACCAATGACTTAATGCTTTCTTAGTTTATATTAGTGTAATTTTGATTAGCAAGAGAGTAAGTAAAAATACCGACCGCCGATTATATCTATCCTTGAGAGACACGACTCGGGAAAGCTTACCGCTCTACAATCGACTCCGTACTATTGCGGAGATAATTTCTTAGAGTGTTAAGAAATCTTCGATCAGCCTCGATTCGCCTTCTCCTAGCAATACTTGCTAATATGGATTTAGAGTTACATCAAATGGATGTGAAAGCTGCTTTTCTCAATGGAAAGTTTGAAGAAGAAATCTACATGCA
This sequence comes from Phtheirospermum japonicum, assembly GCA_014905375.1. Taxonomy (NCBI): domain Eukaryota; kingdom Viridiplantae; phylum Streptophyta; class Magnoliopsida; order Lamiales; family Orobanchaceae; genus Phtheirospermum; species Phtheirospermum japonicum. Next base: position 356,308 of record BMAC01000856.1, read on the forward strand.
ACAATCTCCGGGTTTCATTCTTCCAGGCAAGAGAACAAAGTCTGTAAATTAAAATTTTTGATTTATGGACTAAAGCAATCTTGAAGACAATGGTATTTGAGACTTTCCACTACCGTTACCTCATATGATCTTATCATGATTAATGAAGATCATTGTCTCTGTGTGAAGAAACCCAATGATAAGTTTTTAATTCTATCTCTATATGTGGATGGTATACTATTGGCTGGAAATGACAAAAAGTTCCGTAATACCATTAAGAAATGGCCATCCTCAAATTTTGAAATGAAGGATATATGCGAGGCATAATACATATGTGGTGTAAAAATCATAGAGATCCATGTAGAAGGTTACTTGGACTTTCATAAGAACCTTATATAAAGAAACTACTAGAATGATTCAAAATGGAGAACTGCAAACCTGTGGATACTCTAGTTGTCAATGGTGAATCATTAAGTCATGAAATATTTTCAAAGACTCATTTGGAAAAAGAAAGATGTCAAATATACCATATGCAAATGTGGTTGGAAGTTTGATGTATGTAATGTTCTGAACACGTCCAGGTATTCGTTATGTCGTAGGTATAATTAGCAGGTATCAGTCTAATCCAGGAAAAAGACATTGGACGTCAGTGAAAAGACTTTTCTAATACCCGAATGGTACTGCGGGGTATTTCCTCTGTTATAAAAGAAATGACTTAAATTTATGAGAATGCATGAATATTAGTTGGCGTGGTGACGCTGACGAGCGTATATCCTTCTGGTTATGATCTTATGAAATGATAAGAAAATATCATGTAGTAGTAAGAAACAAATATATGAAGCATTATCCACAATTGAGCAGAATTTGTGGCTTGTGTATCTACAGTACACGATGTTTTTTTTTTGGTTATTGACTTTTCTAAAATATTTGGGAGTCACACACACTTCAGTGGGAGCTATGATAGTTATTACGATAACTGGGATACTATCATTTAAACAAAGGACCCCAAATATCGAGAAAAAGAATGTGATTGTAAAGTACATTTTTATGGGTAAGATGGTATCTTGGCTTTATGTCTTCATACTATTTGATAAGGAATGTAAGGATATTGTACAAATACTAATGTTGATATTATTTTTTATGTAAACATTTTTTATATACAAATGGCTTATCTTTGCAGCTAGCTTAATTTTGCCCAAAGTAAAAGTATGTATATAAGTCAAGATTGGTTCACTCTCATGAACAATCATTTCTGACATCAAGGATGTGCAGAGACAATATTATCAATTGATACTTTATATTCAAAGTTTGACTTGTTAAAGGCCAAATCAAGGGATTTCAATGAGAACGGTGATGGGAAAACCCTAAGTTGAGTGTTGGGATACACTTGAAATAAGATTTCTACGATACTTGGAATAAGTATGACATACGCTCTTGTTGAGAGAGAAAAGCATAGTAACACGTGCTTCATACCATGCATGCTAAGTTGACCAACTCTTGGTTAATGGTAAATGAATCCCTACTTTCTAATTCATGTGAGACCATAAGGCTTATGCCTTATTTTTCCCTTAGGACTTTTGCTAGGTTTTGAACCTTTGCCATAATGTTGCTGCTTTAACATTGGTTCAACAGCCAAGATTGATACGGTCATGCGGTACATGTCTAGGAAAGCAGTTATGATAAAGTATAGAAATGCTAGTAAAAAGGAAGATTATTTTCATTTACACTTTTATTTATCTCTATCGACCGGTCAACTGTGTCATGGGCATAATTATTAATACAAACAAGTAACAAGAGTTAATCATGCTCTTATGAGAGATAAAAGATATGTTAAATTGTGTAAATAGAAACTATTGTAGGGAATATGACGAGTTATGAAATACTCATGTCAATCAGTTGAGACGCAATATAACCTTAACCAGTTTTATAGCATTAAAGCTCATATGCTCGTGGGTCACACGAATCATTTTCCCTTATGAATCAATAGTAGTGTTGTTGTTGTTGTGTATGTTGGGCCAAGAGTTCGATATTTATGTGTTGTAGTGAAATAAGGCCAAGGGTCCCAATACTCATGTAAGTAGGAGATGTTAATTAATTAATATATATTAATTAGTATTAATATTACTCATTTGCACAGTGAAATAAATATTGAGATAACAGATAACTACAAAATTTTGCACAAAAACCTTAACGTAAAAGGTATATGATATATCTGCTCTCAAACTACAAAACATATAAACAAATAAATGTGAAACCTGATGAACACAATCTATACACTATATAGAAATCCAAAGGGCTCTTATGATGACAAAGTCCCTGTGGCTGGGTACAGACTCGGTGCATCACGGTTAACACGCAGGAGAACAACCCGATTCATTACTTTATTTCCGCTACAAAGGTACATTGTCCTAATCACAGTTTGTTGGAAAAATGAATAAATATGAAGGAATATTGGGTGAACTTTAGACACCAATTTCTTTTTGTCTCGTATGTCTAATGACAAGTTTGAATGTGGAATCGTGTTCTATGTTGTGAGAACATTGAAATGATATATTTATTTGTCCAAAGTAGTTTTTGGAAGATGAAGATATTAAAGCTCAAAGTATTAGTGTTGAAATGTGTTTCTCCTTTTCAAAGTGGCTTGTCTCACATAGGAATAATAAGAGAAAATGAGCTAGATTATAAAGTATCACCTTCTTTGTAAGAGATACTCTAATAAGCATAAAATCTCTCTCCATGTGCGTGCGCAGGGGTGGTGGTGGTGCAAATCACGGTCCAATTTGTGGTCCGAACTATGGACTCGTGTGCAAGCGCGACCTGCATACACGAATGCTGGAGCGAAATCGAGCTCATTAGTAAAGCCCAAGTTTTGCGATTTTTTGGAACAAATTTTTTTTCTGCTTTCAGTTCATTTGTAACTCCTTTCGGTTACATGCAGAATGTACCTGGACAAGCTGAAGAGGCACTCTTCAGCCTATAAATAAAGGTCGATTTCCACAAGTTCAAAACACACAAAAACGAGCACTCTTTCCAGCTGCATATTTTTGTTTTCTTCCCCAGGCTTTTGTTTTCAGTTCGCCGGAAATAAAATCCAGTTACATCCGTTGTATCCTGGGAAACAAACGCTTGATACGGAGCAAATTTATTTAAGGGAAATTGTGAATTTCACAAGCCTTGGTTTCTTCATTTTCTTTGAGTTTTCTATTTTCTAGAATTATTACTTTTAATAATAATCTTAAAACAAATTCACCTTCTCGTTTCATATGGCTTCTGACGATGCTACTCCCAACAACTCCGGAACAAAGCCCTCTGGAACGAACTCTTCTCAAACACCCCATGTGTCGGCAACCCATGAGACCCATGCAACCCTTGCTCCTCCAGTCAATATCCCAATCAGCCATGCAGAAAAGCCTGAAAATCTCAATGGCTTGAATTTTAAATGTTGGCAGCAAAAGATGTTATTTTACTTGACCACACTGAACCTTGCGAGGTTCTTAAGTGATACTCCTCCAAAGTTGGAGGAGAATCCTGATATCCAAGTAGTGAGTGCGCTCGATGCTTAAGTCCATTTTGATTTCTTATGCAGAAATTATCTATTGAATGGAATGACAGATACATTGTACAATGTATACTCTTATTTCTAAACTTCTAAGGAACTGTGGGAGTCCTTAGACAAGAAATATAGAACTAAAGATACTGGAGCAAAGAAATTAACATTAAGCATTTTCTGGATTACAAGATAGTTGATAATAAGACCGTTGTTAATCAAGTGCAAGAATTGCAAGAATTGCAAGTCATGCTGGCGGATATTCATTTTGAGGGAATGTCTGTTAGTGAAACTTTCCAAGTGGCTACTATCATTGAGAAGCTACCACCAAGTTGGAATGATTTCAAAAACTATTTTATGCATAAGAAGAAACCAATGACGGTTGAAGAACTTGTTGTCAAACTTCGTATCGAAGAAGAGAATAAAGGTTATGGCAATAAAAGCCATAATATTCATGTGGCTAAAGTAAATGTTGTTGAGCATGCTGAAGGCTCAAAGAAAAATTTTAAGAAAAAACCTAGTAATGCTTAAAAACATCATTTAACACAAGAAAATGGATTTTAAGAAAACATTTGATGGTGATTGTTTCAATTGTGGAAAGCCTGGTCATAGGTCTTCTGATTGCAGGAAGCCTAAGAAGACTCAGCAAGTTCACATGGTGGAAAATGAAGCCAAAGATGTTGATGAGATGAACTTTGATGTTGTAATCTCTGAAGTGAACCTAGTGGGTTTCAATCAATGTGAATGGTGGATCGACACGGGTGCTACCCGTCATATTTGTTCAAGCAAGGACCTCTTTAATATCCTTGATGAAAGTGTTGATGGAGAGAAACTCTTCATGGGAAATTCAGCTACGTCTGGCATCAAAGTCCTGTGAAAAGTGGTGCTGAAGTTGACTTCCGGGAAGGAACTGACTTTGAACAATGTACTCTATGTGCCAGAAATTCGAAAGAATCTTGTATCTGCTCTCTGTTGAGCAAATTTGGTTTTCGTATAACTTTTGAGTCTTGTGTGGTCACGTTGACCAAGAATAGAGCATTTGTAGGAAGGGGTTATGAATGTAATGGGCTGTTCCGGCTCAATATAATGACTATTAAGTCAAACGTCAATAAAATGAATAACTCTTCCGTTTATATGCTTGAGTCTTCCATAATGTGGTATGGTAGACTAGGACATGTCAATTATAATACCCTGCGCAGGTTAATAAAATTGAAATGCATACCAATACTTCATATTGACGCAAAACATAAGTGTGAAACTTGTGTAGAAGCAAAGTTGACTCGTTTATCATTTCAGAGTATGGAACGAAATAACAAGGCACTTGAATTAATTCACACTGATGTTTGTGACTTAAAGGCCACACCAACTCATGGTGGAAATAAATACTTCATTACTTTTCTAGATGATTGCACTAAATTTTGTTATGTGTATTATGAAAAGTAAAGATGAAGCAATAGAGAAGTTTGTTCTCTATAAAATGAAGTTGAGAATCAACTAAATAAAAAGATTAAGGTGATTAGAAGTGATAGAGGGGGTGAATATGAATCACCTTTTTCTAAATTTTGTGGTGAACATGGAATAAGGCATGAAACAACATCACCTTATTCACCACAACAAAATGGTGTTGCTGAAGAAAGAATCGTACATTAAAAGAAATAATGAATGCAATGCTATTAAGTTTTGGATTACCCCAGAACATGTGGGGGGAAGCTGTGTTGTTAGCTAATAATATTTTAAATAAAGTGCCCCAAAAGAAAATGTACAAAAGCCCATATAAATTATGGCATGGAAGAACTCCATCATATAAATACTTACGAATGTGGGCTTGTCTTGCCAAGGTTGCAATATCTATACCTAAGAAGGTGAAGATAGGACCAAAAATCGTTGATTGCATATTCATTGAATATGCGCATAACAGTAGTGCTTATCGATTTATTGTGCATGAGTCTAAGATTGAAGACATACACAAGAATAAGATAATGGAGTCACAAAATGCTTCATTCTTTGAACTTGTGTTTCCACTTAAGTCTGAAATGGAATCCAAATCCATTAAAAGGACTATAGAGACAATGGAAAAAGGACAAGAAGAAGACATTGAGGTACAACCACGTAGAAGCAAGAGAGCTAGGGTAGAAGAGTCCTTTGGTACGGATTTTTTAACTTACATGGTTGAAACTGAACCTCAAAATTACTCTGAAGCAGTGAGCTCTACGGAAGGACCTCTATAGAAAGAGGCAATTAAAAGTGAAATTGATTCAATTTTGCAAAATCACACATGGGAACTAGTGGATATTCCTCCAGGAAGTAAACCATTAGGATATAAGTGGATTTTCAAAAGGAAAATAAAAGCTGACGGAACGGTTGATAAGTATAAGGCTAGACTTGTAATTAAAGGTTACAAGCAAAGAGAAGATCTTGATTACTTCGATACATAATCCCCTGTAACTAGAATAACATCCATCAGGATGATTATTACTATAGCTGCTTTGAGAAATTTGGAATACATCAAATAGATGTAAAAACCGTTTTCCTAAATGGAGATTTAGAAGAAGAAATCTACATGGAGCAATCTGAAGGGTTCTCGGCTCCAGGGAAAGAGAATGAGGTTTTCAAATTGGTTAAGTCATTGTATGGCTTAAAGCAAGTTCTAAAACTATAGCATGACAAGTTTGATAATGCCATGGTGGAGTGTGGGTTTAAAATCATCGAAAGTGATAAGTGCGTCTACATTAAAGACAATGATCTTATGTCTTTATGTAGATCATATGCTTATTGTTGGGAGTAATGATAAAAATTTTAAATCCACAAAAGACATGTTAAATTCGAGATTTGACATGAAGGATATGGGCCTAGCTGATGTGATACTTGGAATTAGAATCCATAGAACATCACAAGGGATCGTGTTGAGCCAATCTCATTATGCAGATAAAATCCTTGAGAAATTTAACAAGGAAGATTGGTCTAATGCGATAGATACAAGTCAACATCTATCGAAAAAAAGGGGTGAAAGTATTTTTCAAGTAGAATACTCAAGAGTAATAGGGAGTCTAATGTACCTGATGAGTTGTCCAAGACCAGACATCGCCTATGCAGTGAGCAGACTGAGTAGATATACTAGTAATCCAGGAGTTAAACACTGGAATGGGATAGTGAGATTACTCATATACTTGAGATATACTCGTGATATTGTATTGCACTATGGAAAATATCAAGCTGTTCTACAGGGATATACAGATGCCAACTGGATATCGAATATCAAAGACTCTAGGTCTACAAGTGGATATGTATTCCTCTTGGGAGGTGCAGCCGTATCATGGAAATCTTCTAAACAAACCATAATAGCTAGATCCACTATGGAGTTTGAGTTTATAGCCTTAGATAAATGTGGTGAAGAGGCTGAATGGTTACGTCAATTCTTAGAAGATATTCCGAGATGGCCTAAGCCTGTGCCGGCAATAGGCATTCTTTGCGATAGCCAATCAACAATTGGTAGAGCAGAAAGTAAAATGTATAATGGTAAGTTTAGACATATTCGTCGAAGGCATAATACCGTTAGACAACTACTCTCAACTGGAGTTATCTCCGTTGACTACATGAAGTCAAAGGATAACCATGCGGATCCGCTAACCAACGGGTTAAATAGAGAGTTAGTTGAAAAAACAAGAAGAGGAATGGGATTAAAGCCTCTAGAAATGAGTTGATATAATGGAAACCCAACCTGATTGACTAGAGATCCCAAGATCTAGGTTCAAAAGAACAACCTAATTGTAAAAAGACTAATAGAATCACTATGAAAAATATTATTTCCTTATTTATTCTTTAATAGTGAAATATGTGGAGAAATGATAAGTCTTTGGCTTTTAATGATTTTGCTTCGGTGCGCCGAACAGAGTAGTGTAGTCTACGTCGAATGGAAGATTAACTATGTGAGAGAGAAGTGAGGCCGCTTTGAAGAGAATTGTGTGAGTCTCAATTCTTAGAACCTCTCGCGGAATCAGGCGTATGTTCAAGGCCATAATAAACATAACTATGAGAACTGAAATAAGTTAAGAAGAATCTTGTGTGCAGTATATGATCATTTACATCAATGGCAGAACAGTTCAAAGACATCGCGTTCTACTGGTCAGCTAGTAAAGTACATGTACTTCTACAAGGAAAAGTTCAAAGGGTAACACCTACCTATCCTATGCAAGTTTCAACTGTTGGATTTTAATATGAAATATTGTCAATTTCCTTCATGTGGGGGATTATTGGAAAAATGAATAAATATGAAGGAATATTGGGTGAACTTTAGACACCAATTTCTTTTTGTCTCGTATGTCTAACAACAAGTTTGAATGTGGAATCGTGTTCTATGTTGTGAGAACATCGAAATGATATATTTATTTGTCCAAAATAGTTTTTGGAAGATAAAGATATTAAATCTCAAAGTGTTAGTGTTGAAATGGGTATCTCCTTTTCAAAGTGGCTTGTCCCACATAGTAAAAACAAGAGAAAATTAGCTAGCTTATAAAGTATTACCTTCTTGGTAAGAGATACTCCAATAAGCATAAAGGTTTTCTCCACGTGCGCGCGCAGTGGGAGGGGGCAAATCACGGTTCGATTCGTGGTTCGAACCATGGACTCGTGTGCAAGCGCGACCAGCGTAGACGAATGCCGGACCGAAATCGAGCTCATTAGTAAAGCCTAAGTTTTGCAATTTTTTGGAATAAATTATTTATTTATTTTTTATTTCCAAAAATTATTTTAACACTTAAATTTGTTGTAGCTTTAAAATTTGAATTTGAAACAGCAGAATTAGTTTCTGCTTTCAATTCAATTGTAACTCCTTTCGATTACATGCAAAATATACCTGGACAAGCTGAAGAGGCTCTCTTCAGCCTATAAATAAAGGTCAATTTCCACAAGTTCAGAACATACAAAAACGAGCACTCTTTCCAACTGCATATTTTCGTATTCTTCTCCAGGCTTTTGTTTTTCAGTTCGTCGGAATTAAAATACGGTTACATCTGTTGTATCCTGGTAAACAAACGCTCGATACGGAGCGAATTTATTTTAAGTAAATTGTGAATTTCACAAGCCTCGATTTCTTCATTTTCTTTGAGTTTACTATTTTCCAGAAATATAACTTTTAATAACACAAATTTATGATGTATCACATGAATCCTAACACATAGATAAAGAGACCATAATTTGGTTTATCGCACAAATGGATCAAATGTTCCCAGTCTTCTGGTTTTAATATCTAACTAAATTCCAAATTTAAAAACTAAACTGCACACAAAATTTCAGTACCCTCCAAGATCAGACTTCCAAAACCAAAACCTGAACTTTAAAAGCATATTTCCTCAATGGGAAGCACATTTCTTTCTTTTTCTGCTTTTCAATCTACAATGATGCCTAAAAAAGGTAGCAAAAACAAATTAAAACTGAGAATAATCCACATCCTAGAAATTGATACCAAACAAGCCACCAATGATACTAGATTATAAGCTGAAACGAAGAACAATATACATATACACACAAATATATATTATATTGCAATAGAGAGTAAAAAATAAATGAAAAAAAAAAAGCCACATTTGTCGAGAAATGCATCGACAATGCGATCGGTAAGGGCATTCAATGCCTCGATCTCGACGCATTTTGTCACTCAAGGCCTCTCAAGTTCCCCAACAGCCTTTTTTTAGCTAGCAAAACACTATCTCTCAAAGAATTCACACTTCTTCCTAATTAACACTATATCAACACAAATTCCAGTTAAAAGACGATAACAATAAATTATTTACCCTATGTCGCCATGCTACAATAACATTTAGATCCATGATATTATCTTTTATCTCTTATAGAAGTTCATCATTCTTTTCCATGTCATCCTCAATCTGCAACATTCATGCTTAATCAAGACTTAGCTATGAACTAGTACAAAAATTTATAGTGCCAAAATGTTCGTTCTACAACGTCAATAGCACAAAGTTCCAAATGTAAACTAAAATCCCATTTAAGCAAAACGTTTTTGGGAAAAGGCACAATTAGTTTAACTAATTGAAGCAAATAACAACCATGATAATTCTTCAATATATCACAAAGAAGAGAAAATGAGAAAACATTGATTATTGAGTTTTTCCCAGTTTCTGGTAAACAAATTCTTACCCCATCATCGGAAGATGTAGGGCACTTATTTGACTTCAGAGATTTTTCAGAAAGGATGAAAGTTTGAATATGAGGAACACATTTGAGGATCTTTGATTTATTCATTATCATCCTTTTTTTGGCTGCTAATTGGAGCGGGGAGGGAGATAATTTAGGTGGTGGCGTGGATGGTAGCGTGCGGCAACAAATGCTACCTGTTTTAAAAACAAATAAATGTATTTTCTTTATTTTCCACATTTTATTTATTAACATGAGTCGTAATAAAATAAAATATATGAAGTTCTAAGACCCAAAAAATGTATAAGGAGATTCAACGTCATCCAAGATAGTCAAGGTCATCTATGAAATTGGGTATGCTTTCGATTCAATTCTTATATGAAATTGCTCATTGATTTAACATGCGCTTTATGATAGTTTAAAGTATTTAATCCAACAAGTTGTAAAAGAGAGATCATCAATAAATCTGGCAATTATTTTTTTTCTGTTGAATTGATTTAATATAGTGATTCTTCTTTAGTTGTTTAATTATCTCTTCAATAATTGATTGAAAGAGGGATCTGTATATGGTTTCGGATTCTTGTGATTTATGATATGGATATGTTGTTTTTGTGAAATTATCGGTTCACCGCTCATGACGGCCCACCGCTCCGGCCACCATGTCTGGTCAAATATAATTGGCTGAAGGAGGTGGCTGCTGTTCATTGAGAACCGCTGCTATGTGTTGACGACAAAGGTGGGTGGTCAACACGGCGGCGAGCGGGGCAGGTGAGAGGTGATTCATTGGTGGTGATTTTAGTTGGTGACATGTTGTTGCCGCAACTTTCTCGTGATATTCTTCTGGGCATTATCTTAACTGGGCTCGAATCCAATTTACTTGGGTCCATTTAGTAATGGGGTGACATTAAATCGTCAATACCAAATTAGTGAATCCGAATTGAACTGTAGATTTTGGGCCCTTATTTTTGATTGGGCTCCAAGCCTATAATGTTATGCTAGGTATCTCGTACAAACCCACTTTAAAGTTTATTTATTTGGTCTATTTTTAGACTAACTTTGCATGATACTATATTTTTAGTTTATATTGTTTATATTATTCTTGCATTAAAGTTAAATATAAGCGTATTTTTTCTTTTCTATTACAGCTATTACTTCATCTATTTATGCCAATTTAAGTAGTGTTCCAGTGCTTAACGGCATAAACCTATAAAATGGAAAGAGCATATTACTATTATGCTTGGTTGCATCTATCTCGATTATGTGATCATGATTGATGTTTGGTTGCATGGATCTCGATTATGTGATCATGATTGATGTGCCTCCCATCCCTACCAACAAAAGTTCTGCTTCTGATAGGGCTAATTATGATAAGTGGGAGCGCTCAAATCGCACGAGTCCGGTGATCATGAAACACTCTATTCCAGATACCAATAGGGGAGCAATTCCTGAGGAGGAAAATGCTAAGAAATTCCTTAGCCAAATAGCAAGCCAATTTGCTGGGTCCGAAAAGGTCAAAACGAGTACTATTCTTTCTTGGCTCGTTTTAATACGGTACAATGGCAAAGAGAATATAAGGGAGTAAATGATGGAAATGTTGAATCTTGTTATTCGACCAAGGGCATTTAAGTTGGAATTGTCTGATGACATTATTGTGCACCAAGTCTTGATCTCACTTCCTTCACACTTTAGTCCGTTTAAAATCAGTTATAATACTCAAAGGGACAAATGGACTCTTAATGAGCTCATTGCGTGCAAGAAGAGTAGAGATTCACATAAGATAAGATAGAAAGAGCTCACTTGGCTTCTTCTTCTCGTGATGTTTATACCAAAAAGAGGAAAAGGAGTAAGAAAGGAAAAGAGGTTGTAAATGTTGGGAGCCAAGAACTTATAATTGTTTCTTTCGCAGAAAGCCTAGGCAAGTGAAGAAGGATTGACCTAATTACATTAAGTGGCTTCCCAAAAAGGGCAAACTTTTTAACTTTATTTGTTCTGAAGTTAATCTGGCTTTAGTACCAAGTCACACTTGTTCGGTAATACGGGTGAAACTACTCATATTAGTGTGACAATGCAGGGTTGTCTAAGGAGTCGGATCGCCAACTGATGCTGAGAAACTCATTTATATTTGGAACGGAAATAAGGCACCTGTTGAGGCAGTTGGACTATTTCGATTACTAGAGACTGGTTTTTATTTGGATTTGCATGAGAATTTTTATTTACCATAATTTAGATGGAATTTAAATACTATTTCTTATCTGGACAAATACGGTTACTTTTGTTCTTTATGGAAATAGGAGTTTTAGTCTTATGCATAATTCGGATATTGTTGGTAGTGGTCCTTTAGTTGATAATCTATATAGCTTGAATGTCCATTCTTCATACATTAACGAAACCATGCATGTAAGTAATTATGGTCTCAAGCGCAAATTGAGAAATGAGAATTCTTATGTGTTATGGCACAAGTGTTTAGGCCATATTTCTCAAACGAGAATAGAAAGTCATGTGACATAAGGAGTTCTCGATTCCCTGGACTTTACAAACTTTAAATCTGTTGTATTAAAGGGAAACAAAAAAATGTGAGGAAATTAGGCGTTGATAGTAGATTAGATAACTTGGAATTAATTCATATCGACATATGTGGTCCATTCCCTACAGCACCTTGGTATTTCATTACTTTTATAGACGAATATTCTCATTATGGTTACCTATTTTTCATTCATGAGAAGTTTCAAGCTTTGGACATGTTCAAAACTTATAAAGTTGAAGTTGAAAATCAGCTTGGAAAGAAGATAAAAGCTATCAAATCTGACCATGGAGGTAAATATTACAGTAGATATGATAGATCAGGTGAACAATGTTTATGACCCTTTGTAAAATACTTGACAGAATGTGGTATCGTTCCTCATTACATTATGTCAGGGACTCTTACTCAAAATGGTGTATTTGAGATATGAAATCGAACCCTAAAGGATATTGTTAGAATTATGATAAGTCATTCTTCATCACCATAATTTCTTTAGGGGGAAGCCTTAAAGACTGCTACATATATTCTTAATCGAGTTACAAGCAAAGCAGTAACTAAAACCCCATATGAGTTATGTACCCAAAAAGAAAAAAAGCCTAGTATTAGGCATCTCCATATTTGGGGTTGTTTAGCTGAAGCTATGCCATTTAGGTCCGATAAAAGAAAGCTAGCTTAAAGAACAATTAATTGCTACTTTATTGAGTACTCGAAAAGGTCGAAGGGTTTCAAGTCGTACAATCCTTCAAATAGATCCTTTTTTTGAAACTAGGAATGCCAAGTTTATTAAGGATGGTAAATATGGAGGGACTGATATACCTAGGAATCTTGTCTTTGAAGAGGAATATGTAATTATTCCTCCAGTTGCACTTGTTCTTCTACAAAATGCATATCCAGGAAATCAAGATAATCTTGGGTCGCCTCCAAACCCTATTCAGGTGAATGAACAACCTCAATTTAAAGTGCTTATAAGGAGATCCACAAGGGAGTGGAGATCGGAAATACCAAATGATTATGTCGTGTATCTCCAAGAAAGTGATCTTGAAATAAACTTGGAAGATGATCCATCATTGTTTAGCCAAGTCAAAAAAAGTAAGAACTCTTAGAAATGGATCGGTGCCATGAAAGATGAGACAAAATTAATGAAAGACAATGACGTTTGAGATCTTGTTGAATTTCCTGAAGGAGCAACATCGGTTGGTTATAAATGGGTGTTTAAGACCAAATGAGATTCAAAAGGCAATATCAAAAGAAATAAAGCAAGCTTAGTCGCCAAAGGTTTCACTCAAAAGGAATGCACTGATTATAAATAGACTTTCCCTCCAATTTTATCGAAAGACTCTTTTGGAATATGGCACTTGTGGGTCATTTTGATCTTAAGCTGTAATAAATGTACATAAAAACGACGAGTCTTAATGGAAACTTTGAAGAAATTACTTGTATGGTGCAACTAGAGGACTTTGAGTTCAAATCAAAGGATTTGATATGCAAACTAAAGAAGCCCATTTATGGTCTAAAATAGGCGTCCTGCCAATGATTTCGAAAGTTTGATCAAGTGATAACCACTTTTATTATAAAGAAAACACTATTGATCAATGCATTTATCACAAGATCAATGGGAGCAATTTTATATTCCTAGTGTTATATGTCTACGATATCATACTAGCAAGTAACGATATAGGCATGCTGCATGAGACAAAGAGATTTCTTTCAAGTAAAATTGAAATGAAGGATCTTGGTGAAGCATCTTTTGTGTTGGGTATACGGATCTTTCGAGATTGTTACAGGGGTATACTCGATTTATCACAAGAGTCATATATCCATAAAGTACTTAGTAAATCTGACATGAAAGAATGTGCATTAGGGATACCCCCAATTCTAAGGGTGATAAATTCTGTTTATTCCAATTCCCAAGAAATGAATTTGAGAAGAAGGAGATGAAGAATACCCCTTATGCATCGAAAGTAGAAAGTCTCATGTACACTCAATTCTTTATGCGTCCATATATTGCATACACTATTATAATGCTTAGCAGATATCTTAATAACTTGGGCATGGAACATTGGAAAGCTGTGAGAATGTGTTATGTGATATTTAAAGTGAAACAAAGAATTCGTGCTCACTTATCAAAGATTTGATCATATAGAGATCATTGGTTATTCTAACTCCGATCATGCTAGATGTCTTGATAGCAGAAGTTCCCCTTCATGTATGTTTTCATGTTGGTTGGAGGGGAAGTTTTGTGGAAAATTGTCAAGAAGTCACTTATTGCCTCTTCCACTATGGATGCATAATTCATAGTTTGTTATGGGGCATCAAACAAATATATATGATTGTGAGAATTTATTACTGGATTTTGTACTGTCGATAGGGTTGAAAGACCATTGAAGATATATTGTGATAATAAGGCGGCTGATTTGTATTCCAAAAACATCAGGAGTTCGTCAAAATCTTGGCATATTTACTTAAAACATCTTGTTGTAAAATAAATATTTCAGAGTTTCTAAGTGTCTATAGAACATATAGTACGAACTCTATGATTATGAACCCACTTACTAAAATCTGTCACCTAATGTGTTTCACGGCATGTTTCTCGTATGATTGTGGCTAATTTTGATGATATTCTTGTACAGTGGGAGTTTTTTGTAGTTATATGTTCGACATCTATGGATATGTTTCATTTCTGATCAGAAAAGTGTTAGTTATTGAATAATTTAAAATATAAGTTGTGTTCTTTCTATTGCTATTTTGCGTAATGTTATTGCGGTAATGCATAAAGTTTTAAAAGAATGGATAATTCGAATTGAGTTATAAATAAAAAACCAGTTGGGAATATGTATGTTAAAGGATCACATTCATGTGATTTTCATGTTATGCATCTACATTTGATCTATGTCGTAAATTATATTGATATTATGACCATTGATGGGTGTAGTTACAAAATAAAAGCCGCTTTGATCCCATATTAGTATAATTGATGGACAAGATTGTTCTAAAGATGATACTCTGTATGGATAATAAAGTCTAAGCTCATAAAGTCTACGATTTATAATGTTCTAGTACAAATGTGGAACAAGTAGAAGATATTTAGAATTTCTTTACTGGGCTTACATATTATTACATTGTCTATTGTCTATTGTTTGTTTAATGAGTAATGTTGTTTATAGCCCATTAGCAAAGTGATCTAATTAATTAATTAATTTCATATTCGGTTATGACACTTATGAGCTTAGACTTTAAAGCCCCTTCACATCTCTCTCTCTCTCTCTATATATATATATATTCATTGTTTTCCCATATCCCATTACACGAGAGAACTTAAGGAATACTAATATTGTTTGATGCTGGAAAATGAAGACCGAAAGAAACCCTAAGGAGACTTCACATCATCCAAGAGACTCAAGGTCATCTATGGATCTGGGTATGATTTCAACTCAATTCTTGTTAGATATTTCTTATTAATTTAACACACAATCCGTGATGGTTTAAAGTGTTTAATTCAACACAAACCTGATGGAGTTCAACGAAGAAGCACACCCGACCAAGTCATATGCTGCATAAGTTGGGGACCCCACATATCTTAGATTCAATAAAAAATTAGTTCAGAAACAAGGGGAGTACATCTAGATCAATAATAAACATCAAAAGTTGGAGCCCCTTGCCTGGTCTGCAATTATCATCAAACTTGAAGTTATACAATGGGGAAGCTCAACGGCCCTATCATAAGCTGCGCAAGCTAAGGAGCCTACCTAGCTTAGACACACTACCAAAATAGTTTGAAACAAGTGGAGTACATCTAGCCCACTCACATGTTCCCAATCTGGAGTCCCTTGCCCGGTTTGTAATCATCATCAAACCAAAATGAGTACAACTTGGAAGCTCGCTCAACTAAGTCATAAGTTGCGTAATTTGGGGAATCTACTTAGATTTGATTCACCACAAAGCTAACTTGGTAAAAACGGAGCACATATAGCCCGGTCATAAGCTTCCCAAGCTTGAGCCCCTTGCCTAGTTTGCAATTATACTGGAAGGAGTATAATGAGGAAGTTTGCCCTGCCCAGTAATAAGCTACATAAGTCGGGGACACGGTTTGGTAGATTCACCACAATGACAGTTCGAAAACAACGAGAGCCCATCCATCCTAGTTATAAGCTGCGTAATCTAAAGCCCCTTGTTTAGTTTTGAATCATCATCAAATCACAAAGAGTATAACTTGGAAGCTTTCCTAAACTAGTCATAAGCTACAAAAGTTGGGGATCCTGGTTGGATTGTATTCACCATCAAGCTATTTCAAAAAAAAGGGGAGAACTTCTAGCACAGTTATAAGCTTCACAAGATGGAGACCCTTACCTGGTTTATAATCATCATCAAACTAGACGGAATACACCGGGGAAGCTTGCCGGACCTAGTCATAAGCTACGCAAGATGGGGGCCCCACTTGACTTAGATTTATTACTAAGCTAGTTCAAAAACAAGTGGATCACGTCTAGCCCACTCATATGTTTTTCAAGCTAGAGCCCATTTCCCATTTTAAAATTATCAACAAACTGGAATGAGTACAACGGGGAAGATCACTTGGCCCAATCATAAGTTGCGTAAGATGGGGACCCCCCTTGGCGTGGATTCACCACCAAGCTAGTTTAAATACAAGGGGAGCACATCTGGCCTAGTCATAAGATACAAAAGCTGAATCCCCTTGCCCAGTTTGATATCATCATCTACTTGGAAGGATTACAACTGGGAAGCTCGCCTGACCATTTCATAAGCTACGCGAGATGGGGAACCACCTAGCTTAGATTCGTTACCAAGCCACTTCATAAATAAAGAGAGAAAATCCATCTCAATCATAAGTAGCACAAACTAGAGCCCCTTGCCTAATTTGTAATTGTCATCAATCCTAAAGGAGTACAACAGGAAAGCTCGTCGATGAACAATCATAAGCTGTAGAAACTGGAGCCTCTAGCTCGATTCGTAATTATCATCAAACTAGAATGGGTTCAACAAGAAATCTCGCCCAACCCAATCTTAAGTCGCTCTGGCCAGGAACCTCGTCTGGCTTAGATTCAACACCTAGCTATATCAGAAATAAGGGGAGCACAACTTATCAAGTCATAAGTTGAAAAATCTAGAGTCCCTTGCCCGTTTACAATAATCATGAAATCAGTAGGAGTACATTAGGGAAGCTCGCTCGACCCAGTCAGAAATCTACGTAATTTGGGAAATCTACCCAATTTATATTCACCACCCATCTAATTTGGAGAAAACGGTAGCACGTCTATCCCACTCATAATCTTTGCAAGCCAGCCCTTGCCCAGTTTGAAATTATCATCAAACTGGAAGGAGTACAACAAGGAAGTTGGCCCAGCCTATTCATAAGATGCACAAGTCGGGGTCCTACATAGCTTAGAAACAAGGGGAGAACATTTAAACCAATTATAAGCTGCGTAATACTAAGACCTTACTTGGTTTGCAATTGTCATCAAAATGAAAGCAGTACAATGGGGAAGTTCACTCGGTCCAATCGTAAGATTCACAATCTGAGGACCCCTCTAAGATTTCATTCACTATAAAGTTAGTCGAATAATGAAAGATCACATCCAACCCAGTCATAAGCTGCGCAAGCTGGAGCCCTTGCTTGTTTTCCAACCATCATCAAACCGAAGGCGTACAATTAGGAAGCTCACTCGACCAAGCTATAAGTTGCACAATATGAGGACCCCATCTGACATAGATTTACTACTAAGTTAGTTCGGAAACAAGAGGAGCATATCTAGCCCAGTCATAATCTTTGCAATCTTGAGGCCTTTGCCTATTTTTCAATCATCATCAAACCAGAAGGAGTACAACGTAAAAGACCACCTAGCCTAGTCATAAGCTTCCCAATCTAGCGGAATTGCCTAGATTAGGTTCATCACCAAGGAAATGTTGAAATAAGGGGAGCACAACCAGCGCAGTTATAATATACACAATCTGGAGCCCCTTGCCCAATATCCAATCACTATCAAAATGTGGAGACTACATGGACCATATTCACTATCAAGCTAAGTTAGAAATAAGGGTAGCATATCCAGCCCTTCCATAAGTTACAAAAACTAGAGTCCATTTCCTGATTTGCAATTATCACTGAAATGGAAGTAGTACAATGGAAAGCTCGCCCAACCTAATCTTAACATACCGAGGCTGAGAATCTCGCCAGGCTTGTATTCATCACCAAAGCCTTTTAAGAAATTAGGGAAGCACATCCAGTCTAGTTATAAGTTGCACAATTTGGAGCCTCTAGCCCAGCTTTCAATTATCATCAAATTTGAAAAGGTAAAATGAGAAAGCTCGCCCAACTTAGTTATAAGATGCACAAGTAAAGGACCTTGTCTGGCTCGGACTCACTACTAGTCTACTTCGTAAACAAGGGGAGCACATTTAACTCAGTCATAAGTTGCAAAATATAGAACCCCTTTTCTCAATTTACAATCATCATCAAACCAGAAGGAGTACAACTGGAAGACGGCCAAGCCTAGTCATAAGCTACAAAATCTTGGGAACCTGCATATCTTGGATTAACCACGAATCTAAATCATAAAGATGAGTAGCATCCACCATATTCATACGATGCGTAAACTGGAACACCTTTTTCAATTTGTAATTATCATCAAATTGGAAGGAGTAAAATGGAAAGCTCGCTCGGCTCAGTCTTACGCTGCTCAGGCGAGGCACCTCATCTATAATGTATTCACCACCAAGATAGTTTGGAAATAAGGGGACCACATTCAGTGTAGTCATATGTTGTGCAATCTAGAGTCCATAGCGCAGTTTATAGTTATCATGAAACCTGAAAAGTTATAAAGAAGAAGCTACCCCAGCCTAGTCATAAGGTGGAAAATATGGGGACCCCATATGTCTTAGATTCACTAGTAAGCCAGTTCAAGAACAAGGGGAGCGCATTCAGCGCAGTCATAAGCTGCACAATCTGGAACCCCTTGCTCAATTGCAATCATCATCAAACCATAAAGAGTACAATAAGGAAGCTCGGCTACCAAGTCATAAGTTTGAAAGTTTTGGACCCCACCTAGCTTGGATTTACTACCAAGTAAGTTTAGAAAAAATAGGAGCACATCCAGCCCAATAATAAGTTGCACAAGTTAGAGATCCTTCCATGTTTGAAGTTATCTTTACCCGAGGTACTATAATGGGGAATCTCACTCGGCCCTCTTTATAAGTTGTGTAAGCTTGAGAACCTTGCCTGTTTTGCAATTATCATCAAATCAGAAGTAGTACAATGGGAAAGCTCACTAGGCCCAGTCGTAAGCTTGCAAGTTAGGAATCTCGGAGGCTAGGTTAAACCACCAAGAAAGTTCAGAAATATTGGCAGCACATCTAGCCCAATCAAAATCTGTGTAAGCTTGGGACCTACCTAGCTACGATTCACCACCAAGAATTTTTGAAAATAAGGGGAGAACATCTGGCCTAGTCCCAGTTAAACAAGATGGAGCCCCTTGCCTATTTGCAATCATCATCAAACTTGAAGGAATACAATGGGGAAGCTTGCCCGACCCAGTCATAAGATGCACAAGTGAGGGAACCCACTTGGATTAGATTCACTACCAAGCTTATTCAGAAACAAGTAGAGCACATCCAAACAAGTCACAAGTTTTGCAAGCTAGAGCCTGTTGCCCATTTTGAAACTATCTATAAACCGGAAGGAGCACAATAGGGAAGATTGTTCAACCCAATCATCATCTGCACTAGATGGGGACCCTACTGGGATTAAATTCACCACAAAGATATTTGAAAACAAGTGGAGCACATTTAGACCAGTTATAAAGCTACAAAAACTAGAGCCCCTTTCCCGATTTACAATTATTATCAAATTGGAAATAATACAACAGAAGATCTCACCCGACAATTTTTGAAAGCAACTTAGGTCAGGAACCCCATTTTCTATAGATTCAACACCAAGCCAGTTTAGAAATAAGGGGAGCAGATCTTGCATAGTCATAAATTGCATAATCTGGAGTCCCTTGCCTAGTTTTCAATCACCATCAAACTAGAAGAATTACAGTGAGAAAGCTTGCTTGGACCATTCATAAGATACACAATAGGGGGCCTCTATTTAGCTTAGACTCACCACCAATCTAATTCTAAATAATAAGAGCACATCCATCATAGTCATAAGCTTCGCAAGCTGGATCCTCTTGCCCAGTCTAAAATTATCATCATACTGGAAGGAGTAGAATGAGGAAGTTCGCATTGTAAAGTGATAAGCTGCACTAGCCGGGAAACCTACCTTTCTTGGATTCACCATTTAGCATAGCTCGAAAACAAGGGGAGCACATTCATCCTAGTTAGAAGCTACGCAATCTATAGCCACTTACTTAATTTCCAATTATCATCAAACAGAAGGAGAACAACATGGAAGCTCGTCGGGGCCTTGTCATAAACTGTGGAATCTGGGTACCCTGCCTTGCTAATATTCACCACCAAGCTAATTTGGAAACAAGGGCAGCACATATAGCCAGGTTGTAATTTACTCAAGCTAGAGACCCTTTCCTGGTTTGAAATCATCATCAAAATTGACCAAATACAACGGGGAAGATCGCCCGGATTAGTCAAGGGTCTATGGACCTAATCTAGATTAGATTCATTATCAATCTAGTTCAGAAACAAGTGGATCTCATCCAACCCTAGCTAGAGCCCATCGCCCATCTTGAAATGATCAATAATCCAGAAGGAGTACAACAGGGAAGATCCCTTGGTACAGTCATAAGCTACACAAGATAGAGACCCCACTTAGCTTGGATTCATCACAAAGCTAGTTCAAAAGCAAAGGGAGCACATCCATCATAGTTATAAATTGCACAAGTTGGAGACCCTTGCACGGTTTTTAATCATCATTAAATCAAAAGGATTCAATGGGGAAGCTCACCTGACCAAGTCATAATCTACGCAAATGCGGGATCCCACCTAGTATAGATTCACTACCAAGATTATTGAGAAACAAGGTGAGCACATCTAACTCCCATCATAAGATGCAAAAACTAGAGCCACTTGCTCGATTTGCAATTATCATCAAATTTAAAGGAGTACAACAGGGATGCTCGCCCGAGCCCAGTTAGAAGTAGCTCAATCCGGGAGACTCGTCCTTACTCACCACCAAGCTAATTCTGAAATAAGGTTAACACATTAAGCCTAGTCATAAGTTTCGCAATCTCGAGCCACATGTTTGATTTGTAATCATCATTAAACCGAAAGGAGTATAATGAAGAAGCTCGCTCAGACCTGGTCATACGCTGCACAATCCGGGGACCCTGCCTATCTCGGATTCACCACCAAACAGATTTAGGAACAAGAGGAGCACATCCGGATCATTCTTAATTTATGCAAGCTGCAGCCCCTTGCACAATTTGTAATTAAAACCAATCTGGAAAAATATATTGGGAAAGCTTGTCTGTCCCATTCATAAGTTGTGCAAGTTGGGGACCCCACTTGGCTTCGATTCACTACCAAAATAGTTTAGAAACAGGTGGAGCACATCCAGATAAGTCATAAGTTGCACAAGCTAGAGCCTATTGCCCATTTTGAAATTATCAACAAATTGGAAGGAGTACAATGGGGAAGCTCGCTTGGCTCAGTCATAAGCTACGCAAGCTGGGGACACCACTTGGTTTGGATTCACCACCATCAAGCATATTCATAAGTTGCTGATACTTGAGCCACTTTCCAATTTGCAATAATAATCAAATTAAAAGAGTAAAATAGGAAAGCTCGCCCAGCTCAGTTTTAAGCTGCTTAAGCCAAGAAACCCGTCTGGCTTAGATTCAACACCAAGCCATCTCAAAAATAAGAGGAGCACATATTACAAAGTCATAAGTTACATAATCTTTAGTCTTTTGATCGGTTTGTGATCATCATCAAACTGGAAGGATTATAACGAGAAAGCTTGCCCGATCGAGTCAGAAGCTATGCAATATGGGTAATCTACTTAGTTTAGATTCACCACCAAGATAGCTTTGAAAAAAGAGGATCACATCCAACCCATTCATAACCTTCGCAAGTTGGAGGCCCTAGCCTAGTTTGAAATTATTATAATAATGAAAGGAGTGCAACGAAGAAGTTCACACCGCCTAGCCATAAGTTGCACATCCCGGGGACCCCACCTTGATTGGATTCACCACTAAGCTAGTTCGGAAACAAGTGGAGGACATCCAACCTAGTTAAAAGTTGTGAAATCTTGAGACCCTTCCTTTGTTTCCAATTAAATCAAAAAGAGTATAATGGATAAGTTCACCTGACCTAGTTATAATCTGTGAACTCAAAGAACTTTGAGAAAAGTCTAAAAAAAAAAAGAGTCGAGCTAAAGTCCATTAAGGGCCTCTAAAATCTATCTGCAAAGGATATCCAAAAAAAATCATCCACAAACGACCTATCACAAGGGGAAGATCAGAATTTGAGTCCACAAAAGATCTATCAAAAGGTCATCCATGAATGACCTTTATAGGTGGAACAAAAAATTACCCATGGGAAGCCAAGATGAAATTGCTGACTAAAGGCCGAGCAGAAGACCACCCGTAAGAGATCGAATCGCAACTTTAACCTTAGGTTTACTAGATGCCGATCGAAAGATAATGTCAACCTCTTTTAAGAAAGTGATCCGAGAGTAGTATTAAGGAAGCAAAAAGTCATAGAGACAAGGACTTGCTAAACCAATAACAATGGTCGACCTCACAATAAGTTCCCCAATGAATTAAACGATCGATCATCGACGCAGCACTAGTTGTGTTCTTCAAAGTCAAAATATTAAAGTATGAGTCCAAACCTTGCTATTCAAGCCAACTCCGCACTCAGGGGCCTGTTGAAAGTAGACCTAACATTGAAGACCACATGGGCAATTAGAAAACACCACCAAAATACGGTCAACGTAACCAATTGAGCTCTTACAAAATCAAGAGCTAATTAGGAGCTAAGATACCACATGCGAGATCTTGGTGCAAAGCTCCTGCACGCGAGATCTAGTGCCCAGATTCTATGCAAAAGATGGGTGGCGAGCTAGTTCAAAAACCAAGATAAGTGAGATTTTACTGGATTAGAGTAAGGAGCTGAGTTCCCACATGGAAAGAGGTAGGCGCCAAGATATACCAAAAAGCTGAACCGAACTTAAGTTTCCTACCAAACCATTCCTATAGTGCGTTGTCGAGCCAACCCTAGTGTCAAGCTAACATGAATGCCAAGATTGCATTAACTGTCAAGCTACCTCATCTACTGTAATAGCCACACCTACATGAGTGCTAAGCTAACTTGAGTGTTGAGCTGGAGCAAGTGCCTAGCTGCACTAGGGGTGTCCAGAGACATCGGTAGTTAATCCGCCTCCTCGATTACAGAGTAGAGTTATGCATTGAGTCCCGACTGTTATGATAACATGCTTGTAGAGTCATTGAGCTGAACCAGGTACTGATATAACATGAATGTTGAGTTGGGCACTAATTGTCAAACCACTTTGTATGACGCGAAAAGCTTCGACTAGTGTGATGCCCTAAATACTGAGCCGACCAGGTTTCTCCAAGCTGTCCTAATCCAACACATCAAGTGTGGCGTGCATTCTACAGTGCATCAATTGTAGAGCTATCTCACACAAGCCAAGCAGTACTAGAAGGCCGACTTGATCCCACACATCAAGTGTTACCCGCATTCTACAGTGTATCAACTGCTGTGCTACCTCGGCTAAGCCGAACAGTAGTGGAAGTTCGACCTGATCCTGCAATCAAGTTCCATACCCATTCTGCAGTGTATCAACTGCCAAGCTGCCTTACCCAAGCCGAGCAACACTAGAAGGCCGACTTGATTCCTTCATCAAAGTATACATTCTACATCACATCAGCCGCTGGCTGCCCACTAATCCGACCTAACCACGAATCTAATCGTCAGCACAATCTCACTCACGAGGCGATGCTCAAAGATGCTGACCAAACAGATGTTGAGCAGATCTAATTAAGGTCCACCTATACCTGATTTTATGGATCTCTTTTCCCATACGACCGCCCGTTATAATAATCTTGAGATTGATCCAAGATGATCTCAGATGTTGAGATACGAGCACGACTTTGTGATTACGTAATGAAAGTACAAAGGTCATTTAAAAGAGCGGTGCCCAAGAGCATGATTAGAGTTAAGGTTTTGAGTATCTTGTTGCCAAAGTATTTAAACGACCAATCATGGAGTGACACATTTCCATTATGTTTTCAAGGGATAACTATAAATAGTTCTTCCAAAATACCAAGAGACTCTGACAAAATTAGAGAGGGAAAGCACATAGAAAGGACTTTAGAGAGAGAAATTCTATAATAAAGAATTCACACTTGCAAATCTGATTAAGGACGATCCGAACTCCAAAAAGGAATAAAATAGTTAAACGCTTTTTCCAATTTGTCTTGCTTATTTTTCCTACCTGATCTGTTTATTTTATACTGTTTAATTTGGTTGGGCTATATTTACGTTAAATAATTATTATGGTTGGTTTCCCTTTCTTAGCTATAAAGAGGTTTCAAAACTTTCTAGATTTGATTTATGTCAGTATTTAGAGCATCATCACTTATGGGGGAGGTAATGGGGAGGGGGATACGAGAGCGGAGGGAGAGAGTAATAGAAGAAAAAATGGGGTGGGGGTGGGGTGGGGTGCGGGAGGATCATTTGGATTTCATTAGTAATGAGGATTCAGAATATCACACATTGATCAATCAAAGAGATATTCAACCACTAAAAGAAAGATCGATTCTTTGGGATCCTTCCTTTCTTCAAATGGAAGTAACAGAGATAGAAACCTATTCCCGAAATGTCTTTATAGATATTCTTCAATGTCCACATAACGCGAGAAGAGACAAAAGAGAGTGTTTCCCTCCAACACTTAGGGTATTGTGTTCAACCTTCTATGTTATGTTTAATTTGTGTGTTCTTGTCAAGTTTCTCATTTCCTATTAAAAGAAAAGTATGGATATTCTACGTGAGGTCACGTGCCTTCTTAACTCCAAGCAGGTGGGTATTGATGAACACAATGACTTAATCAACTGGATCCACCGAAATAATTTCCTCTAGACAAAATGAGAGTCTCGTGGGATGCCTTGGCCAATGGGAGGGCGCGTGCATTGCACTCGCTAAGGGGGAGAGTGGGGCGGTCGGGCCCCACCTCTTTGGCTGTGTCTCCTCTCTTTTTTTTTCTTTCCCCCCCTTCCTTTTCTACCCTTTTTCGTTCCTTTTGGCAGTAAAAAGTTTTTTATTCTTCAAAGCCTACACTTTATTACCGTATCATTATAATTTTTTTTCTTTTCTGCAATACTGCCGTATCTTCAAAATCTTTTTTTTGCCTTTTCCACATTGCCCTCTGTGTGTGCGTGCGTGTGTGTGTGTGTGTGTATATATATATATATATATATGTGTGTGTGTGTGTGTGTGTGTGTGTGTGTGTATTTATTTATTTTCTATATAAAAAAAAGAATTTATAACACAACTTATCCAAAAAAATCTCATCAAAATTTTGTTTTATTCCGTATTTTTAATCACATTGTTGTTGTGAATTTCTTTTATTATTTCGAAGTAATCATCAAATAATATTATAATTAAGAAAATCAAGAATACATACATACATACATACATACATACATATATACATATAATCATAAAATGAATAAATAGATAAATATAAATAGTATTGAAATATAAAAAATATAAATGAAAATTAATGAGGAACATGGGACCCTAAAAAATAGGTTTTGAAAGTAGGGTGGATAAATGAGATGAAAGAGGTAAGGGAAAAGAAAGGGAGTGAAGCACATTTTTAATGATGTGGAGGGTAATTTTGATGATGTGACATTGAGAATTGGAAAATAAAAGTGGATTGGGAGGTAGTAAAGGGATGCTCTTATTACTACATTGTGTGGAGGGTTGGCCCTTTGGGAGCCTCAAAGCTCTATCTAAAAAATTTATGAGTGGAGCAAGGTAGTGCCCTTAGGGTAGCATCGACCAAGCTACTAATGAAGAAGTTGTTAATTCTAACTTGTTACGAGTTTGCTACAACAGTCAAGTCACATGCGGTACGGCTGATATATTACTTTATATCAGTTTAAAAATTAAATTAGAGAAAGTATTATTAAATGAAAAAAATTGACAATTGCAATTATTATAAATATTTAAAAATTAGTTCAATTTATATTTATTATTATATGCATGTCAATCTCTGAGGGAGTATTTGTTCGCATACATGTAAAATGTGGAATCTACTTCAAAACATGAATTTTATAGAGTATATGTTCGCATACATATAAAATGTGGAATAGAAAATTTCTACTTCAAAACATGAAATTTATAGAGGAATTGACCAATAAACACAAATATTTTATTTTCATATTGGAATCCTTAAAAGAAGTTTATAGAGAATATTTTTGCCCATTAGATCTCAAACGTCTTTTTTTCCCATTAATTATATTTTGCACCAATCTGTCAAATATAATCCCAATATATCTAACTTACTTTCTTCCCTCTCTCCACAAACTTCCGACGTCGATTTTGATTAGCTCCGACGTCCGTTTCATATTAAATATTGATCAATTGATTTTTGTTCTCATTCCGAGTTGACCCACAAAATTTCAAGTCAATTGAAGTTTATTTGCTTTGTTGAATCGCCGGTCAAAATTTCAATTTTCATATTTTTTTACACAAAAAATCTGAAACTTCTGGCGTCAATCCCAACCAAATCCAACGCTTGTTTAACCTGAATTTTTTTCAATGGATTTATATTATAATTTGGAGTCTATCTACAATATTTGAAGTCAAGTGGAGTAAGTTTATCATTGAATCGTAGTAAAAGTCTCAATTTGTACAATTTTTCAACACAAGAAATCATAAACTTTCGACCTCGATTCTGGCCTACTTTGATATACGTTTACCTGAAACTTTTACCATTGATTTTAGTTATCATTTTGAGTCTACCTACAAAATCTCAAGTCAATTGGAGTCGGTTGCCCCATTGAATTGTCGATGAAAATTCTAATTTTCACATAGAAAATTAAAAACTTTTGGCATTGATTTCAACCATCTCCTACGTCCATTTAACCTGGAAGTTGTACCGTAAATATCTATTATCATTTCGAGTCCACTTGCAAAATTTAAGTCAATTGAAATCCGTTCGCCATCACAACTAATAATATTAAAATTACTGCATACGATAATGAGATTATTGACGGTTCCGATAAGATTAAAAATATAGTAATCTAAAAATACCACTATTAGTAAACTTATTACTTGTAGCAGTAATCTTATTACAATGGTTATAATCATTTTATCACTAATCATATTACAAATTGAAAGTTTACGGTCTGGGTCAAAAGTTCATAAGAGAAGAAGGGTGCAAATAAATCGTGATGAACAACTTAAGTTCATTAATAAAAACGACAAGGGCTTAACTTGCAAATAACATTTAAGTTCTAGGAACTGAGCAAAACTTATATGTAGAGTAAGAATTGCACATAGGATCGAACACTGTTTTCAATATAACATCCGAACACCACTTTTTTTTTTTTTTTTTGCTATTTATGATACCTGTTTCCAGAAAAAAGCCGATTCAATAAACGAATTCCCACTCTGCTTATTACACAATCCCCAAATATCCATTCATCTTTCTTGTGCAGTAGGCTTCCAGCATGAAAGTACATGCATAGCTCTGCCTTTCCATCCTTCCTTCATTCACCATACACACAAAAAAACATAAAAATAAAAATAAGTCTTTTAATATATGGAATATTCTTCAAGGCGGTCGTGCAACTTCCGACTCCTTGCTTGACTTGGTGTCTCTCTCTCTCTGGACTTATCTTTTTGCAGCAACTCTCTACACATAATTAACTCACAAATCGACTCATCAGGCCAAGGAAATACAAAGCCCTGTAATAATCAAGACATTATTGAGATTCAAATAAAATAAAATTCGAGAATAAAAACAAGTTTTGAATGATAAAAATAAGAAAATTCGATAGCAAGTCAAATTATTCATTGCATTCTATGTAAAAAAGAGCACATACGCAGTAAACATTTGGACTGTCATCTTGGCTAAACCTGTAATTGCTTCTGCCTATACTTACAAGTCTTTCGGTCAAAACAAAATCAACGACCTGAGGTCACCAGGACCGGACCGGCGACCACCCCACCACCTACGCCCTGCATATTCGCATATGTATACTTCATAAATCTCAACTACAACCTAAACAAAATCAATTATTTCCACAAGATTGGCACACAACTTACAATGGTCAAACACCTTGTTCTACCAACAAATCAACAAATGAAATGGAAATTAAACAATTACACGTTAACAACCGTAGTGAATACTGTGTAACTAATTCCACGCCTGCTTCAAAAATTACCATTAAAAAAGCGTATGCAGAAACTAATTTTAGAACCTATACTTCAAATACACACGAATCGACTAGAAAATTGTGATAGCTTCAAAAGAAAAATAATAAATCAACAATAAATGGGAAAATTTAGCCGCATAATGTTAACCTGGAGATGGCGGCGTCCAAATCATCATCAACGATGACTCGCTTTTGCCGTTTGGGTTTCAGATTCACCGGCTACAAAACTCGCTTCGCACTTGCTTTTGTAGACGATATTGTTCAAGATCTACGAGCTTCAATTTGCTGCGAATTCTTCAGAAAGAGGCGCGTGGGTGGACGGAATTGATTGGATTGAAGGTAAAATATCTTAAAAATGGGGTTAATGATTTAGTGGTGAAAATTTCTGTATAATTTAGTGGGCAAAAATACCTCTACTTTATATTTATTGATCATTTTTCCAATTTTATATTTGTATTGATTTAATACTGGTAACGTTTGAGAAAGAAAATCGTACAATTATTTATGTTTAAAAAGTATTATTGTGATAAAAATTTTATCATCGTTAAACCATGACACGGTGTCTCACAATTTCTTGCGATTGACATTTATTTATTTATATTTATACTAGACATGAACTTGGACTTATGAGTTAGACAATTGCGTGTACAATTCAAAACTTCGTGTTCTAAAAATAAAAGAAAAAAGTAAAAATCACTAGCTAGTCCACTAATTACCTATTTAGCTTAGCCCAAGAATGGTGGTTGGCATTTACCTATTCCGTTTCTTGCTATGTGCTAAAACATGGTTGGCAACCTTACGACTTTAGCACTCTACAATACACATATATAGACTAGGAAGACTGATAACATTAAAGTGTGAGAACATTCTCTCTCAAACTGTATGTAGTATTTGAATTTGTATTTTTTGATACAATTTAAAATAATTAGTTAGAAAGATCGAGGGAGGTGCAGATGGCAGGAGGGCCTCTTGCTCCGACAGGCGTAGCCAGAGAAAGAGCTGATCAGTACCAAGGGAGGGTCACTCCTTATGTTGTGATCACATGTATTGTTGCTGCTGTTGGAGGATCACTTTTCGGATACGATGTTGGAGTTTCAGGTGATGTACCGAAAATCTCCACCTAGCCACTACTACTTTTGTGCGAAGAATTTATTAGTTTCCTTTTCTGGTAATTATCTTACCAGGTGGAGTGACATCGATGGATGAGTTTCTGCGCAAGTTCTTCCACACGGTGTACGAGAACAAGAATAGAGCCCGAGAAAGCAATTACTGCAAGTACAACAATCAAGGCCTAGCTGCTTTCACATCGTCTCTGTATCTGTCCGGTTTGGTGGCATCTCTACTGGCATCGTCCGTAACAAAGAAACACGGACGTCGTTGGAGCATAATATGTGGTGGGACCAGTTTCTTGATCGGAGCAGCGCTCAACGCCTCGGCTGTTAACCTTGCTATGCTTCTATTAGGACGTATCATGCTTGGCGTTGGGATCGGCTTTGGGAATCAGGTAAAGCTAAAGCAAAAAAAAAAAAAATAGTACATTTTACTTGTGCTTATAATTTCAAATTGTTGATTTTATTATTTTTTTTAGCTTTTTGCGATTGGATATGTAATTTTTAAGTATTTTGGGAAACATTCATAGAGATTATATAGAGCTTTTCTTAATTTTTATATTAAGTTGATCATCAACGTCCATTACAAGAGTAGTATAAATAATGTTAGGCACATCTTTCTAGTGGCTATGATCCTATTTATTGGGGAAGTATTTCTAAAGTCTCACTCAACCACATGTTCAGATTTCACTCATAATCCAAATATGCCCCACCAGCTGAGTATAGTTCGATCACACCAATTATTATTATTACAATTTCCTGATATATATAAAGCGAGAGAAAAGTTGTTTATGTTATTTTACAAAAGAGAAAACACGTTTTAAGCAAATTGTCTAATAGTTTCCGATGCCAAAATAATAATAATAATAATAATAATAATAATAATTTGTTATGTTATACTTGAAGGCAGTTCCACTATACCTATCAGAAATGGCACCAACCAATCTCCGAGGAGGCCTCAACATGCTATTCCAACTGGCAACCACACTAGGAATATTCACAGCAAACATGATCAACTTCGGAACCGTCAAAATCCATCCGTGGGGATGGAGGCTCTCGCTAGGCCTAGCTGCGGGGCCCGCTTTTCTAATGACCATCGGAGGCATACTCCTCCCGGAGACGCCCAACAGCTTAATCGAACGCGGGTTCAAACAAAAAGGCCGGAAGGTGCTCGAGAAGATCAGGGGGACTAAAAACGTCGACGCAGAGTTTGAGGATATTGCCGACGCAAGTGAGGTGGCGAATGCGGTCCCACGCCCGTTTCGCAAGCTCTTGAAGAGGAGGAATAGGCCGCAGCTGGTGGTGGCGATTTGCATGCCGATGTTTCAGATATTGACGGGGATAAATTCGGTACTGTTTTACGCACCGATGCTTTTCCAGAGCATGGGGTTTGAGGGGAATGCTTCTTTGTATTCGTCGGCGTTGACAGGAGCTGTGTTGGTGTTGTCAACGGTGGCTTCGATGGCATTTGTTGATAGATTGGGTCGGAGGGTGTTGTTGATCAGTGGTGGCGTTTTGATGATTATATGCCAGGTATGATCTCTTTTCGTGCGTGTTATGATTGAGATCCTCTGTTTTGTGTTTAGTATTTTATCTTCTGTTCTAATGGTAAATTTACGAGATGAAGTCGTGTTTGAACTTTTGACATTCACGCATTCGTTGATAGGAGTATATGATGAAATTCTTTATAAAAGTAAAAATACAACACTACTATAATATTAAAACTAAATTTAAACTAACTCACTTTCATCAAATTAAACACTAAGATATATATCATTCATTAATTATATGCATGGGAAACTTACACCAAAACACCAAGTTTGATATAAGAGTCGTACAAACCTCATTGCAATAATGGATTGAACCAATACACATTTGAACACATTCTCATTCAACCAAAATACATTCCAAATCATATCAACACGTGTCACATATACATGGCATTTATACCGTTCATAAGATGACAATGTTTATTGCTGATGAAATTAACAGACTGCTGCTGCAACAATCTTGGCACTAAAATTCGGTGACAACAAAAATCTGTCAAGGGGTTTTTCAATCATAATGGTGACAACCATCTGCCTGTTCGTCGTAGCATTCGGGTGGTCGTGGGGCCCACTAGGCTGGACCGTGCCGAGCGAGATCTTCCCACTCGAGACTCGTTCCGCAGGTCAAAGCATTACGGTGGCCGTCAATCTGCTCTTCACTTTCATCATTGCTCAGTCTTTCCTCTCTCTCCTCTGTGCTCTCAAGTTTGGATTTTTCTTGTTTTTCTCGGCATGGATTGTCGTCATGACGGTTTTTGTCTATTTTTTCTTGCCTGAAACCAAAGGGGTCCCTCTTGAGGAAATGGTGCTCTTGTGGGAAAAGCATTGGTTCTGGAAAAGAATTGTGGCTGACCGTCAAGAAGAAGAAGATGATGGGAGTAGGGAAATGATATGATTTTCTTTTATTAATTCTCCTTTTGAAATTGTATTCATATATATAAAATCTCAACTAATTTATTAAATAATTTTTCATTTATAGTTCATATGCAAAATTAGATATGTATAATTGTTAGAAAAAAAAAATCCTCAAACTTAGTAAAATTAAGACTAAAACTATCACAAGTACAAAAATGACATTCTAGAACAAGAACGGGTGTTGCTACCTTCTAGAATGTTTGTGACTATTCGTTAGAGCCGGCAATTTCAGGCCCAGCCCGGTCCGGCCCAACTTTGCTTGACAAATTAAACTACATTCCCTATGATGGGCCAGGATTAGTGGTGTCAAAACGGGCCAAAGCCCGCGGGCTGGCCCGTTAGCCCGCGCAAATGGACGGGCTTGGGCCGCCCTCCTTGCAGCCCGTTTGATCGCGGGCTTTTTTGGCCCGCCCCGTGAAGACCGCGGGCCGGAGCGGGCTGGCCACTATTTTTTTTTTAATTTTTTTATAATTATAATTATATTTATATTGGTTAAATTTGAAAACATATTTGTATTCTTTTATTTTCTATGAGCCAATTAGAATACTTTAAATATTATATTAATTTTTTTTAAAATTTAATTTAATTTTTATAGTTTTTTAAATAAAAATAAGATTAAAAAAAAAAAAAAAACGGGCTGGCCCGTAGGCCCGCGGGCGGGCTGCGGATTTAGGAATTTCAAGCCCGCGAAAAAACGGGCTGGCCCGCGCCCGCCTCGTTTTGGGCCAGCCCGCGACGGGCCGGAACGGGCCAGCCCGTTTGACAGTGCTAGCTAGGATGGCTCGGCCGCAGGACATTGCCAGCTCTACTTTTCATAATAAAAAAAAATTCATATACTAGAACGGGTGAAAAATGTACCTTCTAGGAAATTGAAATCTAAAAGGTATATATTAAACCCATTTTAGTATATTACACTTGTAGGAGTTACACTTCACACCATTTTCAAGTAGGAGGTGCACTTCACACCCATTTTCAAATATTAACTTTTGAAGTTATATTCAATTATTTAGTAGTTATGTTGTAAGTACCTTCTAATAAAACATATATACATTTTAGAAAGTAATGTATTATACTTTCTGAAAACTAATAAGTTAATTTTATCAAATTCCAACATAATAGAAATTCATTAATTTTCCCTATTCTCCCTCCGCCTCCCCCACACATCCTGATCTCCTTCTTAGCTCGAAGTCTCTCTGTCTGATGAATCTGCCATCCGCCCGCCTCCTACTTCATCAGTACGAGCACCGCTCCTTTGTAGCCTTTATCACGACCCTCTCCAGCCAGGTAGGTGGAGAGAGAAAGAGAAGGTGGCCATACTATAATCAACTCAATTTCTAATCTACGATGGCAGTCGCGGCAATTCTAAGATGATGGGTGAGCCTGCTGATATGTCAGAAAACGTGTGTCAAATAATTGTTTTATATTTTATTTTTTAATTGTGTAGCAATTCAATATTTCCCTACTTATCTATTTATTTAGATGGATGTGCTCTCATGATATATTTTTCGGTTTATTTTCAGTATTTTAGACGTTTACATCCGGAATGCAGTAATCAACCGTTCGTGTCGATCATTACAAATAGAACGTATCAGTAGGATGGTACTGGGTCACCCCATACCAGCCTATTTGTGATTATATCTGGCCAGAACTTGGCCCATGGCCAATCCTATTAAGCCCAACCGACAAGGACCTTACCCTTTGAAGGCTTTGGGAAGACTTGAGCAACAAGGAAAGGTTTTTGGTGAGGTGGCACTTTTTGTAAGCAAATTTAAGGAAAGAAAAGGATCAACCATATGTGATAAAAAAGGGGTGGGGTGGGGTGGGGAGCTGGGAGGGGAGAAGAAAGGGCCGCTCGGTGATTTGAAGAGGAGAAAAACAAGATTTTGGCTGGAGCTTTGGAAAGGAAGCAGCACACGTGAGCTTTGAAGGAGAATAAAAAAATAGAAGCAGACCACCTTCATCCATCAATTTCGTTCTCTTTTTCTTTTTTATTATATATTTATTTTTTTCATTCTATAAACGATATATGTAGCTAGTTTATTTATTTCAATTATAGGGATGTTGAACCCGAATGACTTGGTTATATTTCAATTAATTTTCGTGATGATTTTCTATTGTTTCTATGGAGTTTATTGCTTTAATATATTTTAATTAATCATGATGTGTTTACACTTTTCTAGCTTGATCACCTAGATTAGGTTTCATATATCCATTGCTAGAATTAAACTTTTAATTCGTAATTGTTGTTGTGATTGATTCGTTTTTGGCAACTAATATTTGTACTATTAGGGATAACACGAACTAAGTTAAATAAATCGTGCTTGTGAGTTTATTACTTAGATTAGTCTATTTTCCTAATTTTAAAAGTTGCTATTGCATTAAATCTAGAGAGATTATTTTAGGTTATTCAATATCTTGAATTAGTCGAATAGTTTATTCTGATTAATTATTCGGTATGGGATAAAAGAAAGTAAAGAACACATATTTGAAGAATAGTTTGTATTCAACTTTTCACTGAGATTTCATTCATTCATTTCTTAATAATTACATCAGGGAATGTGCCACTATTTATAGTAAAGGTAACCCTAAACTATGTGGTTAAAACTACTACAGTACATTAATTCAAATCATGTGGTTACTATTGCTACAGTACATCCTAACAGCTGGATGTACTGAATTAGGGCTGACGACATCTCCTGACGTCGGGTAGGTTTTCCTCATTTGCGACTCATTGTTGGTAGTACTCTCGACCTCTGAGCGATCTATCGTACGACTTGAGAGGTCACCAACCTTGCGACCTGGCACTGCTCTCAACTTCAGGTCGCCAGGCATTAGGTCGCTAACAGTGCGACCTGGCACTGCACTCTTCTTTAGGTCGCTAAGCAGGTTATGACCAGGCGACCTGAACTTATCAAGTCGTTCTCTATTATCCCCCCTCAATTCGAGGGCGGCGATAGTAACAACAGAGAGCTTGTTCCGAAGCCGAGCAAAGAATTGATGATATAGTGGTTTGGTGAAGACATCGGCAGTCTGATCAATAGAGGGGACAAACCGAACTTGCAGCGATTTCTTGGCAATGAGGTCGCGAACAAAGTGAAGATCTAATTCAAAGTGCTTCGTACGAGCATGGAGAACAGGATTGGAGGGAACAGCAATAGCACTCTTATTATCGACCCAAATTTTGGGAACAGTAGGAAGCGTGACTTGAAGCTCGCTGAGCAATGAGCGGATCCAAACCATCTCAGCAGTAGCATGAGCAAGACTGCGATATTCAGCCTCAGTGCTGGACCTTGAAACGGAGGTCTGCTTTTTAGAACACCAGGAGACAATATTGCGACCTAGAAAAATACAAAAACCAGTGACGGATTTTCTGTCATCCAGATCACCGGCCCAATCGGAGTCTGAAAAATCTGTCAGAGCAAAAAATGAGGTTTTAGTGTATGTGAGCCCATAAGAAGTGGTACCAGCAAGATATCGCAGAATGCGCTTGACAGCTCGCCAGTGAGTGCTGAGAGTACTGTAAGAGATATCAGGGCGAGTAATTGTGATATACTGAAGTGCTCCAAGAATACTTCGGTAAAATGTTGGATCAACAGTGGGCTCCCCTTGGGACTTAGAGAGAACAGGGGAGACAACCATTAGTGTAGGTGTAGCTTTAGCTCCAGACATACCTGCTCTTTCAAGAAGATTCGAAATGTACTTACCTTGATTCAAATGTAGACCTTGAGCAATGTGTGAGACCTCAATGCCAAGAAAATGATGCAGTTCACCGAGATTCTTTAGAGAGAATGTGGAATCAAGGTGATTAATAAGTCGCGAAATTTCGACCTTGTCGCTGCCAGTGACAAGAATGTCGTCAACATATACAAGGACCTAGATGCAGCCCGAGGAACTGTGAGAGTAGAAGAGAGAGTTATCAGCTCGGGAAGCAGAGAAACCAAAACCAATAAGAACAGCTCCTAATTTTCCAAACCAAGCGCGAGGAGCCTGTTTAAGCCCGTAAATAACTTTTGACAATCTACACACCAGAAGACTGGTACCCTCCTGTTCAAAACTAGGTGGCTGAGTCATGAAGATTTCTCGGTCCAGCTCGCCATGCAGAAAGGCATTATTGACATCCAATTGTTGGACCGACCAATTGCAGTTGACTGCGATGGAGAGCACAACTCGCATAGTTGTAGCTTTAACAACCGGGCTGAAAGTGTCAGAGAAATCAAAATCGGGCACCTAAATCTAGCTTTATAACGAGCAAGTAAACCATCAGCATGAGTTTTTAATTTGAATACCTATTTGCAACCGATCAAGGACTTGCCCGGAGGTAGCTCAGAAAGAGTGTTGGGAATCGATGGTACTGTCGCGCAGCGGAAAACAAATTTTTTTGAAATAATAGTAATTTGAATCGAATTCAAATTGACGACGGTCCATTTTAATTTCAATTAATTCAAACAATGTTTTTAATTGCTTTATAAATAGAAACAATTCGATTTTCGTAAAATCAAATAAGCATGGTCGGTTTCTATAAATCATATATATATAACAATTATATATATATATATATATATATATATATATATATATTAATATATTAAACTTATATATAACAATTATATGTATATAATATATTAATCATATATTTATATTATACATTACATACTTTGCTTGCATACATACTTAACAACTTAAGCATTTATTTAACATATAATCTGCATGCACATGCATTTCATAATATATATATAATACAAATACAATATGCATGCATATATGTATGTATATTATGCACAGAATGTCAACACACATATATTTACCATATACATAAATCCACAGCATGCATTTATACGTCATTTAAACACACATTACGTACACACAGCATGCATCATATAAAAACCATGCGTATATATATATATATATGTACATATCAAACACATCACACACACACAAACATATCATATATATATATATATATATATATATATATATATATATTATATACAGCATACCAACACTATATATACGCAGCATATCACATATGCACACACTTTATATATAATACAAAACACAGCATGCATATATATATTATAACCACTGCACCTCACAACACGGCGGACGGCACAGCACTCCGAAGACGAGGCGGCGAGAGCACGGGCACGCTGGCGGTTCTGCTCGGGGACAGCCCGTCTCTTACGGCATCAAAGCGGAGTCAGTACGAAACGGCGGCAGTCGGCTTCGGCTTGTGGCTATCACGGCTTGACAGCGATGCGACTTCGGCACGGTGGCTGTCAGCGAGGAAGAAAGGAACTCCGGCAAACGGCAGCGGGCGTTCACAACTTCAGCTCCACAGCGGCGGAACGCAGCGGGTACAGCGAACTACGACGGAAAATCCGGCTGACGTGCGGAGGATCGTGGCGTCCGGCGTGGCTCGTCTCCGGCAACGGCGATCCGGCTAATTGGTGTCACACACCGTATTACCCGACATCCCTACGACGAAGCACTAGATCCGTCGATAAATTGAGAACGACGAAGAAAAACGAAGACCGAACGTTTCGGTGTGTCGGCGGCCGACGGCAAGCGGCGGTGGCCGGAGGAAGGTGGGCGGCTGGGTAGGGTTCTTCTTTTCCGTAGGGTTTCCAAAAGCGTTTTTCCGTCTCCTTCTCAATCTATTAAAAGCCCGTCTGCTTCTTCCTTGATATATTCATTGTTTTATTTATTTATTTATTTTTAATTAAACAAGCCCATCACAAAAGGGCTTAATAAGGTTGGGCCGAAATAAAAATAAAACCAAGTTTTTAATTTTAAATCTAAAGCCCAAGTCTTAAAGGCTTAAGGAAGATGGCCCAATTTAAAAAGAAAGCAAGCCTTATAATTTAAAATAAAACAATC
Organism: Phtheirospermum japonicum; assembly: GCA_014905375.1. NCBI lineage: Eukaryota > Viridiplantae > Streptophyta > Magnoliopsida > Lamiales > Orobanchaceae > Phtheirospermum > Phtheirospermum japonicum. The sequence continues at coordinate 394,338 of BMAC01000856.1, forward strand.
GGCCCAATAACTTAATGCTTATTGGGTCGACCCAATTTTAAATTAAAAACCCATCGGAATTAAGTCATTTCTCACAAACGATAATTCCAAAAAATATAACAATTATATTTTCGCGTCCAGAATAACCTTCTCGTATTTTTTCTCAATTCATAATCACAATTATGAAATTTAGATTCAATCATATTGACATCTAACTTTGCTAAAATTAACAATTAATTTATAGCTATCGTTTTCAATAATCAGCAAACACGTGGTGTGACCCTCAATGGTTCAGGTGTAAGCTAGCCGTGGGTTCACAACACATTGTTATTCGAACAACACATTGTTCTTATATGAACTCGTCCCTTAGAGTCCC
>BMAC01000856.1:405517-429950 GCA_014905375.1 Phtheirospermum japonicum
ATTAACTAAGCAATTAACTAAGAATTAAACTAACAATTAAACTAGAGATTAACTACTAAATTAACTAAGAGTTTAGAGTACTTATTCGAACTACTAAAAGCAGTAAAAAGCTCCAGCTATTCCAGAGGTTGAACGTTGATCTTGGGCGAAGAATGAATCCCGAACTCGAATTCGATGTTTTGGACGCGTTGTTCTTCGATCCTTGATCTCCGTCTTCAAATCTCATTATGAGATGTGGGATTATTATTCTTGTAAGCTAAGATACCCTAGGGGGTCGTGTGTTCTTCTTAAAATCCGAAATATAGAGGGTTTATATAGATTTTGCATGACTTGGCGCATAAGAAACCCTAAAATCCGAATTCAGGGCGGTCGCGTCGACGGTGCGTCGGCGGAGCGTCGAATGATGCGAGCAGGCGCTCGGCGGATGTCGGCAGTCTTGGTCGGCAGTGCTCGGCATGTGCGGTCGGCAGTGCTCGGCATGTGCGGTCGGCATGGTGCGCGCGTCGCTGGCAGGTGCGTCAACGTTGTGCGTCGACATCGACGCTTCAGTAGCTAGCGTCGACGTTGCGTCGACCTTGGTGCGTCGACGTCGACGCTTCAGAACATAGCGTCGACGGAGCGTCGACTGACGCGGTCATGACTCGCTGACATGGCTCGCATCGACGGTGCGTCGACGGTCGCATCAGTCGACGCGACTGCACGTCTGTCTCCAATTCTCGATCTTTTGCTACTCGTTTCACCGGAAAGCTTATTCTTCACTTCATGAACATCGAACCTCGTCTATTATGCGTTAAACTCTTCCGGTTACTTAGCTGTAAGGTGAAAAACAATGAAATATCACCTACTTGCATCAATTACGATCAAAATGCGGTAAAATAAGCTGGAATTATAAAAATACAAGATTAAGCTTAAATCTTCCAACTTATACCAAAAAAAAAAAATATAAAAACGAACTAAAAATCTAATAAAAATAAGGACAAATCTACTCTAATCAGTTGGCGAGCTGGATGTCAAACTTGTAAAGGCCATTCTTAAGAGAGCCTCGGAGAAGAATTTGATGTGTAACCTAGTCCTTTACATAGAAAGAAGTAGGATGAAATTCAAAGTAAACAGAGTTATTTTGAGCGAATTGAGAGACCCTGATGAGGTTTTTAGTGATGTGCGGGGTGAGCGAGCTGGAGGGGTTGGCGAGCTAGATGTCAAACTTGTAAAGGCCATTCCTAAGAGAGCCTCGGAGAAGAATTTGATGTGTAACCTGGTCCTTTATGATTTGCATATTTCTGTACATATTTTTGTTACCATTTTTGTATCACGTTGCTTCTATTTCGCTTGCTTTTAGGTGTTTTAGGAGTCGAGTTGGCCGTTTTTTGTTATTTCTACATTTTCTTAGTTTTTGTACGTTTTTCTTTATTAGTTTTCGTAGTTTTTCACTCTTTCATTTTTCTGTTGGCCGTAGGACGTCCAAGCGGGGCCCGCGCTCATTTGGGATCATTTACACTCAACTCGGGAATGGACGGACAAGTAAGGTAGCGCAACGAACAAGGCTCGATAAACCGGCGGATGTGAAAAGAACGAGAAATCGAGCAGGGTGCAGCAATCCAGTCGACCGACTAGAAGTGCAGTCGATCGACTGCCTTTCTAGTCGAACGACTGAACCCCCAAGATCGACTGGATTCCAGGGATTTTGGCCGTTTTGGACAGAGCAGTCGATTGACTGCCATCATGACCGATCGACTGCCAGTCGATCGACTCCTTTACAGTCGATCGACTGAAAAGCAGACTTTCGCTGCTTTTGCCCCTGCGTGGTTGATTAAGTAGGAACGTCACCTCATTTCAACTACCAACTTGCAGCAGATCTCTGGTTCAGGGATCTTGCTCCCAAAACTCTTCTTCACATTTTCCTTTTCCATTTTAATTATGATTAATTCCTAATAATTAGTAATAGTTTAAGAGGTGTTTAGATCTTCATCTAGCTAGTTGTTGAAGCTTTTGTTTGGTATTTCTTTTATGAAGAATCCTTCAAGTTGCCATTTCCATTTGAAGCTTTGGTTGAATCAAAAGTTTGGTAATATCTTTCTATTAATCTAGTTTGCTTTCGTGTTTTTTCTTTTAATCTTGTGTTGATGCTTAGATTATAGTTTAGTTGTTATTTTTCTTTTCAAAACTTCATTTTCATTTTATAGCTTTCTAGCTTTTGAACTTATGCTTTTAAGTTGAAGCTTCATAAAATCTTCCTTCTTAAACTTAGATTGTTGCTAAATTAATGTTGTTGACTCTTTCAAATATTAAGACTTTAAATTTCCCTCCCTTTTCCTTAATTCAAATTATAAGCTTTCTTAGTTAGCTAGTTTAGATTAATCATTTTTAAATAAGCTTTAATTCCCTTTTCACATTTTAATGCTTTTAAAACTTCTATTTCAATTTAAAGTTTAGTTATAAAAACTCAAACTAAATCAATGACTACTGCTTTCCTAGTTTAGATTAGTTTAATTTCAATCGACGATAAGAGCAAATAAGGCATCGATAAGTCGATAACATCCATCCTCGAGAGACACGACTCGGGAAYAACTCTCCGCCCTACAACCGGCTCCGTACTCTTGCGGAGACGGATTCTGAAATAGCGCGTCGAGAATTCATCGATAAAAAATCTGGCGCCTTTGCCGGGGATGGATTAAGGCCAATGGTGTTCTTAATTACTCTTATCGTTAACATAGTTCGTAGTTAGATTGGTTCGTCGTTTTACATTCGATACGCGTAATTTTTTGTTGTTTGTTGTGTATGCAGGGTAGGTCGTATGTCCCGTTACCTCCGCTATTATCACCGGTTTTAGAGGAGCAAACAATGGCAACTCCGTTCGAGAGCCCGATGCCTCCCGCCCACACTCAAGACGATCAAAGGATGCCTCCGCCGCTTGGTTGATCCGGCCGAGGATGGCAAACTACCGAGCTAGTTTTCCATACGACAACCCTTACATCCAAACTCCCGAATATCCAAATCCATACACCACTCCCAAATATGATGACCCGTATGCTTTGATCGGCAAAGAATGGATCTACTCTTCCGATCATTATGTCCCAAATCCTCCACATTCACCTCCATTTTCATATCCCCATAACCCGAGCATAGATCCATATGCACCGACTCGTGACCATTTTGGTCTGGATTTTGATGATCCATATGTTCCATTCGTCCTTCCTTCTTCTTACCCCCATTTCGACTCGTATGCTCCATCGATCTATGATTCCTATTCTTTGAGCTAAGATTCTTACAATCTACCCACCTCGAGCTCGTATACCCCGAGCGATGACCTTTATACCTCACTCTTTCAAGATTCGTCTACGTCCCAACTCCCGGACGTGGAGTCTCTCTTAGCCGACCTCATGGAAAGCCTCGCTCGCATGGAGACTCGTGCAAAACAAATTGCCAATGACGTGGACGAGCTTAAGGAACCGTGCCTTGACGAGATGCCCATATTTGATGTGGTGGTGCCCACGGTTGGTGATGGCGATTCGAGAATTGATGATCTTTTGAAAGAGGAGCGCTATGAGGTGGATTTAGACGATGAGGAGAATAGATCGGAAGTCGGCGTAACCCCTCTCGGGTATTGTGAATAGGTTGTGGTGGAAAGTGAGGGGGGGTTATCTTTGGGGTCTCCGATTGCACTTGGATTGTCGAGCTTACCTGCTTTAGGCGAGGAAGATGTAGTTGTGCCGGTTTTGGAGGATGTGGAGTTGATCGAGCCTCTTTTGCCACCACCCGACTCTTTATTACTACTTGAACAAGAGGAGGTGGAAGAGGACGAGGAAGATGTGTTGGATCCTACTCTCTCGTGCCCGACTACGACTATTTCTAAAGTCGAGAGAGAGGAGATGATGGCCGGGAAGACGGAGAAGTACGCCGACCCATTTTGGGGTGAATACGTCTGGGTGGTCGACTACTCACCCTTCTGACCACCGAAGCACGCCCGTGTTCTTGATGTCTCGATCTTCCAGCTTGCCCGACGCGCCCGACTTGGTGATTTTCGTCACCCGGTGTGTCTACTCGAGAACACAAAGGCATGGCATGATCGTCACCTCTTCTTGGATCCCGGATAACGTTTTTATATAACCGTCGAGCGAACAACGTTAACCAAACGCGCTACGTGGGCGGCAACCCACGACGTTCTAACCCTTTCTAACTCTTTTCTTGTTTTTCTTTTAATTTTGTGTATATTCTATCTTTAAGTAGTGTTAATGGAGTTTTTGGGTTTGTGTAGGTTCAGCCATGGAGTCTTGGGACAAAAGAGGATTGAAAATGGAGGTTGGTTGCTGAAATGCAGTCGATCGACTGCCCAATCAACTGGTGGTTCAACATCGACTGGATTCCAGGCAATTCTGAACTTTTGGCATGAGCAGTCAATCGACAGCCGACAGTCGATCGACCAAACAGGGCAGTCGACCGACTGCCCAACGAACCCTAATCTTTGCTTTTATTCTCAAAATGAAAAACAAATAAAAAAATTTCAAACAAAATAGAAATTTCAAAAACTCAAAAAGATTTTGGTTTTTGTAAATAGTTTACTTTTGTGCAAATTTCCCAAACTCACCTTACCTTGTAGATAGCTTGTTGCTTGCCTCGGCTCCCGGCGACGACCTTTGCACAACCACGACGACACAAGCTCGGACATAGGGGCGTTCTCTTTTCCCTACACCTTTTTACTGCCTTTCTTAGCTTAAATACACAATGAGGACATTGCTAGGTTTTAAGTGTGGGGTGGTTAGAGTTCGTCCTAGGTTTTTAATTTTATCGAATGCTTGCTTGTGTTAATTCGAGTAACGTGTGTGTTATACTTTCTTGGACCCTTGGCGAAGTGACGCGGTTTTGATGATTTGTTAAGGAGTTTAGATTTTCGATCGAATGTAGTGGATTTAGGCGATTTACTTTGTTGGGACCTTCGTTCGGTTTTAGCTTCGTGCTATCCTTGTGCTCGTTTAGAACTAGTGCCTCGACTAGCCCTCGTCATCAAACACTCTCTATAGGTTTTTGTTTTGTAATTTGGAGTCGTCAATTGCTCCACGTGCTCGATCGAAAATAGTATAAGTTGCTAGTAGCAACGAATGATCGGAGTCATTAAAAGCTTTGTTATTGTAATTACCTTACGTCTCCATAATCAAATTAAAAAAAAAGAGAAAAAAAGAAAAAAAAAGAAGAGAGAGACGAATAAACAAGGATATGTTATAAATCCTTGATGTTGTTGAGTAACACGTTTTTCAGTTTTTCCAAGTTTTWGTATATTTTTGTTAAAGAGAGGCGTAGATGATTTTGGCTAGTAGGGAGCCGATTAACGGTTCGAGCGTGGATAGACCTTAGCCGGGGCAAGGACGGGGAGACCGACTTGGTGGATTGTTTAAGTCCTTTTAGGTTTCGGGAGTCGGTCTAAACTTTCCGTAACAACGCACGTGGTCGTCCTTTTAGCCAAAGCTAACAAGTAACGTAGCGTATAACGTCTCGGTTTAACTTTTGTGCATTAGTTAGGATTGGCCGGGGGTAGTTTGTAATTTTATGTTAGTTTTGCTTGAGGACAAGCAACCATTCTAAGTGTGGGGTGGTTGATTTGCATATTTTTGTACATATTTTTGTTACCGTTTTTGTATCACGTTGCGTGTGTTTCGCTTGCTTTTAGGTGTTTTAGGAGTCGAGTTGGCCGTTTTTCGTTATTTCTAGGTTTTCTTAGTTTTTGTACGTTTTTTTTATTAGTTTTCGTAGTTTTTCAATCTTTCTTTTTTCTCTTGGCCGTAAGACGTCCAAGCGGGGCCCGCGCTCGTTTGGGATCATTTACACTCGACTCGGGAATGGACAGACAAACAAGGAAGCGCAACGGACGAGGCTCGATAAACTGGCGGACGTGAAAAGAACAAGAAATCGAGCCGGGTGCAGCAATCCAGTCGACCGACTGGAAGTGCAGTCCATCGACCGCCTTTCTAGTCGATCGACTGAACCCCCAAGATCGACTGGATTCCAGGGATTTTGGCCGTTTTGGACAGAGCAGTCGATCGACTGCCGTCATGACCGATCGACTGCCAATCAATCGACTGCCGTCATGACCGATCGACTGCCAGTCGATCGATTCCTTTACAGTCGATCGGCTGAAAATCAGATTTTTGCTGCTTTTGGACAATTTTGCCCCTACGTGGTTGATTAAGTAGGAACGTCACCTCATTTCAACTACCAACTTGCAGAAGATCTCTGGTTCAGGGATCTTGCTTCCAAAACTCTTCTTCACATTTTCCTTTTCCATTTTAATTATGATTAATTCCTTGTAATTAGTAATAGTTTAAGAGTTGTTTAGATCTTCATCTGGCTAGTTGTTGAAGCTTTTGTTTGGTATTTCTTTTGTGAAGAATCCTTCAAGTTGCCATTTCTATTTGAAGCTTTAGTTGAATAAAAAGTTTGGTAATATCTTTCTATTAATCTAGTTTGCTTTTATGTTATTTCTTTTAATCTTGTGTTGATGCTTCGATTATAGTTTAGTTGTTATTTGCTTTTCAAAACTTCATTTTCATTTTATAGCTTTCTAGCTTTTGAACTTATACTTTTAAGTTGAAGCTTTAWAAAATCTTCCTTCTTAAACTTAGATTGTTGCTAAATTAATGTTGTTGACTCTTTCAAATATTAAYACTTTAAATTTCCCTCCCTTTTCCTTAATTCAAATTATAAGCTTTCTTAGTTAGCTAGTTTAGATTAATCATTTTTAAATAAGCTTTAATTCCCTTTTCACATTTGAATACTTCTAAAACTTCTATTTCAATTTAAAGTTTAGTTATAAAAACTCAAACCAAATCAATGACTACTGCTTTTCTAGTTTAGATTAGTTTAATTTCAATCGACGATAAGAGCAAATAAGACACCGATAACCCGATAGCATCTATCCTCGAGAGACACGACTAGGGAAGAACTCGCCGCCCTACAAACGACTCCGTACTCTTGCGGAGACAGATTCTGAAATAGCACGTCGAGAATTCGTCGATCACTTTACATAGCAAGAAGTAGGATGAAATTCAAAGTAAACAGAGTTATCTTGAGCGAATTGAGAGACACTGATGAGGTTTTTAGTGATGTGCGGAACATGAAGAAGTTTTTTGAGTAAAAAGGATTTATTGCTGGAATGAAACTGTGAATTACCAATATGAGAAATACACAAACCTGATCCATTCCCTACTTGAACCTTGTTATTTCCTTGGAATTCTCAGGAGATGTTGAGATTAGCAAGGTCATTTTTGACATGGTTAGAGGCTCCAGAGTCAGCATACCAGCTCGCATCGCTGCCTTAATCTGACATTAGTGATAAGGCAGATGGATCAATACACTGTGTCACAGGATAGGCGCAGTAGGAGCTCGCTGAAGTGTTGAGACTGTTCTGTGCGTTGGACTGGGCAGTGTAGGCAGTATCAAAACGATAATAGCATTTGTCAGCCGAGTGGTTAGTGTAACCACATATTTGAAAAGGCGACCTATTTCCTGGTCTGAAAACTCTTCCACCTCGTCCTATGTAGCTTTTGTTCCTTCCTCGGCCACCTCTTCCAGGTTGGCGACCTCCTCCTCTTCCTCTATTCGCTCCTGCACCAGTCCAGGTGTCCTTTTTCTGACCGGAGTACTGATTGGCAATGTTGATAGTAGGGCTTGATCCTTCTGTGTTGATGAAGTTGGATGCATTTCCAGCTTCAAATCTGTTCTCAAAGCTTAATAACATAGGCAAAATATTCCTGAGTGTGAGTGAGTCACTCCGAGTTGTAGCTGCTACCACCACCGGTTCAAAATCTCCTCCAAGCCCGGTGAGAACATGCATTGCTTGATCTTCTTCTTTAACAGGTTGACCAGCTGAAGCGAGCATGTCACAACAACTCTTGACTTTGTTAACATAGTCTCTGATGCTCATGGTTCCTTTTTTGATAGAGGAGGGCTGCATCTTGTACTGCATCTTCCTAGCTGCAGTCTGACTGGAAAAATTGGCCTCCAGAGCTTGCCAGATTTCTCTTGAGGATGCAAGACCAACCATCATGGTAAGTAGACTATCAGAAAGAGAGGAGAGAAGCTAGGATGCTAATAACTGATCTTGCCGGACCCATAGCAAAAATTCCGGGATTACTGATCCTTCGGTGAACTGCGATGGAGGTCTGTTTTCTCCAGTAAGATAGCCTTCAAGTCCATACCCTCTGACGGCTGTGTAAACTTGCATTTTTCAAAGTAAATAATTTGAGTCATTTAGTTTGATAGAGATGAGCTGATTTTGCAGCTGGATGGCTGAGTTTGAGGTAGAAGAAAGAGAGGTGTTTTGAAGTACTGAGTGAGAGCTCGCTTGAGCCTCATGATGTGAAGGTGTGATACCCTCCATCAGATGTAAGGACAGGGAAGAAGGAGACGAGAGAAGAGGTGTTCAGAGTCAGGTAAAAACCTGCTCTGATACCATGAAAGAAAGTAAAGAACACATATTTGAAGAATAGTTTGTATTCAACTTTTCACTGATATTTCATTCATTCATTTCTTAATAATTACATCAGGGAATGTGCCACTATTTATAGTAAAGGTAACCCTAAAATATGTGGCTAAAACTGCTACAGTACATTAATTCAAATCATGTGGTTACTATTGCTACAGTACATCCTAACAGCTGGATGTACTGAACTAGGGCTGACGACATCTGCTGACGTCGGGTAGGTTGTCCTCATCTGCGACCCATTGTTGGTAGTAATCGTGACCTCTGAGGAACCTATCGTGCGACCTGAGAGGTCACCAACCTTGCGACCTGGCACTGCTCTCAACTCCAAGTCGCCAGGCATTAGGTCGCCAACAGTGCGATCTGGCACTGCACTCTTCTCTAGGTCGCTAAGAAGGTTATGACTAGGCGACCTGAACTTATCAGGTCCTTCTCTATTATGGGATAATTCAAATAATAGAGCTTATTGTTATTTAGGGTTGGTAATACCGGAAAAATAATAGGATTAGCAATCACAATCAATTATATTTAATCAAGTGAGAGTGTAGACGGAACCGTGAATTGGAAGCTTGCTTTATATTATTTTTATCCATATTTTCTTTGCGCTTTAGTTTATTTTTATTATTAGTATTTTATATAAAGATCTTCAACAATCCCTTTTGTTTAGTTTTTATTGTTTCAATTAATATTAGATTATTATAATTTAATTCACACTCCTCATGGGATCGGCCCTTACTGACCTCTATAGTTAGTCGAGAAAATGAAGGAATTTTTATAAATATTAAATTCACCGCATTGCGCTGCACGGTCGAATTTGGGCGCCAATGCCGGGGAGTGGTGTTTTTAAATTGTGATATTTTAATATTACTTGAGCTTCTATAGGTTTAAATTATCTTATTTTTATTATTCATTTTCTTTACGTGAATTTTCTTTGTTTTATTTTTCTGCCCGCCAGAGTATAAGGGGGCCACCCTGTACCTACAAGAAAAATGAGACTTTTGGTGAATAATTTGCATCGGTAAATTTTTTTTCTCTCTAATCATCCCCGTGTTAATTTGTATGTGAATGCACTTAAGTTCTTCAGGAAAGAGCGACTTATTGTTCTATCTATAGATTACGAAAAGAGATCGCGAGTGTAGGAGGTGAGCGAGACGTGAATAAGAATTGGTGGAAGACGAATCACCATCATATATTTCTGACTCAATTATCTCATCGAGCAAAGACGAGACAATGGCAGGACAAGCAGATGGAACCTTAAAGGAGTTGGCTAATCCATACATCCCACAATAGCCATTTTGCATCACATCTCCGATGGTGGACGACGCTATGTTTGAATTGAGATCTGGATTGATTCACCACTTGCCGTCATTCCATGGTCTTGGTGGCGAAGATCCACATAAGCATCTTAAGGAGTTCCACTTCATATGGACAAGCATGAAATTCATCAGGGTAACCGATGAAAAATTAAAGTTGCGAGCGTTTTGATTTTCGTTGAAAGATTTGGCAAATGATTTGCTTTATTACTTGTCGTCGGGCTCCGTTACAACGTGGGCAGCCCTAGAAAGAATATTCCTACAAAGGTGTTTTCCCGCCTCTCAGGTGACAAACCTTCGTAAGGACATTTGTGAAGCGAGGCAATCACAAGGAGAGACATTGCATGAATACAGGGAGAGATTCAAGAGACTCGTCGCGAGTTGCCCGCAACATCAAATGGGCGAGCAATTGTTGATACCATATTTCTATGAGGGCCTATGTCATACGGACAGAAACATGATTGATGTAGCGAGTGTAGGCACATTCATGGATAAAACTCCAACGACTGTGAAGGAGTTAATATCGAACATGGTAGCAAACTCCCAACAATTCTGTAATCGCGACAATTGGTTGAAGTCAGTGAAAGAATTGAGTAATGACTCTATGCAATTACAAATGAATGAATTGACATCTATAGGGAAACATCCGAAAGTTTGACCATGTGTTATTTGACAAACTGTAGATCACGTTACTGATGATTGCCCACGAGTCCATATCAAGATCGAAGAATATGCTAATGTTGTGGGGACCGGCAACGGGCAAGGGAGAAAATACGATTCGTACTCCAATACTTATAACCCGGGCTGGAGAGACCATCTAAGTTTCATCTATTGAAACCTTCATGAAAATTACCTTAGAGATCAAGACTATGGGTCACCTCAAACCTTTTAAAAGCGGCAGAATTTTTCGAGATAGCCTGGTATGGGGCCACCCTATACTTAGCCTACTGCAAAAGAGACGTCCCCGTCACTCGAAGACATGATGAAGGCTTTTTCCAACAAGATACTAAAACCATCATAAAGAATCTGGAGGGTCAAGTTAGCCGATTAGCAGAGCACATAAGCTGTTTATACGCACAAATAGGGGAAAATTGTCATCACAACCTGAGATAAATAAAAAAAATGTGAGTGCCATCACACTGCAAAGTGGGAAAAGACTTGAGGTGCCTGATAAGATGATACGTAAGCCTAGAGATGAAAATAAGGAAAACGAAGGAGAAACAGAGCCAAAATAGACTAGTATTGGGCCACCCAATACCCAACATGCTGTAACTGAAAAATGAGAAGTTCCTCCGGCCCTCGTTCCAAAAAGTAATTATTCAGTTCCTTTTCCTTCTAGGATCCAAAAGGCAGCAAGGGAGGACACGGAGAATCAAGTTCTTGACCTTTTCAAGAAGCTCGAGATTAATATTCCTCTAATTGACGCAATCAAGCAAATGCCTAGATATACAAAATTTTTGAAAGACTTGTGCACTAATAAGCATCGACTACGAGGTAACGAGAAGGTTCTTAGAGGGAGAGTGTCTTAGCTGTATTTTAAAAGAACCCACCACAAAAGCGGGGTGATCCAGGTATATTTATCATTCCTCGTACGATTGGGGATTTGAAGATATGTTGGACTTGGGGGCATCGATCAATGTCATGACTTGTGTCAATTCTTTAAAATTGGGTCCTATGAAAAAAACTAGAGTGGTTATCCAACTTGCCGATCGTAGTACTACGTTTATTTCAGATTGTGTTATGAGGATGTCTTGGTTAGAGTTAATGATCTTGTGTATCCTACTGATTTCTATGTGCTGAGTATGAATGACAGGAATTTAAACCCCCCTCCAATTTTTTTTGCTCGACTATTCATGAATACCGCTCAAACGATTATAAATGTTCGGAATGGCACCCTTACGATGGAGTTCGATGGACACGTTAGTCATTTTTAATATATTTGATTATTTGAAGGTTCACGATAATGATTACTCTGTCTATATATTGGAGTGTGATAACTCATCAACTGATCATACCGCAAGCGAGAAGGATCAACCAGATGTTACGATTATGCATGGGTTAGAGAATAATAGCCTGGTATGGGGCAGCCCGATACGTGATCTCATTGGTGACCGAGAGGGATACCCGATACTTGATCCTATTCAAGGCCGAGTTAAACATAAATAAGGGGGGTATCACGTCGAGTCAATGACTTTAACAAAAGGCGCTTGTTGGGAGGCAACCCAACATTTTTTTTGTTTTATTTATATTTTATTTTATTTTTATTTTTATTTCTTTCATTATTATTATTATTATTATTATTATTATTGTTATTATTATTATTATTATTATTATTATTCAGCCTGGGAGGAATGTTTCATGAGAATTCAAAGTTAATGCAGGTTGGTCTGACCTTTAAAAAATGATCGACACTATTGTTTGTACTCGAGCACCTTCTCGTCATTGATTCAAGTGATTTATATCCTTACTCTTCCTCCATTTTAACTATTTATTTGTTTTCTGTTTCTTTATTTTTGCTTAAGGACAAGCTAGAGTCTAAGTTTGGTGTTTGATAATTTTGCTCAAGGGTTTGATTATGAATTATATGTAAATCTACAAAAAAAAAAAAAAATAGGAGTAGCTGGAAATTTTGTAGGAGTAGTTTTATTTTTATTTAGAAAAAAAAGTTTGTGTGGTTTTTTTTCTAACTTTCAGAGTATAGGGCCACCCTGTACCTGCAAGAAGAACGAAAAACCATAAAAAATTTAATATTGATGAGTTGTAAGTGGCATTTGTGATGATGAAATGAGGGATATGATTTATGTTATTTATGGTACTTACATGCATTGCTTGTGAAAATTATGTTTCGGTTAAATTCTTTAGACGCTATTTAATTTAGGGGTCAAGAGTATGATTGTTAGTACCTACGTGATTCATTTATAAGGCGTCAATTCTAGATTGTATGCGTTTTTGAGGTGCACTTGTGGTTGCCGTAATCAATACGAGTTGTGTGGGGCCTTGAAGTTTGCGGTCGTGTATCTGATTAGTTGAAATAGAATTTAAAGTGCGGTTGGAGGATACTGAATTGTATTTAGTTAAAAATAAAGAAACAAATATATTAAAAAAAGAGAATGAGGTGCTAAAACAGCTGCCTACATATTCAATGCCAAACGCAAATGGTGCACTACATTCGCTTTCCAGTGGTAGGAAATCTATAGGACCGATATTTCAATCTAACTATGCATAAACTTCAGACGATCATATTGGCCCTAAATTCTCATAAATTGGAGGAGAATCTTACCAAATCAAATGCCTAACTCTTAAAATTCTCTTACTCGTTGTTCAGCACCCTAATAAGAGAACCCAAGATGAACATGGTAGTGCGGAGCTGCAGGCCTCATAAGAAATAATAAAATAAAAAGGGTGAGTGAGATATTTGATCACGACCAACAATGGATAGAGTTGCACCTACGAGTAACAAGGGGGCACCATTGTAAACTGATTTGATGTAGCTGAGATGGGATTGCCAAACCTACTGGGGTCACTTTGGTCGATACATGAAATGCTTGCGATTTCTAGAAATATAAGAACGTCTAGAGTCTGAATGAACTCATTTGAGTAATGTGTGTGATTTACTTGTGGGGAAATTGTGAGGACCTGAGCAAATTTCCACTTACATATTTTTTTCTCTTGTGTGCTTTAATTCTACGTTGCTTGAGGACAAGTAAGAGTTTAAGTTTGGAGAGATTTGATAAGTAAAAAAACATGCGTCAAATAATTGTTTAATATTTTACACTTCTATATTTGCCTACTTATCTATTTATTTGGGTGGAAGTGCTCTCATGATATATTTGTGGTTTATTTTTAGTATTTTAGGACATTTTTGCAGCCGGAGGATGAAGTAATCAACGGTTCGTGTCGATCGTTATGGAAAGAACGTATCAGCAGGTCTTTGGGCCACCCCATACCAGTCCGTTTGTGATTAAATCTAGCCCATTTTAAAAGAACCTGGTCCATGGCCACTTCTATTAAGCCTAACCGGCAATGACCTTACCTTTTGAAGGTTTTGGGATGACTTGAACAACAAGGAAAGGTTTAGCCACTTTTTGAAAGAAATTTAAGGAAAGAAAATGATCGACCATATATGTGATATAGAAAGGGGGCCGGGAGGTGAGAAGAAAAGGCCGCTTGGTGACTTGAAGAGGAGAAAAACAAGACTTTGGCTGGAGCTTTGGAAAGGAAGCAGCACACGTGAGCTTTGAAGGAAAATAAAAAAATAGAAGCAGGCCACCTTCATCCATCAATTTTGTTCTCTTTTCCTTTTCTATTATATATATATTTTTTAATTCTATAAACGATATATGTGGCTAGTTTATTTATTTCGGTTCTAGTGATGTTGAACATGAATGACTTGGTTATATTTTAACTAATTCCCGTGAAGATTTTTTATTGTTTTTATGGATTTTATTGTGTTATTCTATTTTAATTAATCATGGTATGTTTTCACTTTTTCTAGGTTGATCACCTAGATTAATTAGGTTTTACATATCTATCATTAGTATACCTTCAATTCGTAATTGTTGTCGTATTTGATTCGTTTGTAGCAACTAATATTCGCACTATTAGGGATAACACGAACTAAGTTAAATAAACCGAGCTTATGAGTTTGTTACTTAAATTAGCCGATTTTCCTAGTTCTAAAAACTGCTATTGCATTAAATCTAGAGAGCTTGTTCTAGGTTCTCCATGTAGGGAAATATAATTCAGAATTATTATTTCATCTGATTGAAGGGAACAATATATAAACAGTACATAGGCCGGGCCCGGTTTACAAAATAATAAATAAAAGAATATTTATTTACAAATATAAACAATATGTCCTAATACGCCCCCTCAAGATGGAGGTCCGGAGAAGACGCCAATCTTGGACATAAGGAGATGAAGCCGCGGGCGTGATAAGGGCTTGGCGAGGGCATCAGCAAGCTGGTCAGCCGAAGTGACATGAGAAACACGTAGAAGGCGAGACTAAACCAAGTCTTGAACGAAGTGATAGTCAATAGAGATGTGCTTCATTCGGGAATGAAAAACCGGGTTGGCACAAAGGTAGGTAGCTCCAATATTATCGTTGTAAAGCACATGCATAGAGGGCGAGGCGCCCATCTCGGTCAACAAAGAAGTGATCCACCGAATTTCACCAGCAACAAAAGCAATAGCACGATATTCAGCCTCAGTGGAAGAACGAGCAACATATCGTTGCTTTTTGGAGCTCCAAGAGATAGGATTCGGACCCAGGAACACAATATACGAACCAGTTGAGGTGCAATCATCACTGTTTCCACCCCAATCGGCATCAGAAAAGGAGTGTAACTGAAGCGAGGAAGCAGGCTGAAGACAGACCCCAAGGTCACGAGTTCCATTTAAGTATCAAAATAACCGTTTCACAGCACCCCAATGAGTCTCAGTAGGCGAATGCATGAATTGAGACAACTTATTCACAGCAAAGGCAATATCCGGGCGTGTGAACGAGAGATACTAAAGACCGCCCATGGCCTGGAGGTAAAGAGTGGCGTCTACAGGTGGAGTACCATCGGCGGCGGTAAGGGTGGAGCCAGGGGCGACGGGTGTTTGAACAGGTTTGGAATCGAGCATGTTGTGGCGACCAAGTAGATCAAGGACATATTTGCGCTGAGATAGGTAGCAGCCGCGAGCATTCCGAACCACTTCAAAACCCAAAAAATACGATAATTCCCCCAAATCTTTCACCGAGAATCGAGTAGAAAGAGAAACAATAACTCGATGAAGAAAGGCGCTATCACTGCCAGTGATGATAAGATCATCAACATACACAAGGAAATAGGCGACAATACCATATTCATTGTAGACAAACAGGGAAGTATCTGACTTGGTATTGACAAAACCCATTTCAAGGAGAAATTGGCGAAGCTCGCTATACCATGCCCGTGGGGCTTGCTTGAGGCCATAAGTAGCTTTGCGAATCTTGCAGGTGTAGGACGGGAAGTTGGAGTCGACAAACCCGGGAGGTTGGGCCATGTAAACTTCTTCATCCAGATGACCATGAAGAAAGGCATTGTTGACGTCTAGTTGACGAAGACCCCAGCCACGAGAAACAGCAATACTCAGGACTATTCGAACAGTGGTGGGCTTCACAACAGGACTAAACGTCTCAAAATAGTCAACTCCCGGATGCTGATGAAACCTTTGTCCACGAGTCGGGCTTTGAATTTGTCGAGTGTACCATCAGGTTTCCGTTTGATGCGATAGACCCACTTGCAGCCAACAACATTCTGCGAAGAGTGGGGGGGCACTAAATCCCAAGTGCCACTCCGAAGGAGCGCATCAAACTCAGCAGACATGGCTGCACGCCACCGAGGATCAGCCAAAGCCGTAGTAACATTAGTAGGCTCAACGTCATCAAGAGGTACCGAAGATACAAAACCATACTTTGGATTCGGCATCCGAATATTATTCTTGGCGCGAGTGCGCATAGGATGTGTATTAGATGGCGGTGGGGGCGCCGCAGGCAGCACAGGAGGTGCGGCGGTAGGTATCTCCGGAGGAGGTGGCGGCGACAATGTTGGTGACGGAGCGTCGGGGGGCGACGTCGAGACCACTGGCAGCGGCGGTGGTAGCATTTCCAGGGGAACAGTCACGGGATTAGGGGGACCACGAGATTGTGTATGAGTGGGAAAAGGGAACACATCCTCATGAAACTGAACATGACGAGACACAAGGACTTTGGACGTAGACGGGTCAAAGCAAAGATACGCACTTTGAGAAAGTGAGTACCCAAAGAAGACACATGGACGAGATTTGGGGTCAAGCTTGTTGTAGGAATAGGGACGTAGCCAGGGGAAACATTGACACCCAAATACTCGAAGACGAGAGTAGTTTGGGGAACGACCAAAGAGGACTTCGAACGCAGAACGCATGTTCAGGTTCYATTTGGGCATACGGTTAATGAGGAAAAKRGRTGTAGRAAAAGCATAAGGCCAGTAATCAGTGGGAATAGAGGCTTGACGAAGTAGGGTGAGACCAGTTTCGACAACATGGCGATGCCGTCGTTCAGCATAGCCATTGTGTTCAGGTGTATGAGGAGGTGAAGTGGGATGAGAAATCCCACATATTTCAAGGAAGGGGCGCATGGCAATGTACTCGCCCCCATTATCAGAGAACAGGGTAAGCATTTTACGTTGAAATTGATTTTCAACAAGAAGTTTAAATTGCATGAAAGTAGATGACACATCAGATTTACATCGCAGGGGATAAAGCCATAAATACTTTGTGAAGTGATCAACAAATATAACATAATACTGAAATCCTTCATTAAAAATAATTGGTGATGTCCATACATCCGAAAAAATAAGTTCTAAAGGAGCATTGGACGACAAACTAGACACGGAAAAAGGTAATTTATGACTTTTATGTATTTTGCACGAAGTGCATAACAATTCAGACCGAAAACTGAAATCAAAAATCCTAGACAACGCTAACTGACGCATAACTATGGCTGAAGGATGGCCAAGACGCGAATGCCATAAATAGGTAGAGGCTTTAAGTGCCGTGAGGGCGGATGGAGCCGCAGACACACACGCCGGCCAATGGTAGATGCCGTTTTTACGTGGCCCTTGAATTATAATTGCCCCCGTACGACGGTCCATCACCTGAAAACCATCATCAGTAAAGATTACATCAACATTATTGGTAAGGCAAAGTTGTGAAACATAAATAATGTTTCGATGCATATCAGGCACACAGAATGAATTATCAAATACTAGTGCTAAAGAAGTAGAAAGAGTCCCCGTATGTGTAATTGGCAAACCTTGCCCGTTACCTACGACCACATTATCACTACCTTCATACGGATTATGAAGGGACATATTCGAAAAATCGGTAGTAATGTGGTGGGATGCACCCGAGTCGAGGATCCAGTCGTGGGAATCACCGGAATTGTGACTGACGGTGTGGGCGGCCGGCCGAGAATAGGCGGGGCCGCGGTTCTGGTTGGTGTTGGTGTAGCCAACGTTTGTCAGGCGAGGACAACTCTTGGCCGAGTGCCCCTGTTCATCACAGAAATGGCAGCGTCCTTGATAACCACGGCCGTCGTTGATTTGAGGTTGTGGATTGCGGCCATTGTAGCCGCGCCCGCCGGAGTTTCCGTGACCCCCGGAATTGCCGCGTCCACGGGTTCCGCCAGAGCCGCGGTTCTGACCGCTGTATTTCTGTTGCTGATTATCCGCCGTGAAGGCAGTGACAGGTGCCGCGTCGACAGCAGTAGGAGAGCGGCTCGCAATCTGGGCTTCACGGCTCAGCAGCTTTTCGTGAAGTTCAGCAAAACTGGTAGGAGTTTCACGAGCCTCGAGTGCCGTTGCAAGATCTTTATAGTTTTCGTCAAGTCCTTGGAGCACGGAGAGAGTGATATCGTCTTGATCGACATGAGCACCGAGCATGGTAAGGTCTTCCACAACCGATTGGATCTCTTGCATGTATTCAGAAATAGACTTCGAACCCTTCACCGGATTGCGAAGTTTTTGACGCAAGGCCATGACTCGCCCACGAGAAGCCTTCCCATATGTCCGGGTGAGAATTTCCCAAGCCTCGTTGGAGGTCTTGGAATGTTGGATGAAAGTTATAATAGACGGAGAGATCGATCTTATGATCACGCCGAGAAGAATTTGGTCCTGCCGCACCCACGTGGCATGCTTAGGGTTAGAGATACTTTGGTTGTCCTTGTCAAGGAGAGTGGCCGGAGGGCAAGGGATTGACCCATCAAGATAGCCAAGAACTTCGTAACCACGAAGTGTTGTTTCAATTTGGAATTTCCAATTGAGGTAGTTGGTAGCATCGAGTTTGAGCGGGAATTGCACGCCGGTGTTGAAGACAACCGGTGGCGAGTCAGCGTTGGAGGACGAGGAGGCCATGTCAGACGGTGCTGGTAGGTGGTGGTGGCGTGTAGCCGATGGGGTAGAGTTAGGGTTTTTTTGGGCGATTAGCCGATTCGCTCTGGTACCATGTAGGGAAATATAATTCAGAATTATTATTTCATCTGATTGAAGGGAACAATATATACACAGTACATAGGCCGGGCCCGGTTTACAAAAGAATAAATAAAAGAATATTTATTTACAAATATAAACAATATGTCCTAATACTCCAATAGTTAAATTTAGTGGAAGAGCTTATTTTGATTAATTATTCAATAAGGGAGAATTCGAATAACAAAACTTATTGTTATTTAGGATCACAACTAATTATATTTAATCTAGAGAGGGTGTAGACGGGACCGTGTACCGGAAACTTTCTTTATATTATTTTTATCCATATTTTCTTTTCGCTTTAGTTTAATTTTATTATTAGTATTTTATATAAAAAAATCCAACAACCCCTTTCGTTTAGTTTTTATTATTTCAATTAATATTATATTATTTCAATTTAATTCACACTACTCGTTGGATCGACCCCTTACTTATCGCTACTACTAGTTAGTGGAAGAAATGAATGAGATTTTATAAATATTAAATTTATCGCATTGCGATGCGCGGTCACCTACGGTGGCCTCGATGATGCTACAACTCAACTCACCTTGGTGGACCTGGCCGGATCGGGGTTGGACTCCCAATTGTAATTATATGGTTTTTACTCTCCTTGGAACCCTCACTCTAATTCTGGTACTTTTTCTTATATACTTTTCATTCTATTTTGAAATTTTCTTATAATCATTATGCAATTCAAGATTTTAGGTAAGTTTTTTAATTTTAGAATCGGTGAAGCGATCTGGGGGTTTCGTTAGATGAGAATGCGTTTAGTAATAAGAAGCTCTATAATGAGGCTTGAGTCTTCAAAGGAAAAATATTATTCTGAATTTTGTTAATATTATATGTCTATAATTTCATTTTCTTTTATTTCTTATATATTTCATAATTTGTATAGTTGAGGACTTTGGTGGATTTTCATCAAGTAACTCACAAAGTTTACTTTGACAATGAAATCAATGGGAAACAAATAGGCATATTTTATTAATAATTTTTATTTTGCTAGTTACACTTTCATTAGTAGGCATGAATTGGTGAGATGTAGGCATTGTAAATTTATATGTTCGCTTATTTTGTCATCTCTTAGTTCTAGAAATATATTTTCTTGTGATTTTATATTTATTAACTATGTTGTGTAATTATTTAATGGATATGTGTGGGTTATGTACGATATTTGGCTAAAACATTGCATAATTATGTAAAGTTGAAGTTAATGAAATAGGTTGAGTTCAAATTTATGATATAGTATGATCTTATTCTCTTTATAAAGTGTCAATCAAATGCTGCCAATCACTGTGAGTTATTAGTTTGCCAGAGAAAAAAAAAAGAAATTAAAAATTGTGGGATTCTTGAAAGCTCATAAAGTTGGGACAGTATACCATGGACCCAGGTGCACCTTATAAGGTGCACCTGTAATTTAACTTATCATCGTATATAACTGGCATATCATCACATATAACAGATACATATCATCACATATAACTGATACATATCATCACAAGTAATTGAATTCTAAATCTAAAATTTAAAATCCTAAAATTAAAAAAATACACCTAAAACAATAAATTAAACCCTAAAAATTAAAAATTAATCCCTAAAATAAAAAAATAAACCATGAAATTGAATATTAAACTCTAAATCCTAAATTTCTATCGCATATCATCACATATAACTGACACATATCATCACATATAACTAACACATATCATCACATATAACTGACACATATCATCACATATAACTAACACATATCATCACATATAACTGACACATATCATCACATATAACTGGCAGAATGATAGAAATAAAATTGAAAATTAAATTAAAAAAATAAAAAAACTAAACCTTAAAATGAAATATTAAACCCTAAAAATGAAAAGCTAAACCCTAAAATGTAAAACTAAACCGAAAATGGGAAATTAAACCCTAAACTCTAAATCTTTAACACATATCATCACATATAACTACCATATATCATCACGTATTACTGTCAGATATCATCACATATAACTATCAGATATCATCACATAAAACAGGTGCACCTAACAAGGTGCACCCAGGTTCGCCTAATAAATTGCCCATAAAGTTGGTAAAAATAGTAATAATAATAATAATAATAATAATATATATAATTTGATAACTACTTGTGTAATTTCATGTCGTATTGTGATTGGCCTGTTTGGGAAAACTTTATTGAGGACAACACGTAGAATTAAATCTGATAATTGCTTCCATTAGTATGATTTGTCTTTACCAATGGATTATTGCTGAAATTTTCCATTTTGTGACTGCAGAGCAATTTTCATTTCATCGTCCGATTTTCGGGATTGTTCAGTTGATAGTTTAGTATTTTATTATACTCTATACTAGTATTGTACCCGTGCGTTGTACGATAATTTTTTGTTTTATTTTATTTAAAATAAAAAGAATTATTTAAAATGTATTAAAATATTTAAATAAATAATTGTATATATGTATACTTAAATTATATATCTCTCTTTGTATGTATGTATATTTCGTTAAGAACTATCACTGGTTCTCACACCAGAGATGGTTTTACCATAACTGCTCTCTTTATATAAATCATCTAAATATTATTTAAACATCGAATAGTATTCAAAATGATATAACCTAATTCATAAAAGGATTGTTATTAGACGAAATATACTTTACAAATTATGATAAATTTCCTTATACACAACATTTGTAGTTTTGTTAACATATTTATTCTCATCATCGTCGATCAATATTTGTAAACCTATACGATTGGTCACCCTTAATATAGCAACGTATAACTGACCATGGCTGAAAACAGGCTTTTTCAGGAAAATTCCATCGTGAGAGAGATATTGTCCTTGAATTTTTTTAATCATCATAGCATATGACACGATCAGAGGAAATTGTCATCGTCGGAACTTGAAAGGGAACCTCGAATTGGATGGTGTGACAGTCATTCAAAGGATTAACAACAATTCACCTGCATTACTTCCTTGAGAAATATTAGCCTATACAATATGACCGTCAAGTAAACAACTAACATTACACAACACAAGGGAATGATCGATATTTCTCAACAACATGAGTGGAATTCTAATTTTTAGTTTTAGCTCATAGAGGCAATCCATAACATTTAATGGTATTTAGAAACGCTAGTGAGTAAACGTCCTACAATATGTCAATGTTGAGTCAGATTTGCACGCATTATCAGAGCTAAGATATACTTCACATTCCCCCTTTAATTTTATGACATCATATATTTATTAATCAAATCGACGACATCAAGTGTTGGGGAAAGAATAGCCCGACCCTCCAAATAAGCGAAACATTCAGAAGTTTTTCCAAATTGTGGATATGTGCTCGCCACAATTGACAGAACATGGTCTCCATCATCTTTCAATAATAGATAACTTAGATTTCAATTTAAACAATACCATCATTTGGTCCTCCAACTATTACAACTCCTATAATATTTATCAAGTTGAAAACATTCTTTAACTTGATACAATTGGGATCTGCATTGTGATTTTACAGCACCACATTCTTGGTCTACTTCAAAACTATGTAATGAGTCCATAAATGCGAATATTTGATCACTGTGTGAACTATGTCTGGTCTAGTACTTTTTAGAATAACCAACAAAACTTGATGAAAATCTCTACCAAGAATTATTATTTTGTTACCGAATGGAAGCAGTGTATTAGAATTATTCTGCAATGTCATCACGTTTTTCAATGTTTTGTCCAGAGTATCAAGATAATGGTTATGCATCATTGGAGTTTCGTCCCAAATAATGAGATGCGCATCCACCATTAATTTTGAAAGTAGAGTACCAGTAATGATCGAAATCTTAGTGGATATTAAAAGTAACCCTAAATCTAGAATGCCCATTTCTTCCTTTCGAAGAAGAAGAAAAGTTATGTCACTAGATATTACATTAAGAAAACTTCCACTATTAGATTTAACAGTTGTAAAAAGCATCCTCTGTATCTATAGATGAGAAAACACACCACTCTTCGTTAAATATATTGCATCCATTACTTTATCAATTTTGGCGGAATATAGTAAATTCGTACTAATGAAAACAAATCTACTTTTCTAGGTGTCCATTCTTTTGTTTTTGAGTACTAATTTTTTTTTAGGAAACTAAACATAAGGCAAACTCCATGCTTCCAGATTTTTCTTATTTATCTCAAACCAACCTAAAGCACGCTATGGTGTTTTTTTACTTGCGTGATCATTATCATTATACAATTCATTATACTCTTCTGGAAGATAAAAACTCAAACACATGATAGGTGGAGTTTTATACTGAATTTCATAAACAAATATTCATCACGCCGCTTCGCGTGGAAAAATGTAATGACAATCATAATACATGTTGATCTCATCAATATTTTTATCCTCTACATCCTCACATTTGTTCTGATAGGGAACCTATAGTTATATTTATTACCCTATTTAAATAAATACTTTATAGATCTAAATTTGTTACACTATTTAGCATATAAATAAGCTACACAATTCAGTATAGAAAAAAATTATGTGAAACGACCTCTAGTGAACGCTAGTAAATGTCGTGGGCAAGACAACATGAGTACCAGCCATTTGCCTCACCTCATAACACTACATCAACAATCCTACTATAAATCTCACTTCATAATTTTTTTGATAAGTTCTAATGTACCACAATTTTGAATATTCAATAATTGTATATGCATCAATTATGAATTTTTGTATGAGTCGCCGACTATATAGAATAGTGAGTACCTCCGTGCCTCTTTCATGCAATCGGTGAGAAAAGAACTCCATCTGGCTCACATATTGTTTACCCTTACCTTTAGGTTTTATAGGTTCAGAAAAAGATATGTCTTCCCTGTGGTTGACTTCGCCACATGGAAATAGTAATGGATAGTGTAGAGCAACATACAAAGGATGCAACTCGTTGATACATTTCAAATTACCAGATCTCTTTTCTACTGTAATTCTCTTACTATCACTTTGTGGATCAATATCAACAACAACTAATAGAGAATTAATTGATATTTTTACGAATCAATTATAGTTGATGCCACAATAATCATTCCACTCGATGCTGGTTTCGCACTTGTATTATTTTGCATGATTACTGAGATAGTAACGAATACATTATTTTAAGAAATCAATTCAAATCAAAAGTATTGAATCGTAATAATATTTGATAAAATATATAATATGACTATTTTTGTAATGGACAAATATATAATATGACTATTTTTGTAATGGACAATAACAATTTTTAACTTTTCTTATTTCTTATTTATTTGTTGATATATAATGTTACTTGCAATATTATATATATATATATATATATATATATATATATATATATATAATATATATATATATATATATTTAAATACATATAATATAATTATAATACACTTTAAATTATAATATATAATAATATAATACACGTAATACTATTTCAACACATATAATTTAAAATATACTTATAATATATTTCAAATATTATTATATTATATTATATTTGAAAGTGTATTATGTTATCATATAATATTACTTGTATCATATTATGATTATTATTATTTAAAGTGTATTATAATTAAATTATATATATT
>BMAC01000856.1:431920-449317 GCA_014905375.1 Phtheirospermum japonicum
TTGTCCATTACAAAAATAGTCATATTATATATATATATATATATATATATATATATATATATATATATTATTTATTTATTTATTAAATATATTAGTTAAAATTATAAATTATATTTCAAAAATTATTATTATTATTATTACTACTACTACTAGTAATAGTAGTAGTTATACTACTAGTGCTAGTAGTATTATTTAAAAGTGAATTATAATTATGTAATTATGTTATATGTATTAAAAATTATATTATTTATATTTAAAAAATATTAGTAATATATTATTATTATTATTATTAGTGTTTACCTAAGGTATCATTCATTAGGCAAACTCCATCGGTATTTGATTTTTATTTTTATTTTTTGGCCCAAAAATTATCCTGAGAAGGCAATTTAAAAATAAAATTATAATTGAGAAGACAATTTGATAGAAAAATACTTTAAGAGGCAAAGTCAAAAAAACGAAATAGTTGAGGAGGCAAAGAAAAATCTGAAAAAGAGAAAAGACGCTCCTGCCCTCGCGTGTAAGTCACGTGAATGGCGTCCGGTAATTTTTTGGCCTAAATTGTACTTTAGGAGGCAAACTCAAAAAAACGCAAACTTCAGGAGGCAACTTAAAAGAAAAAAAAGTTCAGGAGGTAAAGTCTAAATTTTGTGATACTTTAGGAGACAAAAAATTTTTATCCCTAATATTAAATAAGGTATCTATCATAATTATGTTAATAAAATTCATACATAACTAAAAAAAGAAATTAATCCTACGTGGCATAATATTAAATAAGGTATCTATCATAGTTATGTTAATAAAATTCTTACATAACTAAAAAAAGGAAATAATCCTACGTGGCATTTACGTGGCATTCCACTCATATTTTTTTCTCTCTCCAGACCTCTGCTTTAATATATATATAGATATAGATAGATGTGTAGAACTTAATTGGAAAAAAGGTTGTCTAGATTTGTGGGTTTTCTTTGTTTAGTTTCTCCAACCAGAGAAAAATAGTTGGTATTTGGTGTTGCAGCATTAAAAATAGTGTATTTGATTTTTTAAGCTAAAGTGATATAATTGGATCCATTTTGGTTTGAGCAGCAGGAATTTCATCTTGTGCACTGAATTGCGTGTTTATTATCTAAGGGTTTAATGTGTGTGTGTTGTTTCGGTCTTTTCTATGCTAAATGATAATTCTCGATATGTTATTCTATTAAATGCATCGAGTAAAATTTGATATGTAGTTTTATTTTTTAATTAAGAAGAGCAGGGAATTTAAAAATAAGAATGCAATAAATAAGTTTTGCCGAATGTATAACTTGTATCGCGGTTTGATTATTTATCAAAAAGAACACCATTCAAACTCGAATAATTGTATATTTCTTTAATCGGTTTTGTTATAATAGTCCCTTTAGTAGTGGTTTAAAGTTGTTTTTCGATTCAGTTAACTTGTCATCATATCACTTGTAACTTGTCTAAAACTTTGAAGTTTTAGTTAGGAATATTTAGAAAAACATTGCACATGAATTAATAAAGTGGCTTTCGATCCGAGATATAAACTCTATTTGACTCTTTTGTAGTCATAACTAGATGATTCTAAGCAATGGTGGACGAGGAGAAGAATCTAATCGAGACACTAGAAGACAATATCGTCATTGACATCGACAAATTTATAAATTACGTCATCTAGAACTTGATCTCTGGGTCCTTGGTTACTAGGTAAATTCTAGTAATAAAAATGCAAGTATTTTATATTTTGTAAATGCAAGTTCATTCTCTTTGCATCAATACAGGGGCGGATCTACATGGGTTTAAGTGGGCACAACTGTACCTACAAAATAAATGATTTATATATAGTAGGTCATAATAATTCAAAGACTTAAGAATTGTGAATTGGTTAGTTATCTTGGTTTGTAACGTAGCCACCGGGGTTCAAACCTTCGAAACATGTATACATTTTTTTGTTGATTTTTTCTTAATACTACATTTTTTTTGTTGATTTTTTAATAGATTTTCTTTGTTCTATTTTAATTTTTCTTTGCAAATAAAACAAGGATTTTACTCCTGCGTACATATATATTTTTTAATTTATTTTACAAATATTTATTTTTTGAATTTTTTTTTGCCAATAAAAATAACGTAAATCTCAATTTTTCGAAGTTGAACCCTTTGTTTTGATAATCTATGTTATAAAGAAATTAAAAAAAAAGAAGAAAAAGCCTAAAAAGTGTATCACTATATATATATATATATATATATATATATATATATATATATATATCATACCCTCAAATTCAAAATTCTCCATACGCCACTACATCAATACTTCATATTAGATTATAAATTATGGAAAGAATAATTTTTGCTAATTTCTTCAAATATAAATAAAAATGTTTACTAAGAAAAAGTGTAAGTGTGTAACTTGTAACATATATATGCTTTAATAATAAGACGAATAAATAAGGGTAACTAATATAATACTTACGAAGCTTTTTGTCTTATTTTTGCATATTCTTAACAATATTTTTTTTGTCCTTCTATAAACCACATGCCCTTTGGTTATACTGATTAAGTAACTAACCAGATGTACCTAACCTCGTTAGCTGAGTTGAGAACCAAGGGTCCTCGCTTCGCTGATTGGGTGAGGTAAGATACTTTA
Source organism: Phtheirospermum japonicum (assembly GCA_014905375.1). Classification (NCBI taxonomy): domain Eukaryota; kingdom Viridiplantae; phylum Streptophyta; class Magnoliopsida; order Lamiales; family Orobanchaceae; genus Phtheirospermum; species Phtheirospermum japonicum. Next base: position 434,562 of record BMAC01000856.1, read on the forward strand.
GTTCGTGAAATGCCAGCGGAAGAGAACACGTTAGGCTAGCTAAGGATGCCCCTAGATAAGACCCTCCGATACTTAAGTCAGTAACAGGCTTAGGATGTAAGAAATAAGCTAGATTCTAAGGTAAAATTATCATGCAAAAAACATACCATTAGTCTTGGATACTGTGCATATTTATAATAGTTGGCTTTAGTAGGCCACATTCATGAGGACACATGTAATGATATGATAGATGTTACTTTCAACAAGATGATCCAAGGTCCGTGTTCGCTCGGGTCACCGCCTTAGTTTTTCGGGTTCGGAGTAGGGTCGGGTTGGACCTTGAAGTATCATTTATGTAATCTTGGGTCTTCTTTAGTATTTGATCCTTGTCCAGTGAGCCTATCTAACTTCTTGTGTACTCAAGGCATTTAGGGTCCTTTTTAATTGAACCTTTTTTTGGGTCTAGTTTTAAAGACCTATATCATTACTCCCCTAGTTACTTAAGTAGTTTGATACTACAGTAACTTTGAGTAGACGATATCATTCCAAATACTCACAAGGTGTTAAATTTAAACAAGGTGAAGTACCATATATATATATATATATATATATATATATATATATATATAATCAACCTCTCCACTGAAGAAGTGAACTATTGTTTGAATTAACTCTATCGTCCTTATTTTTGGAAGCAACACGTCACCACCTCATTGGTTCTTGAGGTGAATCTTAAAGTTCATGGAAAATTCTATTTTACTCTTTATTCTATATTTTGTAATTTGTAGTTTAAATTAGTACTACTTTTGAGGAAATGACATTCTTAACTTTTCGGTTAAAAAACACACGCCACCTTCTTGACAAAGTGGGCCTTCCAATTTTCCCAACTAAGTCCCACACTCAGTTCTGAATTTTTGTTTTGAGCTTTCTCCTTCCCTTTTAACCACTTAAAGAGACCCTATGAATTGAAATGATAGCCTAGAGCATGCATTAAGTGATCAAATCAAGTCCATCTGCCAAGGAGGTGACATAATTTTCTAAAGGACAATTTTTTTTTGCTTACAACACTTCAATTTTTGTAGAAATGATAACAAATATAATGTTCTGACTCTTGAACCCATTTGTTCAAAACCACGTCACTTTACTACCCTGACCAAGTTTGATACTCCAGCTTTCATAGCAACATATATCGATGATTGGCGTGTTTTCTTTTGCTGAAACCAAGAAAACCCTACGTCTTCAACATCTAGCAATGGGATTACGCCCAGTGAGGAGAATATGGCTATATCTATGGATATCTGATCCCATTTGTGTATGTGTGTTGATATAATATCGACCAACTCAAAAAATAAATAAATTATTATTATTATTGTTATTATTTTAATAAAAAGTAATTTGCAATGGGCCTTTGAGTATGACAGAAAAACTTGCACCTTTTGGAAAAGCCAATGCAGATTTCAGATGCTTTTTATTTATAAATATATATGTATATATGTTTTTATATATATATATATATCTATATGTATATGTATATATATAAATATATATGTATATGTATATGTATATGTATATATATATATATATATATATATATATATATATATATATATATATGATAGGTGGTAACTATCTTGTACGGTTCAGGGGGTAATCGGCGTACTCCGATCAGTGGGGGTTGGGGGGGAATCTTTGGATCTATCGAACATACAGGGAATTAGAGGTAGCATTCTACCGATGTGAATTGATGGACTGGTTTCTTCAGCCCTTTTTATATGTGTTGGTGTTCTATAGGACTGACATAAGACTCGACTTGTTAGATATTACGGAGTTTCCGTGAGCACAATGCCGAATCTCCCTACCATTTTCTTCTATACTCTCTTATATATAAGTCACTACCTCCCTCTACTGCATCCAACTTTTTACTTTCACTTCAAGACAAAAGAAAATTTATTTACAGACTAGATTTTTGTCCATTTTCTTGCCCCTTCTTATTCTCTTCATGAGGTAAACTTCTTACTCTTTTACTATTTTGACGTTTTCTTTGTTCATTTTTTCTTCTATCATGTCAATAACTTCTAACTCCATTCCATCTAATATATTTCGGAAACGGGCAGCCCCTATGCTTATTTCGATTTTCAGAGATGAGAGTTGCAAATACTCGTAACATCACCCACTTATGAAATAATGAATCTTCTCCGGATACGAGCCATGACTCTAATTGCCCATGGTTTTCCCTTCGTACCTCCATTTAAAAAGATGAAGCAGAAAGTATTCGAAATAAGTTTTTCATCCTTTTGGCTTATAAAATCATCATCATTGGCCACGATGATTGGATCGACAAACCTCCATCACGTTGCTTATCCTTTCATACGACTAGTCTCGATGCGGGGCTTAGGTTTCCTATCTCCCCTTTACTAGCTAACATAATTCAGGGGCTCGCGGTTTGTCCTGCTCAGCTTCACCATAACTCGTATCGCCATATAATAAGCTTTATCATCATAATGAAGTATTTTCACAAGGATCCCTCATTTTCTCACTTTTGCGAGCTTAATTCTATGAATTCTTCTCCGACCGATGTTGGATTTTTCTACATCTTTCCGAGACGTAACAAGAAATTTCTCAAAAAGAACCTTCTTCCATTGGGGCTTGGATATCTAAATTCATACTCCCTCCGTTTCTTAATAAGTGTCGTTTTAGAGTTTTTGTTCAAAATTAAGGAACATAATATTTGACCAATACATCCTCAATCAATTAATAATATACACATTTAATTACTTCAATTATTTCCCTTTAGTTATTCTATTACCATAAACTTGTTTATATTTCTTAAAATAAGCGGGGATAAAACTGGAATAAAGTGGCAAAAAATACTAAAACGACACTTAATTTGGAATTAAACTGAGTCTCTAAAACGACACTTATTTTAAAACGGAGGGAGTATATATTAAAACTCCTAAAGATTGCCCATGGATGCTTCCTACTCTTTGGAAGATGGGACATTTGGAAGTTAGAGGTTTAGGGCCTGTGACTTGGGGGTCTACATTCCTCTCATCCACATTATCTTCATTTTTATTTAACGTTCCAAACATTTAAAAGAAAGAGTTATTGTTCTTGCCGATCTTAGTCCCGCTACTTGTTCTAAAGAACTAACACTTGGTAATTTTAAATATCTTCAAAGCTTGATTTATGTTCTTGTCGATTTTAGTCCCGCCTCTTACACTCTTTTATATGTATACTTATAGAAATGGCTATTAGCAAAGAAATTCTCAAGAAAGCATTGAGAGCCGAACTGAATGAGAAGCATTAGGCTGGTAAATTATCTTCAGTCATACCCCCTTTGCCCATAGCTCACTGCTCTTCGCATCCTCCTTCACCACATGGGGTTTTGGGACTTCCTGCGGATACGCCTAAACAGGATAGGGGAAAGAGGGTTGCTGAAGGTCCTCGTGAGAAGAGGAGGAGTTGAAGCTCTGTAGATGCACTTGGTTCGAAGGATAATTTTCTCGTCGATCCTTCCTATCGTCATTCCGTCGAGCCTCTTCTATTTGATAAAATTTCCACCGTTGACTTTGAAAAGGAAGCGATTGGTGCACTCGGTCCAAAAAGTATCTACAAAAACTTCGAGAGAAAGAAGGATCTAAAGGTGGACAAGCCGAGCCCTCTCCCTTTAACGAATCTCTCCCTCGTTATCGCTCATGCTGGAAAATTAACGAAGAAAGCTTTGTGCTTGTCATTTCTCCTGGGGAGATTTTTTGGGAGCTCTACCATAATATCTTGATGAAATTCGACCAAGTTTCACTGACTCAATCTTCTCTTGTTCGCCTTGAGGAGCTTGCGGCCCATCATCTTGAATCGGTACATCATTATCTTTTTATTTACTTATTTTGCCCTGTCTCACTCTCATACCTCATCTTTCGACTTTTATTATTTTATTCATTTCTTGAGACAAAGGCCATTATCCACCAAATATCTTTGAAGTGTTCCCACTTTCATCATTTACGGGTTAATAACCAAACACGCACCAATGATCTAAACACGAAACTTTGTGAGGTGGAGGATGTCAAGGAGGAATCAAACAAAGTTATTGCTACTTTGTCGGAAAAACTGAATAGCTTGGAAATGGAGAAGAAAAAAGAGTGCAAAGAGGCCTATGATAGAGGTCATAAAGATGGGTATAAGGAGTATTCCACTTATTCCAAGTTTAAGCGAGCTACCATGAAGATTCATCGTGCTGCGGTTGAAGACTTTCTTGAAAGAGGGTCCTACAAGAAACTTCTTGGTGACGAGGCTGCCAAGTACCTTATTAAGGGCTTCAATGAATGTCGTGCCCAAGCCGTGATGGTAGGCGCTTTCAAAGAGGGTTTTGATCCTTCCTACAAGACTTCTGGTGAAGATGAGGATGATGAATCTATGTACCCGGGACAGGATGACGAGGCCGAGGTGGAAGAAGATACCAAAGAAGTAGATGAGTTTTCAGTTGTTACTGCTATTCGCCTTAATGCTCTTCGGAAATAATTTATGAGGGTATCCTTTGCCTCCCTCCGGAATTTCTTTTGTAATATTTTTGAATGTTTAATATGATCTTGTTTCTCGCCTTTTAGGCTTTAGAATATGTATTTCCAGGGTTTGTTCTTTTAGTACTTTTGACTCGCTTTCATTCGAGGATACTTTTGTAACCTTTTGGGTACTTAACTTGTTGTCCGTTTTTTACCTTTTAGGCTTTCGACTATGTATCTTGGTTTATTTGCATTTGAAATTTCGCCTTGCCATCATCCAAGGTTCCTTTTGTAACCTTTTGGGTATTTAACTTGTCGGTTGTTTCTTACTTTTCTATATGCTGCGAGGTTGTACTTTTAGCGATAGTATGAATCCCAATCCTTACTTTAGAGGCTTCTTCTTCTTCTTCTTCTCCTTCTTCTTCTCCTTCTTCTTCTTCTTCTTCTTCTTCTCCTTCTTCTTCTTCTTCTTCTTCTTCTTCTTCTTCTTCTTCTTCTTCTTCTTCTTCTTCTTCTTCTTCTTCTTCTTCTTCTTCTTCTTCTTCTTTCAAAGATCAAAAGATTTCTTATATGAACTATATCATGGGCCACAAGCCTCTCTTGGGGGTCATTTTTGGCCTTATAAAGGTTAATCTTAGGAGATTACCTTATATCGTGGGCCACGACCCTCGCGTGGGGGTCATTTTAGTCCTTAAGGAGATGAATCTTAGGAGATTAGCTTATATCATGGGCCACAACCCTCTCGTAGGGGTCATTTTAAGCCTTAAGGAGGTGAGTCTTAGGATATTACCTTATATCGTAGGTCATGACCCTCTCGTGGGGCTCATTTTAGGCCTTAAGAAGGTGAATCTTAGGAGATTACCTTATATCGTGGGCTATGACCATCTCGTGGGGGTCATTTTAGGCCTTAAGGAGGTGAATCTTAGAATATTACCTTATATCATGGGCCATGACCCTCTCGTGGGGGTCATTTTAGGCCTTAAGGAGGTGAATCTTAGGAGATTACCTTATATCGTAGGTCATGACCCTCTCGTAGGGGTCATTTTAGGGGCTCATATTTCATTGTTTATTTCTTGCATTTTGCGTGCGCTAGGGACTCACACTTCCCTTACGAACCTTGTTGTTATTCATTAAAATGGAGTTAGAATGCTCGTCAGAAAATTTAAAAGATCTTGCATATTATTTCCCATAATAACTTAAATTGCAAGTTTCTACAAAATAACATCGTAATTTAAGAAAATAACTTAAACATAAAACTTCCTTAGGTTTTGGATGTTCCAAGGCCTTTGGAGCTCTTTCCCTTGCAGGTTTTCCAATCTGTAAGTTCCCTTTTTCAACACTTGAATGATCTTAAAAGAACCTTCCCAGTTTGCTTCTAACTTCCCTACGTGCTTTGACACCTCTACTTTCTTTAGGACCAAACCCCCACCTTGAAAACTTCTCTCAAGAACCTTCTTATTGTATGCACTCTTCATTCTCCCTTTTACTGCCTGAATTGAATATATGCCTTGTATCGTTTTTCTTCACTGGGGAATAGCTCCAAACATCATGCCTCCTTGTTTTTCTTTATATAATACTGGGCTACCCTATATGACACTTCACCAATTTCCACCAGCACAATAACTTTCGAGCCATATACTAAACTGAATGGAGTTTCTCCCGTTGAGGTTCGTGGTGTTGTTCGGTATGCCCAAAGCACTTCGGGTAACTCATCAACCCAATAGGTTTAGCAAGTCTCCAACCTCATTTTTAGGTGTTGTAATATGACTCGATTCGCCACCTCAGTTTGCCCATTAGCTTGCTGGTTTCCTACGGCCGTGAGATTTTGTTGTATCTTCATATCTTTACACCAAGATATTATTATTTTTACCTTGGAATTGTGTTCCATTATCCGAGATTAAGATTCTTGGAAGTCCGAACTGGCAAACAATATTCTTTCATAAAAAATTCATGACCTCACCTTCCGTTATTTTAGATAGCGCCTCGGCCTCCACCCAATTAGAGAAATATTCGAAGGCTACTATAATGAGCTTCTTTTGAGATTTGGCTTTTGGGAATGGACCCAAAATATCCATTCCACACTAATCAAAGGGACATGTTATTGGGATCGACTCCATCAAGGTCGCTGGACGGTGTGTTAGGTTTGCGTGGAGTTGACATTTTTCACATTTTCTTACATATTCTACAGTGTCCTTGGACAAAGTAGGCCAAAAGTATCCTTGTCGTAACACCTTGTGAGCCAAAGCGCTTCCTCCCGAATGGTTTCCACAGTTTCCTTCATGTATCTCCCTCATCACATAGAGGGCCTCTTTTGGACTTAGTCACTTCATCAATGGGCCCTCAAATGACCTTTTATACATGTCCTCACCTATTAATTGGAAACGTGAAGCTCTACTTTGAATTCTTTTTGCGTCAAGCGGGTTGGTTGGTAGAGTTCCTAGCTTCAAGTAAGCCTTCAAGTCTGCCATCCAATTCATGGTTCTTCCAATATTCAACATGAGATCTTTTTCCGAGCTTTGGTCCATTTGATCCTCTTGTTCCTCCGAACTCAGACTCTTTACAACTAACACAGTTATTTTTCTGGAGTTCATCCCCATAATCGAACTTGAAAAACGAGCCAACGTGTCCGCTCGCTCATTCTCGTTCCGTGGTATTTGGTTTAATTCAAAGAACTCAAACTTTTAGACCAATTGTTTTACCTTTTTCAAATATCTCATCATAGATTCATATTTTGCTTCGTAAGAACCTTGAACCTACCTGTCTACTAATTGGGAATCGATGTAAGCTATCAACCTTTTGACATTGCATTTCAAAGCTATCCTCATCCCTGCCACTAAAGCCTCATACTCTGCCTCATTATTTGACACCTCAAATTCCAAACGAAGTGCTACCTCCAATTTGAGATAGTCTGGACCTTGCAGTAGGATTCCGGCACCTCCACCGCTGGTTACAGAAGATCCATCCACATGGAGCAACCATTTCGCCCCCTCTTCTAGTAGAGTGTTGGGAATAACAACCTCGTTAATGAAGTCTGCCAATACTTGAGCTTTCACAGTTGCCCTATTTTGATACCTTATATCGAACTCTCCTAGTTCCACAGACCATTTTACCAAATGACCTGATAGCTCTGGCTTCTGATTTGTACAAATTTGTATGTGATTTTCGTGTGTTTTTACATCGTATGTTGTGTGATTTTATGTGTTTTAAGTTTATCTTTTTAGTGTTTTTATTCCTTTTTATGTTATCCGTTTCTTATGGTGTTAATGTGTTTTTACTTTATTTTGTATGTAATAATCTAACTTTGTTTATTGTTAATATCTCAGTACAAAATGAGGAAAACGGGACGAGCGACGAGTCGAAGCCATGCAGGCGCCGCAGAGCAGCGCTCGCGTTGACGCCGAGTACCGCTCGCGTCGATCGACGCTAGGTAGATGCGTAGCTTCTGAAACGTCGATCCTAGGCCCGTCGATCGACACACTGTTGACGCTACGCCCGCGTCGACCGACGCAACGTCGACGCAAAGGTTCTGAAGCATCGATCTTAACCCCGTCGATCGACGCTAGGTCGACGCGTAGTTTCTGAAGAGTCGATCCTAGGTGCGTCAATCGACGCTCTGCCTGGTTGACGCGGGCGCCTGGCTCGCGTCGATCGATGCACCGTCAACGCTCCGGCGGTTGAGCAGTTATTTTTGAAGAAATCTATAAAAATCGGCTGATTTTCCATTTGCAAGGGCAGACTTCGAAGGGGCGAGGTCCAGAACACTTAGAAATATATTCCCCTTTCCCATCATATTTGAAGATTTCATTCGAAGATTACATCGGAGGCTTGTTTCTACGTTCACCGTCGTTACTTGTCATCGTTTGACACTGAAGCTTGATCGTTTGCTGCAGATTTCCATGAACTATAAGTAGTAATTTCCTGGTTTTTGTAATTTGGCTTTGGACTTAGTTTTCTTAAGTTGTACGTTTCATTATTAGTATGTTAGTTCGACTATGTTATTTTAGTAATTCAAGTGCTTTCGATTTGCTAGTTGATAATGATGCTTCTCGTTTTTAAATATCTGAATTTTCATGCCTCCAATTAAGTTTAATTCGTAAATTAGGTTTTTAATAATTGCATGCTTGTTTTTAAATTCGTAGTTGTAGAACCCTTCAACAAAGAAATGGATCGTGTGTTTAATTATAAAAATTATGAACAAGCATTTATCGACGCTGATTGCAATTCCTCGTGATTCGACTCGGATCAGCTTATCACATACAACAGCTCCATTCTCTTGAGGACGAGCTTTTCATTATTTTAAACTCGAAAAAGTTCGATTCAAAATTTGGCGCCGTTGCCGGGGAATTGACAAAGGCTGTCCAAAATGTTTGTTCTTATATGTGTAGTTTAGTTTGTTTAAGTTTGTGTTATTGTGTCTCGACTGTTTTAATTTGTTTGTTAGTGAATGCAAGGACGTAGGTCCTTGGGTGGAGAAATATTACCTTTAGTCGACAACATCCAACAGGTGAATCGAGCATGATTGACGTCAATAGCTGAATCATCAATGGCTTCATCCGGAACAAATACGTCGGAACCAATCTAACCGGAAACTCGAGATGAACAAAATAATATACCCAATCCACCACTGTTTAATCAAGATCAATTCAATCATCACGTCAACAATCAAGGCATGCAACTGAATCAACAACAGATGCCTTATTTCTTTCATCAACAACAGTTCAACCAACAACAACAATTTCATCCTCGAGGACCGTACATTCCATTTAATCGGCCGTTTCATCAACATGAGCCTCAACCGACTCGTATGCGTGAATTTTCTCGGCCCGTGATTGGCCCATCTACATCATGCATTCATCTAGGCCCAGCGGCCCGAGATTATGAGCTTAAGGCAATTTATTTCAACCTTTTGCCTTCCTTCTACGGGCATTTGCACGAAGATCCGATAACCTTCATTCGGAAATTTTACTCGATTATCCAAACATTTCCTTTGCAAGGACTGAATGAAGATCAGTTGAAAATGAGATGTTTTCCGTATACGTTGAAGGACAAGGTGAAGACCTGGTTTTTGTCGTTGGAGCCCGATTCTCTTTCAAATTGGGACATGGTGTATGATCGCTTCATGGGGAAATATTTTTCAAATCAAACGACGTCTCAACTCCGAGTAAAGATAGCGTCATTCAACCAGATAGAAAATGAAACGTTCCACGAAGCTTGGGAACATTTTAAAGAATTGTTGACACAATGCCCACATCATCATTATCCACTCGAGCTCGTTAATCAATTCTTTTATGATGGGCTTATTCTTACATTTCAGTATATGGTGGATAATGCAGCAGGGGGAGAGATTGGATCACGTACCGCTCAAGAAGTATGGGACATTTGCGAGTCGATAAGTTACAATTCTCAACAGAAAAGCTTGCGATCGAAGAAGGTAGCTGTACATGAGATCGAGATGGCACATGACGATTCCTTTAGACTTGATGAGTTAACGAGGCAGGTGGCCTCTTTGCAAACTCAAAACACACTTTTATCTCAAGGCATTTCTTCTTCACAAGAAACGTGTGGAATTTGTGGTGTGTATGGACATGGTGCGAATTTATGTCAAGCAGTGTTCGAGCAAGGTGATGGAACCAACGAACAAGCACTTGCTATTCAAAGATATCAAGCGAATCAAACTGGGCAGGGGTATCAAAATTATAACTCACGCAACAACAAACCTAATTGGTGGAGAGATCATCAAAAATTTTCATGGTCAAACCCTTACAATGCGGCGAATCCGATAACGAACCAAAGGCCGCAAAATAATTTTGTTCCTCAACAACCATATCAACAACAATGGGGACAAGGCCAATTCTCATTTTCAACTCGACCAATGCAACCATCGCAACCACAAGGACAAGGTCAAGCACCGTTTCCTCCACAACTGCATGGACAAGTTCAAGTACCTTTGCCTCCACCACCACCAACTCAAGCACCAGTTCCACCATCACTCGAAGAGACGTTGCGTACGTTTATGCAACGCGCTGACTCAAATTTCCAACACACTGAATCAAATTTGTTACGTGCTGACAAACGGATGGATAAGCTTGAAACGGCGCTTGGCCAACTCACCAAGCAAGTGGGAAAGAACGAGCAAGGGAAGTTACCAAGCCAATCCTCATAAGCCCAAGCATTAACAGTGCTTTGGAGTGGTCGTGTTGTGGATAATAAAGTAGCATCTCCCGATGAAATCTCTAATGGCGAAAACAAAAACCTACATGAGGATGAAGTCGAGGGAACCATTACCAAGTCACCGGATCATGTTGAAAAACACGTCGAACCTAAGAAGACTCTTCACAAGGCCTCTAATCCGTATCGGCCTCCCATTCCTTATCCAAGTCGTCTTTAAGGGGAAAAGCAAAATAAGAAATTTCTTGATCTTTATAATATGATTTATAAGGTTAATGTTAATTTACCTTTGCTCGATGTTATAAGAAACATTCCCGCATATGTTAAGTTTTTCAAAGACTTGGCATCCTAAAAAAAAAAAATTTCAGACAATGAAAAAGTTTGTATTTCAAATGCGGCGAGCGTAATCTTACGAAATCCCCTTCCCCCTAAGGAGAGTGACCCTGGGAGTTTCTGTATTAAAATCACTTTGAGAAATGGTAAAGAAACTCGGGGAATGCTTGACCTTGGGTCGGGAATCAATTTGATGCCTTCGTCTATTTTTGAGCAGTTTGAATTAGGTACACTCAAGCCGACGAGGATGAAACTCCACCTAGCCGACCATTCGGTTCGTTACCCGCGAGGGATTATTGAAGACGTGTTGGTGCAAGTCGAGAGTTTAATTGTGCCTGTTGACTTTGTGATTCTTGATGTGGGAGATGCTCAAGATGATAACCGGGAGCATACAATTTTGTTGGGACGACCTTTCATGGCTACGACAAATACTTTGATTGACGTGAAGAACAGAAGCATGACTTTGTCCGTTTTGGATGAGTCAGTCACATTTTCCATTCATGATCTTCACGCTACTCCATCGTCGTCAATGAATGCTGATTGTTCATTTATTGATTCCATTGAGCCAATTGTACAAGCTGACTTTTAAAACGGGTCCGAGGAGGATGATTGGTCCGAAGCAAATTCCGAGGGCATAATTGACCTTTTTGAGGTTGTTGCGGAAAAACCTGATAATGAACCAAAATCCGAACTTAAGCCACTTCCAAATCATCTCAAGTACGTCTATCTCGAAGAAGATGAAAAGAAGCCGGTGATTATTTTTGTCGAGTTGACGACAGATGAAGAGGAAGAGTTGATCAAAGTTCTTAAATGATTTCAAGGTGCGATTGGTTGGAGTTTGGGGGATATCAAAGGAATTAGCCCGGCCACTTGCATGCATCACATTGTGCTAGAAGATGGTGCAAAACCAGTTCGGGAGGGTCAATGCCGTTTAAACCCTACTTTGATGGAGGTTGTGAAGAAGGAGATTTTTAAGTTGATCGACGAAGGGATCATCTTCGCTGCACCCGATAGCGAATGGGTGAGCCCCGTCCATGTTGTTCCAACAAAGGGCGGGATTACGATCATCGAGAATGACAAGGGGGAAATTGTACCAACAAGATTAACTACGGGATGGCGGATGTGTATCGACTTCCGAAAGCTAAATGCCGCCACACGAAAAGATCATTTCCAACTACCCTTCATTGACCAGTTACTTGATAAGTTGGCCGGACACCAATACTATTGTTTTCTCGATGGGTTGTCCGGGTATTATCAAGTTGCCATAGCGCCGAACGATCAGAAGAAGACGACGTTTACTTGCCCTTATGGAACCTTCGCTTTCCGGAGGATGCCTTTTGGACTATGCAACGCACCGGCGACTTTCCAACGATGCATGCTTTCCATCTTCACGGACATGATAGATGACTATCTCAAGGTATTCATGGATGACTTTTCAGTATTTGGTTCTTCTTTTGATTTATGTCTTGAGAATTTATCTAAAGTGCTTGAACGATGTGTAGATAGTCATTTAACATTAAGTTGGGAAAAAAGTCATTTCATGGTTAAAAGTGGTATTGTACTTGGTCATGTTGTGTCGAGTCATGTTTTGGAGGTCGATAAGGCCAAAGTTGATGTTATTTAAAGTTTGCCACCTCCCACGAATGTTAAGGGTATTTGTAGTTTTCTTGGACATGCGGGCTTCTACTGGCGATTTATTAAGGATTTTCCCAAAATTAGTCGCCCGCTTTGTCATTTGTTAAGTAGTGATGTTCCATTTGTTTTTGACGAATCATGCTTAAATGCTTTCAATTTGCTTAAGAAAAAGTTAACCACGGCTCCGGTAGTCGTTGCCCTAAACTGGTCCCTTCCCTTTGAAATTATGTGTGATGCGTCAAATGACACTGTGGGGGCCATTTTGGGTCAACGTGTGGATAGTCTCCTTCGAGTCATTTATTACTCGAGTCTTATGTTAAACGAGGCTCAAAGGAACTATACAACCACCGAGAAAGAACTTTTGGCTGTGGTATTTTCTTTGAAAAAGTTTCGATCTTATATTATTGGTTCAAAAGTGGTCGTCTATAGTCATCACGCAACTCTTTGTTATCTTTTTAATAAAACACAAAGCAAGCCGCGTTTGATTCGTTGGATACTTTTGTTTCAAGAGTTTGAAGTTGAAATAAAAGATCGTAAAGGTTGTGAAAATGTGGTTGCGGACCATTTGTCCCGACTAGATAGAGAGGGTGTGTGTGAATTTGGTTGTTTGAATGATGTTTTTCCATATGAGTTAACATGTGCTATTTCTTCGTTTAATACTCCATGGTTTGCCGATATTGTTAATTTTCTTGCTTGTGGCTACTTGAGTGCCAAATTATCCTTCCAAGAGAGGAAGAGATTTCTTTCTAAGTGCAGGGATTACTTTTGGGATGACCCATTCCTGTTTCGGTTCGAGAAGGATGGACTTATCCGACGATGTATCCCTGAGGAAGAACAGAAGAGCATTCTTTCGTTTTGTCCTGATCAGCAGTGCGGAGGGCATTTTGGAGGTCAGAAAACAGCTTATAAGGTCCTCTAATCCGGGTTTTATTGGCCTAGGTTGTTTCGAGATGCACATGAGTTCACTAAGACATGTGATCGATGCCAGCACTTGGGAAATATTGGCAAACGTGACGAGATGCCGCAAACAAGCAATTTAGTCGTGGAGATTTTCGATGTGTGGGGCATCGATTTTATGGGGCATTTTTCGGCATCATTTGGATATGAATACATTTTGGTTATCGTTGACTATGTGTCTAAGTGGGTCGAGGCTATTCCCACGAGAACGTGTGATGCAAGAGTAGTGCTCAAGTTCATTCAAGAGCATATTTTTGGTAGGTTTGGATTTCCGCGGGCGATCATTAGTGATGGGGGTGCACATTTTTGTAACTGATCTTTTGAGAAGTTGATGGCAAAGTATGGGGTGAACCACAAGGTGGCCACGGCATATCATCCACAAATGTCGGGCCAAGTGGAGACGAGTAATAAACAAATCAAAGCGATTCTGGAAAAAACCGTTCAGCCGAGTCGCAAAGATTGGTCGACCAAGATTGTTGATGCTTTATGGGCTTACCGAACAGCATACAAAAATGTTTTGGGAACCAGCCCTTATCGAATGGTTTTCGGTAAAGCTTGTCATCTTCCGGTGGAAATGGAGCATCGGGCCTATTGGGAGATTCGTGCAGTGAATTTTAACTTGGTACAAGCTGGTAATCAGAGAGGACTGTAATTGGAGGAACTTGATAAAATTCGAAATGAGGCTTACGACAACGCGGACATCTACAAAAAGAAGGTTAAGGCTTATCACGACAAGAAGATTGTTCACAAAGATATCCGAGTTGGCATGCAAGTATTGTTGTTTAATTCTCACCTCCGTTTATTTCCCGGAAAGCTCAAATCACGTTGGACTGGCCCATTCCTCGTTACCGAAGTTTTCCCATATGGAGCCGTGCGTTTGGTAAATGAGACAACCAAAGAGAGTTTTCTAGTGAACGGCCATCGTGTGAAGCCGTATTTTCAAGGTTCGAAGTTGCTTCAAGAAAATGAGATTGTGACTCTCGTTGACCCCGGCTTCGTCAAGCTCAGTGACGTTAAACAAGCGCTTCTTGGGAGGCAACCCAATTCTTTTGACTTATTGTATTTTGTGTGTTTGTTGTTTGTTGTGTGTTTCAGGTTTCCTTCATTTTTAAGACCCGTAGATGGTTTTCGACATCGACTCTTTATCACAAGCATGAATTCAGGGACGTCTCTCTTTCTCTTCTTTTT
>BMAC01000856.1:458586-513808 GCA_014905375.1 Phtheirospermum japonicum
TGCGAATGGCTTCAATGTCTCCTCCCCTCCACTTTCAAGAACCATCATTTGGAGAATAAGAAGACCCTATGGTATATATGAGGCAAAGTGACCTTAAAGAGCTTTTTGAAAAAATGTTTGAGGAATGAGAAAGGAAGGTAAGAAGATAGCTCATTAGCCCACGCCCACCGAAGAGGTCCCCCAAGAGGAAAGGCTAAATGAGGAGAATGATAAAAGGGCGGAGGAGGTTGAGGATGTAGCTAGTCAGACTAATAGACCTTCGATGAGGCGACATGAGGAGGGCTCGTGTGGATCCAATGTTCAAGCCAGGAGAAATAAACGAGCTTAGCGAGAAAATGGAGGAAGTAACACGAAAGTTAGATGAGTTGAGGCGAAGGGGAGCTGTGACTTCTGCTCTGGAAAAGAGAGAATCCTCCTTCTCATCTAAAATCCTTGCGGAGGTTGTTACATCGAAATTTAAGATTCCAGACCTCCAAAAGTATCATGGTAATAATGACCATCAATAGCAACTGACAGCTTTTGAAAACATTATGGCAATTTATATGTTCAGCCTGATGCAATGAATGCTAGGATATTTAATACTATACTCAAAGAGAAAGCATAAGAATGGTTTATGGCTCTTCCTATAGGCACCATAGTAAGTTATAAACAATTGGTTTGAAAGTTCCTATACCAATTTGCTATCCAGAAAATGAGCAAAAAGATCAGCGACACACTTGTTTACAATTCGACAAGGGGCGAGTGAGTCCTTCGAGAATTTATTGATAGGTTTAATAATGAGGCTCTAGATGTACAAGACATGCAAATTGACATGTTGACTAACATTCTTACACATGGATTGCAAAAGGGACTAATTTGTACTTTTTTGTACACTTCTTTGTGTCGCATTCGCGTGTGTTTGCTTGCGTTTACGGTTTTTAGGAGTCGTTTTGGCCTATTTTGTTAGTTTTAGGTTTTTATAGCTTTTGTGCGGTTTTTAGTAGTTTTTCGTATATTTTTACCCTTTTTCATATTTTTGGTCGTAGGATGACCAAGCAGGACTCGTGCACGCTCGGAGCATCCCACTCGACTCGGATTGGAACGAGCAAAGCAAGAAAACACAGCGTGAACGAGGAGCGACAACCGACAAATGTTTAGAGCGAAACGAGAAAACTGAGCCGGAGCAGCCGAGCCAGTCGATCGATTGGTTCGACGAAATCGACTGAAGGGTAGTAAGGTTGGCCAATTTTGAGGAGTCAGTCGATCGACTGCCAGTCGATCGACTGCTCCTCAGTTGATCGACTGACGCAGTCCAGCTCGTGATTTTATCCTATTTTGATGATTTTGCCCCTGCGTTTTTTTATAAATAAGCCCAGCCTTCTCCAACCTTATCCTAACTATTCCTTGGTGGAATTTGGGGCTTGCTCCATTTCCTCCAAGCCTTTACATTTCCTTGCAATGATAAACCCTAGTTTAGTGTAGTTTTAGCTAGCTTAGTAGTTAATCTAGTTTAGCTTAGTTAGTTAGTTTCTAGTTAGTAGTTAGTTAGTTGTTATCAAGCAAATGTTAGAGTGGGTGACACCTCCTTCATTTGTGGTGTTTGTTGTTGAAGACTTGAAGCTTTTTTTGGAATGCAATTTGGTAGTAATATTTCTCTTTTATGTTGTGTTATGTTTGTGTTGTTGATTTTGCTTTGGTGTTGGTTGTTTAATTTTCTAGCTTGTTGTTCTTCTTTTCTTGCAAAACTCCATTAATGCTCTTTTCAAGCTTTTTACCTTTTTAGCCAAGCAAGCTTTTAGTTCTTAAAGGATGTATGAAGTTTTTCCTCTTTGGTAATTTGTCTTGTTCAATTTAAAAGCCTTTGACTTTTCTCACTTTCAAATGCTTGAATTTTCCCTCCATGAATTCTCTTTTAATTGTGAGCTTAAATTGATGCAATTAGTTTAGTAATTACGGGTTTAGTGTTTAGGTTGGTTTAGAACCATTAATCGTAGCTTGTCGAGAATTGGGATTGACGACCTCAATACTTGATCGACATTTGGGATTGACAACCCCGAATTGTGGATTAAGTGCTCGGCGAAAACCGATTAATCGTGGAGACGAACCGAACACCCTAAACCCTCATTTTCATTATTTTAATTAAAGTCTCCTTTTTAAATTCAAGCTTTAGCATAAAACTCAAACCCAAAACAATGACTTAATGCTTTCTTAGGAGTAGATTAGTGTTAATTTAGATTAACAAGAGAATAACTAAAACCACCGACCGCCGATTATATCTATCCTCGAGAGACACGACTCGGGAAAGCTTACCGCTCTACAATCGACTCCGTACTATTGCGGAGAAGATTTCTAGAGTGCTAAGAATTCTTCGATCAAATTTTGGCGCCGTTGCCGGGGATAAATTAAGGCAAAAGGTGTTTTTTAATTATTTCTCTTGTTATCTTAGTTAGTTAGTTAGTTTTAACTAAGCTAAACTAGATTAACTACTAAGCTAGCTAAAACTACACTAAACTAGGGTTTATCATTGCAAGGAAATGTAAAGGCTTGGAGGAAATGGAGCAAGCCCCAAATTCCACCAAGGAATAGTTAGGATAAGGTTGGAGAAGGCTGGGCTTATTTATAAAAAAACGCAGGGGCAAAATCATCAAAATAGGATAAAATCACGAGCTGGACTGCGTCAGTCGATCAACTGAGGAGCAGTCGATCGACTGGCAGTCGATCGACTGACTCCTCAAAATTGGCCAACCTTACTACCCTTCAGTCGATTTCGTCGAACCAATCGATCGACTGGCTCGGCTGCTCCGGCTCAGTTTTCTCGTTTCGCTCTAAACATTTGTCGGTTGTCGCTCCTCGTTCACGCTGTGTTTTCTTGCTTTGCTCGTTCCAATCCGAGTCGAGTGGGATGCTCCGAGCGTGCACGAGTCCTGCTTGGTCATCCTACGACCAAAAATATGAAAAAGGGTAAAAATATACGAAAAACTACTAAAAACCGCACAAAAGCTATAAAAACCTAAAACTAACAAAATAGGCCAAAACGACTCCTAAAAACCGTAAACGCAAGCAAACACACGCGAATGCGACACAAAGAAGTGTACAAAAAAGTACAAATTAGTCCCTTTTGCAATCCATGTGTAAGAATGTTAGTCAACATGTCAATTTGCATGTCTTGTACATCTAGAGCATCATTATTAAACCTATCAATAAATTCTCGAAGGACTCACTCTCCCCTTGTCGAATTGTAAACAAGTGTGTCGCTGATCTTTTTGCTCATTTCTGGATAGCAAATTGGTATAGGAACTTTCAAACCAATTGTTTATAACTTACTATGGTGCCTATAGGAAGAGCCATAAACCATTCTTATGCTTTCTCTTTGAGTATAGTATTAAATATCCTAGCATTCATTGCATCAGGCTGAACATATAATTGCATAATGTTTTCAAAAGCTGTCAGTTGCTATTGATGGTCATTATTACCATGATACTTTTGGAGGTCTGGAATCTTAAATTTCGATGTAACAACCTCCGCAAGGATTTTAGATGAGAAGGAGGATTCTCTCTTTTCCAGAGCAGAAGTCACAGCTCCCCTTCGCCTCAACTCATCTAACTTTCGTGTTACTTCCTCCATTTTCTCGCTAAGCTCGTTTATTTCTCCTGGCTTGAACATTGGATCCACACGAGCCTCCTCATGTCGCCTCATCGAAGGTCTATTAGTCTGACTAGCTACATCCTCAACCTCCTCCGCCCTTTTATCATTCTCCTCATTTAGCCTTTCCTCTTGGGGGACCTCTTCGGTGGGCGTGGGCTAATGAGCTAT
Source organism: Phtheirospermum japonicum (assembly GCA_014905375.1). NCBI lineage: Eukaryota > Viridiplantae > Streptophyta > Magnoliopsida > Lamiales > Orobanchaceae > Phtheirospermum > Phtheirospermum japonicum. The sequence continues at coordinate 462,379 of BMAC01000856.1, forward strand.
CTTCTTACCTTCCTTTCTCATTCCTCAAACATTTTTTCAAAAAGCTCTTTAAGGTCACTTTGCCTCATATATACCATAGGGTCTTCTTATTCTCCAAATGATGGTTCTTGAAAGTGGAGGGGAGGAGACATTGAAGCCATTCGCATTGGCTCTTCTGCTTTGCTAGGTGTTTCTGCCACTACAGGTTATGTTTCCTTCGTCTTAGTTAGTGTTTGTTTCATATCTAGCTATACCTCGAAAAGTTCCCATAGACGGCGCCAACTAATTAAGTAACTAACCAGATGTACCTGACCTCGTTAGGTGAGTTGAGAATCAAGGGTCCTCGCTACGCTGATTAGGTGAGGTAAGATACTTTAGTTCATGAAATGCCTGCGAAAGAGAACACATTAGGCTAGCTAGGGATGCCCCTAGATAAGACCCTCCGATGCTTAAGTGAATAACAGGCTTAGGAGTTAAGAAATAAGCTAGATTCTAAGGTAAAATTATCATTCAAAAAACATACCATTAGTCTTGGATACTTTGCATATTTATACTAGTTGGCTTAAGTAAGCCACATTCATGAGGACACGTGGAATGATCTGATGGTAGATGTTACTTCCAACAAGATGATCCACGGTCCGTGTTCGCTCGGGTAACCGCCTTAGTTTTTCGGGTTTTGAATAAGGTTGGGTCGGACCTTGAAGTATAATTTCTGTAATCTTGGGTCTTCTTTAGTATTTGGGTCCTTGTCCAGTGAGCCTAAGTCACTTTTTGTGTACTCAAGGCATTAAGGGTCCTTTTTAATCAAACCTTTTTTTAGGGTCTAGTTTTAAAGACCTATATCATATACATTTCGGGCTTGTGGAAAGTGATTTGTATTTCTCTTCTCCTTTCAACAATCTCAACTCTGAAATTTGTGATTATTTTAGGACCTTTGACGTCTGCTCAATTATCTAATTTGTCTTAACTTTTAATGCTTATAATTATAGGATAATGATAAGAAAACATAGCACCATGCCACATCAGCAAAAATCATGACCAAACATTTTTTGGACATTTTTAATTAACTGGCCAACTTAGTGGACGTAGTTTGACAATGGTCAATGTCACGTACCTTTTATGGAATGTGACTAATATAATAGACCAAAATGAATTTCTTTCTCTGGTTTTATCTTCAATTAATATTTAAAATTAAAGAAAAATGATAAAAAAAAAAAGTATTGAATCACGCCACGTCAGCAAAAAAGCCCAATCGGTATAATTTTGTAACTTTTTTTTTTAAAATTTACCAAATTAATGTAGGTGTTTTGATACTGCACAATATCATAATCATTTTTGGGAAAGTGGACAATATAATAGACTAAAAAAACAATTTTGCTTCCTTTAATAGAATGTCTTCTCATCTTCTAACTAGAACCATATGCCACCTTTTCTTACAAATAATGGGTGCACCACATTTACATTTCCCTCTAAGAAAGGCAAATGAATAATTTCCTTCTTCTCACTCCATCTCCGCTTCTTGTAATCCTCCAACACCATCACCTCCATATTTTGTCCCACTATATCAACAACGCTAATTTCCCATCAAAATCTACATCCCAGTAGTTTTTCCAATAATCCAACAGTCCTAATAATACTAGTAAATGACTGGTCGTAAATTTCTCTATTTCCAGGTCAAGAGACACTATCTCTATATTAGTTTTTCATCAAATTCAGTTCCAAGAATGCAATGCATGGCTCCTCATGATGAAACAACCGAAACCCTTTCTCTCATTCCTCATCCCCTGGATGAATTCGTAATTTCCAGAAAGTTTTTAAGCGCCTCCACACATTATCAGACTGGCCAGGAGTAAGAACCTCACAACCTAATTTTCCATCGGGTTCTTTGTTATTATTGTAAAAGGACATTGTTCTGTAGTTTTTAGTGGTGGTGACGAAAGATAAGGCAATTCCATGGCTACCATCGTGCGGATCCAAAAATTCAAGAACGTGACTTGTGGCTGGGTTTCAAAGTATTGGGAACTTTATTCACGACAGTTTCCTTATTTTCCTTTTGTTGTTATTTGCCTTTCTAGGGCCCAAAATATTAGGAAACTATATTATAAGTTTTTATTTTTTTTAGATAGATTTTTTAGGTCAAGTTTAGGACTCTTGTCTATTTAAGACAAGAAGTAGTCATGTAATTAAAAAGAGACTTGAACGCAGCAAAGTGACGTGAAGAAAAGGGAGAATGATTTTTCAAACAAGCAGAACACAAGGACGAGAAAGACTTGAAGCTACGATCCACAACTCGTACAACATTGAAGTTGCGTGACCAACGGAGAAGATCATCATAGCGTGGCTACAAGTGTTTAGTATCAAGTGTTGATGCTAATGTTTTTATATATTACTTTACGATTTTGTATTTGATCTTAAACGGATTAAAGTAATATAGTTTTCGGGTTTGTATACCAAGTTTGTAAGCACGTTGCTTACGAACAAATTTTAATTTGTTGTGTTCTTTTATTCTTATTATTTATTCTGCTGCTTGTTATTTAAATACTGTTTGGTGTCAATTCTTGTGTTATCAACACCAGACTTAATATCTCTTTAATGATACTTATTCAATAACCATAGACCTTCAAATCTACAATTGGTACCAGAGCAGGATACTTGACATACTAACTATACTAATCCTTATTTTGTAGGACGCTATAGATGCTCAAGGAAATCCATGACCTCCGATCCTTAATGGAAATAACTATTCTCTCTGGAAATAAAGAATGACGTGGTTCATCAAGAACACTGATGAACGAGCGTGGAGAATCATACTAGTTGGATGGGAAAAGCCACACATTACTGATGTTGATGGTGGTACCATCATCAAGAGGGAAGAAGAGTGGATGGTTGCTGAACTAGCCGTGTCCAATTAGAACTGTAAGACTATCAACACTCTTTGTGGCTATGTTGATTCAAGCTACTATAAAGTGATTAAAAAGTGCGAGTCGGCAAAAGATGCATGGGATGCATTGCAGAGGGTGTGTGAAGGAACTCACAATGTCAAGAAATCGAGATTGAGAATGTTGACTTCTAATTTTGAGTCAATGAGGATGGACGATAAAGAGTCCATCATGGACTATGCTATGAGACTCTTAGATATTGCTAACGAGTGCGCATAACTTGGTGAAGGAGTGAGTAACTCACGTCTTGTGGGAAAGTTGCTAAGATCGATCTCGAAGAAATTTAGCATCAAAGTGGCAGCTATTGAAGAAGCAAAGGACATAGATGATTTAGACTTTGTTTCATTAGTAGGGTCGCTCAAAACATTTGAGATGTAACATCTTTGTTCCAACTCAAGAGAAGAAATGTTTCTCTAACTTCTGATGTTAACTCTGACGATGATGAAGATATTGATTAGAGAGAGCTACTAGAGAAGTTTAATACAACCACGCTTGGATAAGAAGAAGTGTCTCTTATATCTCAACGGTTTGACAAGTACTTGAAGAGGAAAAATAATATTGGAGGATCTTATTCAAAATTCAAGCCAGAGATGCCCATACCAAAATCATCAGGGCGTACACTTGCCAAATTCCAGTATGCATCTTCGGAATCCAAAACCTCTAGTTCCCCAAAGCCCCTTAATGAGGTTCAATGTCATAAGTGTAATGGTTGGGGGACATTATAGAAATGAATGTGCAAATACTCCGAGGAAGAAGAACTTGATTGCAAAAGAGTTCAATGAATAAGACAGCGATTCTGACACATCTAAATACTGTTCCAGCATTTTTTGCTAATGTTGTGTGGGATGACGACATTCGTGTTGGTAACACCAAAACCAGCACCTGGTGCTTAAATGTAAAAGTTGAGGAAAAATTTGACAGATATGAGAAGGTGAGAATTAAATATGAATAACTATTTGCCAACTGGGGTAATCAAGTGTTTAAAGTCAAGGCTCTTATGATCAAGGTGGACAAAATGACTCACGAAAAAGATGATCAATTGAATATTAATGTCCGAATGGAGTCGGCACTCACTAGAAAAGATGCTGAGCTAGATCGAGTGAAGACTAATTTAAAGAAGATCCAAGAAACCCACACGAACCTCAACAAGAGCAAGGCTAAGCTTGGCAAAATTGTGGAATTGAGTATCCCAGATTCATCAAAACACGGGATTGGATACAAGTCTGATCAACAAATTCCAGAATCAAGCCAAATATTGAAGATGACCAAATGCCACAAGAGAAGAAGAAGACAGTATGTGTGTCATCATTGTGGTGAACGAGGTCACATTCGACCGTTCTGCTGGAAGATTGTTGGTAAGAAAAGTTAGTTTAAAAGTTTAAAGTTGATTGCTGGGTTCCGTGATGGTTTCCATGTTCGTAACACCAAAACTGACACCAGAGTCAAACAAGTCTGGGTCAAAAAGAAAGAGATCAAATGTAACATGATCTATTCAGCTCTGAAATCCCACATTCCTGGAGCTTGGTACTTCGACAGCGGATGCTCTAAACATATGACTGGATCAGAAGATCTTCTCTCAGATATTGTCAAGTTTAAAGGAGGAAAGGTGAAGTATGGTGGAGGTGAAAATGGCTAAATCATTGGCCAAGGAACCTTTCATATTCCTGGATTGCAAAGATTGAGAATGTATTGCTTGTTGAATGCTTAACTGCGACTTGATAAGTATTAGCCAACACTGTGATGGTGGGTTCAGTGTCAAGTTCACTCATGAAAAATGCAAAGTTTATGATGAGGGCAATGCATGTATTCTTACTGGTGAGAGGACTTCGGACAATTGCTATCAAACCAACAGTGATGTGTTTTGCAAACTATCTCAACTAAGTGATGTTGAGGTGTGGCATCATAATCTTGGGCATGTTATTTATAAGATGTTGGAGAGATTTCCCAAGAAGGAAGCTGTGAATGGACTACCTAAGCTCAATACTAAAATCATTCCAGTTTGTGAGGCATGTCAGAAACAGAAGCAGATTAGGGTATCACATCCAAATATGCAAAGTCTCACTACATTAAACTGTTTTGAACTCCTTCATATGGATCTTATGGGTCCACTTGAAGTAGAAAGCCTTGGTGGTAAGAGGTATTTAATTGTGATTATAGATAATTTTTCAAGTTTTACATGGGTAGAATCTTTAAAAGAAAAGTTTGAGGCTTTCGAAGCGTTTAAAAAACTTGCAAAAAAGTTAAGTGTTCGTTTTGGTGTGAGTATAGGTAGAATAAAGTCAGACCATGGGAAAGATTTTGAGAATATGTCTTTTTCAAATTATTATTCCAAAGTTGGTTTAACCCATGAATTTTCTTCACCCATCACCCCCCAACAAAATGGGATAGTCGAACGCAAAAATAGATCTCTTGCAGAAATGAATAGGACTATGCTTATTTCAAATGGGATTGCAAAACATTTTTTGGGGAAAGCAATGAATACTGCATGCCACATAATAATAGAGCATTATTTAGACCTGGTTCATGTGTTACTCCCTATGAGTTGTTGATGGGAAAAAAGTCATATTTGAGCTATTTTCATATTTTCGGGTGCATCTGTTATGTGCTAAATGATAGGAATCATCTCACAAAACTTGACTCAAAGAGTGATAAATGTATATTCATGGGATATTATTAAAATATTCATGCTTATTGATTGTATAATATTAGAACGCGTTGCATGATTGAGTAAATAAATGTCAAGTTTGATGATATGATTAGTGGTGTTAAACCTGCTAAGGATAATGATCTGGTTTATGATCAGAATCCTCAGGAAAATATTATGGTTGGCATAGATGAAACTGTAGGTGTAGAAACTGAAGATGCAGGTGGTGACGGTACTGATGACATAACACCAAACTCGACACCAACTCAGGTTGCTCTAGAATCCTATTCAAACTCAGATGAGGAAGATTCAGCTGGTCAGATTGACTTACATCAAAGGGATTTACCCTCAAGAATTCAGAGAAACCATTCTACGGGCCAAATCATCTGAGTTTGAATAGGATTCTAGAGCAACCTGAGTTGGTGTCAAGTTTGGTGTCAAAGGGATATACCCTCAAGAATTTAGAGAAAACATCCTATGGGTCAAATAATTGGAGATCTCGGTGAAATAAGTACAAGAAAGCGACAAATAAACTTCAAAGAGATGGTAAGGTTTGTTTACTTATCTACTAACTGTTCTCGAATTCAAGAATCTTTGTTTCTTTCCAAAACAAATCCAAAGCGTGTAGAGGGTGCTCTTAAAGATAAATTCTAGATAAATGTCATGCAAGAAGAGTTGGACCAATTCGCTAAGAATGATGTATGGGATTTAGTTCCTCGTCCAGGAAATTCACATGTTACGGGTACGAAGTGGATCTTCAAGAATAAAGCGAATGAGGGTGGGTATATTTTGAGAAACAAGGCACGATTGGTTGCACAAGGATACACTCAAATTGAGGGTATTGATTTTGATGTGACGTTTGCTCCAGTCGCTTGTATTGAATGGGTAAGACTCTTACTTGCTGTAGCATGCTATATGAAAATGTCTCTACATGAAATAGACATAAAAAGTGCTTTTCTTAATGGAGTATTAAGTAAAGAAGTATTTGTTGAGAAACCTAAAGAACTTGTTGATCCTCACAAATCAGATTTTGTTTTAAAACTAAAAAAGGCTTTGTATGGTTTAAAGTAAGCTCCCAGGGTTTGGTATGAAAGGTTGACTCAGCACTTGTTATTCTTAAATTCTAGAAGTGGGGAAGTTTCTAAAACCTTCTTTCTCCTAAAGAATCTTGTTCAGAAGTTTGGATTAGAGAACGCATAAAAAATCATGAAATTATCTAGAGATGATGTTGGTATTAGTGTTGATAACACCTTGTATAGGAGCATGATAGGGAGTCTCTTATACTTGACGGCTAGCATGTCAGATATTATGTACAGCGTGTGTCTATGTGCTACGTACCAGTCAAATACTAAAGAATCACATTTAAAAGTTGTTGAACTAACTATTAGGTATGTAGCTGGTACAAGTGATTTAGGTGTTTGGTATACTAAAGAAACAAGTACTGGAACTTGTGGGATATACGGACTCGCATTGGGCTGGGGATGTGTTGGATAAAAATAGTAATACTGGGGTTTTTTTTTTTCTTGGGTAGTATTCTTATCTCTTGGTATAGTACAAAGCAAAATTGCATTTCTCTTTCTATAGCTGAAGCCGAGTATATTGAAGCTGGAAGTGCTTGCAAAGAGATGCTTGGGATGAACCAAATTATAGAGGACTATGATCTACATAATATAATTTTGACTGTGCTTTGTGATAATTTCAGTGCCATTGATATCTCGAAAAACCTGGTTCAGAACTCATGAACCAAACACATTGACATAAGGTACCACTTTATTCGTGACTTGGTTGAGAGAAAGATAGTTAGGCTTGAGCACATAGGAACAAAAAACTAGCTTGCTGACATCTTTACAAAGGCATTAGATTTAGAGACATTTTCTTGTTTGAGAAGAGATCTCGAAATGTGCATCGTTTAATTTCGTTTTGGTTTTGATGTCATGACACCTAAACTGTCATCAGTCGTGACATTTGTAGATTTTTGCATGAATTTTTTATTTTCTTTTTCATACATATCCTGAATGCATTGGGTCTTGTTGAAGTGCAAAAAGGTTATGTGTTGTAATAAAAAGTGGTGGCAAAAAGGCTTAACCTCTCTTTTTTGGTGATTGTGAAATATTCCCGCAAAAACATTTTTTCTCCCAGGTCCATAAAAAAGGGGTGTTAATTTTTTCTAGCAATTTCTAAAGATAAGTAAGTTTCTTTCCAAAGTTACTGAAAAGATAATAAATATTTGGATAAAGTCCAATCTTTAATTTTTACCTCCTTAAGTGATTTTGACGTAGTCATTAACTCGGATTAAGGGGTCTGTTTTCATTGACTTCACCTGAAATAATGTTAGTTATAATGTCATCACATAAAAAGAAACGATGATCATGTCACTTGACCCATTTATTGTATTTTTAATTTTTTAGGTCATTATTTATAGGCATCAATTAGGACATTCATACTTTGTGAGGATGCCGTTTTGCTTTATGTTTTGTTCTTTGTGATTGTGATCTTTCCCTTAATTCTCTCGATCCTATTATTAATTTTGCTAACCAAGTGTTTCAGTGGCGTTATAATCGGAGAATTGGACCAGTAATAAGGGAGATATTTGGCGAGTGAATAATTGCTTTTCTAAGGCATTGTTCAACTATGGTGATGGTTTTTTAAAATCAAGCTCTATCTCGGTTCTATATGTAATTGAGATTTTTGATTTTAAGTTCCATTTGGATATAGTGGATTAGTCAAGCTTGAGATCGTGTGTCTTATTTTTAGAAGGAGTGGGCTTGTTTTTTAAGGAAAGTAAGATCTAGGGTCTTAAAAGAAGTAGAGGGAAGTTATTTTTTTTTTTACTTACCTTTTAATCTTCCTCCTTCTACTGCTTACGGTTTTTCAAAATTAGAAAATTAGGTTTTTTACTTTTCCTTTTTATCTAATTTATTGCCTACGACACTCGATCGTGTTCTTGTGTTTGTTCCAAATTTCTTGCAGATTGTTGAACTTTCCTGCACCTAGCAGAGTTTCAAAGCTTCCGGCCGGCGTGCGCCGCTCAATTGGTGAATAGGCTCCGGTGAATCTGCCAACTTACACAGCCATGGATATTTGAGACAAAATGGGTGGTCTTGTAACACAAAACCCAACATCAACTGATGCCCCTGCTGCATGTTCATCTTCGGTTGGTGGGCAAGAACTGGTTCTCGTCGCCACTGCCTCCAATGCAACTTCGGTTGCTCAACTTTCTCCTGGGCAATTGGGCAATGAAATTAACGTTGATAATCCCCCAAACCTTTTGTTTATTGCCTAGATCTTTGGTCCATTCGAAGATCCTTCCTTGAGGAAGTCACGGCGGCTTCGCAACATTCCCCCTGGTACAATTCTGACGGCCATTCCCAAAAGTCAGGCGGGTGAGCGACGTCATGTGCCCATTGAGCACGTGAATTTGGTTGAAGAAGTTGCATCTCTGACGGACTTCGACGATGATGAGTATATATACCCCCAGAAAATGTTGTTGCGCCGCTAATTCCCTCTCGTCCACAGTTGTCCAAGTCACATACCCCTCGCTGGAAACAGACGATGTGTCTGGCAGATAAGAAAAATCCACCCGAAGTTAATGATTCAAGTTCCTCTGATCTCCCGTTCACTGTTATCAGTTTTTTCACTAGTGAAGTTGAAAGTTCTTCCCATCTGTTGGTGGTCGACCCTCCTTTCACTATGTTTAACATGACTCAGCCAGAGACTGAGTATAACTTCTCCTCCGATTCTAATGATAACAACACCCTTGCTGCCATGTTGTCTGCTTTGAAGTCTAAAGCTACCCAGAAAGTTGATGATGGTTCTGATGTTTCGTCACCAAACCTGACATCACCTGCTACTCTTGTTCCAGCTCTGGTGATGCAATATCTGAAGGTGCATCAGTCCATTTAGCTGCACCTGACCAGTCTTCTGATGACTCTGATGAGGCACCATTTCAGGATGTTGATATTGAAGCCCTTGTTCCCGTGTCTATAAGTTTTTTGACTAAGGAGGCTAAAGAGGTTTTTCATGGGTATCATCAGTGTGGAATGATTGATGAGCATAGAGTCTCGGTAGACATTTTCGAAAAGCAGAATCTGATTACCTTCTTTGAGAGTAAAGGTATGTATTATACCGTTTCTACTGCCATGCCTTTTGTTCGTGGAGTAGTGTTAGATTTCTTTGCGAACATGCTCCCTTCCGTTGCTGATCCTAAGTCCGTCAATTTTGGTAAAGTTTATGTGCGTGGAAAGTTTTATGCTTTTATTCCTGATTTAATAAATAAACTATTTGAGACCGAGAATTATCATGGAGACTCTACTATTGATGATATGAATGAGGTCCTAGAATCTTTGTCTGGGAGCATGCATAAGGAATGGCATGAGCAGTTTCTGGTATAAGATCATCCTCGTTGTATTCGGTTTTGCACAAGGTTGCAATTTTTAATTGGGTGCCGACAAAGAATGCCACTGTTGTGACACGTCCTCAAACCCAGTTTCTGTTTAAGTTAGGTCGTGGTATCAAGTTCAATTTTGGTCAGCACGTGTTTGACATTGTCACTAGGTTTGCCACATCCAAAGCGACTTCCTATTTTTGCTTTCCTTCCCTCATTTTTATCCTCCTCGAGGAACAAGATTCTAAGCCTAATGAGGATGATGTGTATACTGGTGAGCTTGAGTGGTTTTCATTGCGTGATCAATATACTGCTGGAGTTCGAATTGTGGATCTTCCATGGTAGCCTCCATCTCGAGCGGTTGGTCCTTCTGGTGTTGTTAACACCAGCTCTAATATTATTCAGTTTCTTGCTCCAGTAGTGCGGGCTCAGGTTGTTATGCTTAATCTTCAGATTTACCAGATGCATGCTCAAGTTGCACAGATGACGGCACTTTGTTGAGGCCCTTTTGCTTTTGGAACAAAAATGGGGAGATGATAGAGATGCGGATGAGGACGAGGATGATGATGATGCGGCTGCAGCTGAGGATGATGATGAATCAACGGAGACTGATGCAGACGTGGTTCGCATGGACAAAGGCAAGAGGAAGGCTAGAGATGAAGGATCTTCTCCTCGTCATTCAATGAGGACTCTTAGCCGTTAATCTATTGTGTTTTGAGAAGAATGATTATTTGATTGTGATTTGTGTTTTTGAACAATGGTTATGTGTTACGGGGGAGTTTTAATTTAGGGGGAGTATTGAACATTTTATTGCGTTTTTGGTATTTTGTCCAGAATGGCAAAATTGGGGGATTATTGGAATTTTATTCACGGCGATTTCTTTATGACTCTTGTCTATTTAAGACAAGAAGTATTCATGTAATTAAAAAGAGACTTGAACGTAGCAAGGTAAAATGAAGAAAAGGGAGAACGATTTTTCACACAAGCAGAACACAAGGACGAGAAAGACATGAAGCCACGATCCACGACTCGTACATTTTTTAAGTTGCGTGATCAACGGAGAAGATCTTCATAGCGTGGCTACAAGTATTTAGTATCAAGTGTTGATACTAATGTTTTCATATATTACTTTATGATTTTGTATTTGATGTTAAACGTATTAAAATAATATAGTTTTCGAGTTTATATATTCAGTTCGTAAGCACGTTGCTTACGAACGAATTTTAATTTTCTGTGTTCTTTTATTTTTATTATTTATTCCGCTGCTTGTTATTTTAAATAATATTTGGCGTCAATTTCGGTGTTATTAATACCATACTTAATATTAATTTATTGATACTTATTTAATAATCATATAAATACGGTGTTATTCTTTATGATTAAGTTGCGCTCAGAGTTGGAATAGGTAGGAGCATTATACCAGTGATGAACAACAGCTCCCCGATCAATACGATCCATATGAATTTCGATGAGGTAGTAATCATTACTAACCCATGCTTGCCAGTCTTTGCACACTGGTTGAAAACGTATTAGGCTTTTGAGGGGCAATCGGGGTAGATTCAATTATGATTTCGGGCGGCAAATTGTCGATGCTGATTGGCTCGTCTTTCTAGTTGTGACAACTCTTTTGGGGCCTTATCAAATACCACGTCAGGCAAACACAGCCACACGCACACATCGAGTACAGGACGGAACTGGGGCATTGAATTTTTTATTATCCATTACTAAGAAAATTACATAAAACAACTTATTTTATTAAAATTGATAATAATTTGTAAAAAAAAAAAAAATTTGTTTCTATATTTTTTATGCATTACAGATTTTGGTTTATTTACTAAAGTAACCCAAGTTTTCCGTATTTTCACAAACATTTGGAATTTATGCTTTTAACTTTCGAGATTTTTTTTTAACTTTTCTAAATAAAAAATCTTGTTCCATCAGTTAAATTCCTAATATATATTTTTTTCTTTTTTCAATTAATTACTTTAATTTTGAATACTTTTCCCAATACGTCTGGCATTTATTTTTTTTTTTAATTCTGAAAAATGGCTAAGGTGACCCAAAATGCTTACATGGCGTCAAAGTCTTTTTTTTTTTTTTTTTTGATAATAAGAATAAAATATAATTGCAAATTAAATATCAAACTAAAACTATGAACATGAAGAAAATCAATGTATTATTTTTGATAATTAACTCTACTTTTATTATTATTATCTGGGGTCCTTGGATGAAACTCATGAGCCCGTTTCCACACACATAGGTTTATGTTTTACGTTGTAATAGCGAGCTCTAAGATCAAAAAGTCTGGTTGTGGAAATATAATACAAACAAAAATCAAATTTGTACGTGCACGACAAAAATGGGGAAATTATGGAAAAAAAAATAGCAAATTTATGAAATATAGTATTTCCATGAAAAAAGAAATAATTAGACAAAAAAAAAAAAAAAAAAAAAGCAACAGCAAGTTTTGTGCAGATTCATAGAAAGTTTGGGATAAAACAAGTATATTGTGCCGTGACTTATAAGAATTTTCAGATTTGTTTAATACATAGTTCTCTGAATTCTGGATTCTGTTTGATCTAAATTGAAAAGAAAGAAAGAATTGCGTAATCATTGTATAGAATCGAATTGAAAAGGAAAAAAGATTTTATTTCCTAAGTACATTATTTAGAATGTCGAACGCACAAAGTATTATAATATTAAAAATTGATATATTTAAATAAAGTCAGACGTTAAAATAGAGGGTGGAATGGAAGTTGACTCTTCTTCATCGGCACAAGATAATATACTCAATATAAGAGCTTTTTCGTAGAGAAGATTGTAAATTTTAGGTTAAATGACAGTTTAACCCATGGTACCAACGTGCGGGTCGGGGTTCCAAAGGCAGTGCTTATGTGCTGTGTTATTCCTGAGGAATAGCAAGCCATCACAACCATGCAGATAGGTATAATCAAGTCGTATTCGCGATTATTTTGAAAAGTGTATAGAATTCAAATTTATTGGTTAACTATATATATATAAATCGGTCAAATCGTTCGGTTCAAAATCTATAAGAAAGAAGTTACGAAAGACTTTGTTTCGTTTTGTGCACATTGAAAATGGTCTCGCTACACGGTTAAACTGGTCCGATCAGTTCAATCCAGGATAAAAAAAAAACAACGTGAGCAGATTTCCATCGTTTTGAGTTAAAAAGATGCTTTCTAACATGAAAGGAGAACATATTTCAAGTGGAAAAGCAATGAAAGCAAGCCAGTTCAAAATTGGAACTCAAAGCAACAATGAAAATAAAATTAAAAATATAATAGTCAATTATTTTTCCCTAACCGAGTCCATCTATCCTCAAAATCATCAAAATCTACTTTTAAAATCGAAATAAAGATAACCGACTGGCTTCAAACATGGACAAGATAACTAAGATAAGTTGAATTTAGGCCGAAAATTTTCCAACTTTGTATCAGGCACCATTCCTTCAAAACCGATCAAGCTCGGTTTGTAGGGGTAGATTTTACTACCGAGCACCAAGCTTGTTGACTGAGTAACATCGGTGCACTTGCCTGTCGCAATCGTGTACGTAAATATTTTCTTATCTTTTAACCAGAACCATATTTCACCTCTTCTAACAAACAATGGGTATACTACTACTACTTCATTGCCCTCGTCTTTCTTCAAGAAGGGTAAATGAGTAATTTTCTTCTTCTCACTCCATCTCTGCTTCTTGTAATCCTCCAACTCCATCACCTCCAGATTCTGTCCCACTACATCCACAATCCCTAATTTCCCATCCCAATCCACATCCCAAAAGTTTCTCCAACCATTGAACTGTCCAACTAGTTTCGGGAAATGATTCACCGTAAAATTCTCAGTTTTCAAGTCCAGAGACACTATTTCTATATTAGTCTCTTGACCAACTTTGGTAACAACAATGCAATGCACGGCCCCTCCTGACAAAACAACCGAAACCCTTTCTTTCTTTATGTTGGACAAATTCGTAATTTCAGGAAAATTGTCTAGGCGCCTCCACACGTTATCGGACTGGCCGGGAGTAAAAACCTCACAGCCTAATTCTCCACCGGAGTTTTTTTCCTTGTAAAAGGACACTATTCGGTAGCTTTTAGTGGCCGGGACAAAGGAAAAGGCAAAGCCATGGCTATCAACGTGCGGGTCGGGCAAGTGGAGAACGCGACGGGTGACTGGGTTCCAAAGGCAATGCTTCTTGTCTTTATTATTCATCATGAGTAGCAAGCCATTACAGCCATGCTTGTAGGAAAACGTATCATATTTGGTTTTATTTGGCTCGGTGGCCTTGGAGTTATGCCAGTGATGAATAAAGCCGGTGTGGCCCATATGCATCTCTGCGAAGTAGTGGTTGTGAATCAAGGATCGCCAGTCTTTGCAGACAAGTTGACACTTTGTTAGGGACTTGAGGGGCAACCGGCTGATGATCTCGATTATGACCCCGTTGGGAAAGATGGGCGATGATTGGTCCATATTTACATTCTGACAGCGCAGAAAGGTTGGCATTGATAAGCCGCCGTCGTTCTTGTTGTTGCCACGTGACTTGTTTGCCATTGAGGTTTTCCAAGTTTTGAATCTCCGGGAGATGGAAAATCTGGAAGCTATGTTACCCATAAATTGAGATCTAAAAAACATGGATTAGGAAGTATAATAATATAAGTAATCAAATATGAAAATCCACCGGGTGTGATATGGAATCAGATTATCAAGTCAATAACGCACTAAAAACAAGAATAAACCTTGAAAAGTGAATAGAAGAGACCAATCAAGTCTTTTTTCGGGTATGATTATATTCTTAAACCCAAATCAATAGATTAAAATATAATTTTGTGCACGTCCCAGAAAACTGGGAAAATTAGGAACCAAAAACAACAAATTTGATGAAAAACAGCAGATAATTCATCATGACGGGAATAATCAGGAAACCAATAAACACAACGGGAAAAAGAAAGAAACAGAATTTTATATGAACTAGCCCTTAAATACTCTACTTAATAAGTTAGAGCACAATCGAAATAATAAATACATCGAATTAGATAGACTAATTGTATATAGTCACAGATCAACAATAAGAGCAGTGATCAATTGAAAGACATTTTATGTACCTGTAGGTATTAGAGCAGAACCATCTGCATTGGAAAATTGAACAGTGACGATACAAGTTCACTTTTGGCAGGACTTATAAAGTTTTAGAAGAGGGGTTTTAGTGAGATTTCGAGATTGTGTCTAGATACGTAGATATCTACGATCTCGGAATACGTTTGACTCTTTGTTATCTACTACAGAATAAATTGAGCACGTGCGATTATTAAAATAAAATAAATGTCAATGTAAAGAGAGAGAGAGAGAGTTTTGTTTGTACGATAACTTTTTTTTAACACCATGAAAAAAAAAAAATGATCCTTTGTTTGCCGATAACTTTTTTGTTTTGGTTTGATATTTTATATTTACAATTCATTTTGCAAAAAATAGTTGAAATTACATATTTTTTTAAAATTCTTCTTACCATAATAAAAGAAATCTTACAAATTTAAATCTTACCAATTTAAATATTTCTTTTTGACGTAATAGTAAAACTCTCATTAAATCTCATATCAATTTAAATAACAAATTATCCTTAATTATAATACACCGACCAAACTAAAGAAGAAGATTTTTTATTTTTTATTTTTACAAAAAAAATTTAAAAAACTCTCAGTATATCAATCAATTCTGATAATCATGGAAGAGTAATTATGGATAGCAATAACATAAGTGTAAAATTTTAAAAAACAAAATCCATCGCCTCAAAACACTAAAAAAAACTCGGTAGTACTGATGGATATGCTGACTGCTTTTAAGCCGTCAGCATTACTGACGGATTACATTCCTGACGGATTTCCTGACGGCCAAGGCCGTCAGTAATCCCTCATTTAGTTTTAGTTTTAATTAAAAAATCTATTTTAAAATTTTGTCATCATTTTTTAAATAAAAGTCTTTTTTTATAAATCAAATTTGGGATTTAAATACTTTTAATATAAATAAGATTTAATTTACCATTCTGTTTTTATTTTAATTTGAAAATAAAATTATAGTTTTAAAATAATTTAAAATCCTTTTTTTATTTTCTAGTAAAATAATTAGGTTTCAAATAGAGTTTAATTTTAAAATAAAGTTTTGATTTCAAATTAGGGGTCTAATAGTAAATAATTTTGAAATTAGGGTTAATTGGTAAACTTTTAGAAAAATACGTACACAAAGTATATAATTAGATAGTTATGGGTTAATTTAATAAATAATTAAGAAAATAGGGTTTCATTGTATTAACTAAGATTGTTAGGGTCTATTTTTGAATTTAGATAAACTTTAAGGGCAAATTAGTAAATAATTATATTCTGATATATGTATGCACCCATTATATTGTGTATATATTGTTCATGCATGGAAGGTCGTGGTGATAGGCCGGAATTTAAAAAAAATCGTATATTTTACGTGCATCGGAGGCCATGGTGATCGGCCGGGGTTTAATTTTGTTTATATATATTATTGTCATTGGTGTTGTTGGTTGTCTACCGTCGGATGTCGGGAGGTGTTGTCCCTCCAATAGTGGGTTTTCAAAAATTTTTAAAAAAACGTGATAGGGTGTCATGTGGTTTTATTTAAAATTTTAAAAAACGTGACGGTGGTAATTGCTTATTTGGAACCTTGGCGAAGTGACACGATTCATATTGTTGTAGAGAACCTTAGAGAATTAATTATAGATCACTCGCGCGTTTGATTAATTTAGAGAATCAATTATATATAGATCACTCATTTGAGAATTAATATCAAATAGATCATTTTGAAACTGAGTATTGAATTATTCCAATATTTCTTAGACCCGTTTGAGATTTAGTATCAAATATAGAGTTTGATACTAAATTTCGAATTGTCCCATTTTTGGACAGTTGGAGAATGTGACTTGTAGTATGGTTATCTTATGTGTATGGTTTTTCTTTTCTTTTTTTTAGTTTTGAAATTTCGATTTCTGCATCTCCCTAATTGTTCTTGGGTGCACTGAAATATACGTGTACTAAGAGAACGAAGGGGAGATGCTGTCGGAATTTTGAATCTAACAAAAATTCTGTCCTTGGATGGTCCGGGAAGGCTCAGAATGGCAATACTTCTTCCACTCCCACCGTCGATGTTCGTCAGCTTCCGACGCAGCTTGAGCTAACCAACCAGGAGATTCAGCGAATCCGCGAGGACTAACCACTAGAGATTCAGTAGATACGCGAGGAGCAGGCGCGTTCCCAGTTGACACTCAGTCAGCAGATTCAGGACACTGTTGCCCTGACCATGTCTCGTCATCCTCCTACTGATCCGACTTCCGATAGTGCTAATAATTAGATGGATGTAGAATTCTTAATTTGTTTGTACTTTGGAATATTTGAATAATTTGTTTTGATTTTGAAATATTGGATAATTTGTTTAGATTTTTAATTATTGGATAATTGGATAATTTATTTTTGATTATCTAAAATTTTATTTGTTTATTGTTTTTTAATTCTATTGTTTTTTAATTTAATTATTAATTAAAATATTATAAAAATTTATAATAACTTAATTTTTCTACTGACGGGTAAAACCGTCAAGAAATTTTATGCCTTCCTGACGGATTAGACCGTCAGCAATGTTGACGGGAAAGTGACGGGTGTTTTGACCGTCAGTATTGCTGACGAACTACTAACCGCTAGGAATACTGACGGCCTAATCCGTCAGGAAGGCATCAGATATTTCTAACTGTTGAAATCCATCAGGAGTACTGACGGTCATTTCCTAACGGCTTGGGCCGTCACGAATCCTGACGAGCGAAATTTTCCGTCAGGATACTATAATTCTTACTACGAACTTGCTGACGGCTAATATCTGTCAGGAGGCCGTCAGTATTTAATATACTGACGGCCTCCTGACGGATATGGCCGTCATGATAGCCGAACTTTTTTGTAGTGATAGACAAAGGTGAGGAACCAGATGCAAGAGGAATCAGATTTTTTGTACAGGCCTTCAAATTATCTTCCAGTTATTTCATGGGTATGGATGCAAATCTTTTTACCATGGATATATCTTTTAGGAATAAGAAGCATAATTATTTTAGTTCATATTTCTTGATGCACGTTGTTCGACTGATCATATTGTGGTTTATTATTTATTAGTTTGACCACTTCTAATATTTTTCAACAAAATTGTAGCATAAACATTTGATTTTGAGATACCTTATTTCTGCACGTCGTTTCTTTTATGTCATTATGTAGTTTATATAAAATAATCAAGTCATAATACACTCCATAATTATTATACACATGTAGACCTCGTCTTTGTCTTTGTTTTTATTAATGAATTGAGAATTATTAAAAATTTAGTTGGTTCCGATGCGCATAGTTGGAGTTTTATAAATTTTTTGATTGTATTTTCTATTTTGTAGTCGTGTCATTTGTTATTTCAAATAGTTAGTGAAATGCTAAAGTACTTTTCTCTTCATGTTCCCATTTTTTTAAAACTTTGTTAATTTCGAGTTTCATGCAATTTTAGTTGATCTAGGTGTTCATTGTTATTTTAAGTTTATTTATAATTTATGCACAAGTTTATCTTGTGTATATTTATGTTTATATCATCTACATATATTCTCTATAGGGTTTTTACTTGTTGTTTATCTAAGTCTTATTTTATTTCTTACATAATATTTTCTTGCAACTTATTTGCCCAGTATTACACAAAGCAATACATGGAAATGCAGTACAAACTCTGGGCAGTGGTTTTAGTGTATTACATATGTGTGAAATTGTTATCTAAGTAGAAAAATAATTTTATGATTAATAAATTTTAAAACATATGTTTGTGGGATTTAAGTTGTCGAGTTTTGAAATTATATTTGATTCAATTTTTCGTTGTTATTTTTAGCTCATTAATATCCGTACAGTTCATAGTTTATCTTGTGTTTACTTGATGTAACTCAAGAATCAA
The DNA here is from genome assembly GCA_014905375.1 of Phtheirospermum japonicum. Taxonomy (NCBI): domain Eukaryota; kingdom Viridiplantae; phylum Streptophyta; class Magnoliopsida; order Lamiales; family Orobanchaceae; genus Phtheirospermum; species Phtheirospermum japonicum. The sequence goes on from BMAC01000856.1 coordinate 481,322, forward strand.
TTATAATGTAAGCTCGTGTTACAACATGTAGCATATAATAAAGGAAGCCGAATTGAGCAATAAATTTTTTTTAAGTCAAATAATGTAAAAGTATCTGTTTTATTATTATTATTATTATTGCACTTGCGGTATACACTATATTCTTTAGTTCAAAGAATGTTAATATATGGATTAATTATTATGAAAAACAAATGGGTCCAACGAAAATAAAATCACGAAGAATCAAGTCCTATTAAGTAAATTTTTTATAATTTTTCTACTTTGATTTAATAATTTTTCATTAATTTTAAAAATAAGTAAAAATCTTATAACCTGTTCATTAACTTATAGGTTATGGAATTGACAAAGAAAAATGCTTATAATTTACAATTATAAGACGGTCTTATAAGAAAATCTGCCAACGATCAACCTAACATAAACTATGTTAGCCTTGAAAATGAAATTGTACTTCAGATCAACAAAAAATAAAATATGGATAAACAAAAAATAAACTTTTACCAAAGAGTATAAGCAAATAAACAATAAATCAACCAAGTTTAAATCAATACATCACAATTCAAAACTGGATCCCATCCATAACAATTCAAATAAATTGCATTTTTCATAGAGTCAAGATATCTGCTCGTCATAATCTCATTTCTTAATGGGATATGAAGGCATGTATGATCCATATAAGTTATATTCATTCTATGGCCACCTTATTATGATTGTATTAAAACAGTTAAACAATCTATGCACTAAGTTTCCTAGGTCATATGTGCAATTTCACATTCTATCTCGAACAAAGCAACAACTAAATAGAGTTGACTCGGCCCAAAATAGACTCAATGAATTAAAAACATTTTCTAAGTCATTATTACAAAAAATAAAAATTAAAAATAAATACTATAAAATATTATTGAAAATATATGAATACACATAAATAAAATATATGTAAATCTATAATTATATTATATATACTTATTCAATGAATTTTATGATTAAAAAATTAACAAAAATATAAAACATACAGAATATATCCGAAAAACTTATGAAACTAGTGGAGCCCTCTGCTGCTCTCCGGTCACCAGGTTTCTTGGCATCGAAGACGTCATATTGACAAGGCAAAAGAAGCGGTTGTTTATGCTTTATTTGGCGCCGATAGTTGGATGCCTTTGTTGTTGTGTGTTTAATCGGAGGTTTCTGATGTTGCTGGCGGTGAAGGTCTCTGGTTAATATGGTAGCAAGTAGGGCAGGTGGTGGCTATGGTGGTGACCTTCGATGTCGCTTTCTATCATGTTAGTGGCGGCTGGTTGTCTAAGAAGAAATGCAAAGTTTAATGGACTTTGTTAGGTCATTTAGCCTAATAATATATTAAGTTGAGAGAGCATAAGGGTATGATGCTAAATATTAAAAAGAAATAACTAAGCAATAAAATTAATACCTTAATTAGTCAATCAAACTCCATAATTAAGGTATTAAATGGATGGGAATTTCTCAACAAATTTGCTGACTATAGTCAAGTAGTTTTGATAAAAAAAAATAAACTCATCTCGTAAAATAGAGATAAAATGCGTCATAAATGGACAAAAAACTAACTAAAGGTAGAATGGAGAAAAAATTAAAAAGGTAATATTTAGTGGCATTTTCTCTTAAAAATACTCCTATTGTGTTAATAATAAATACATTAAATAAGTGGCTTCATAAAACTTCATTGTTCATATTTTCAATATAACCCATAAATATCATTAAAATCCATACAATTTCACTATATGAAATTTTATAAAATTGGCTAGATTTTGATGGAGTGCATAGTATAATTAATATAATTCATTGAGTTCTCTACATATATACTGAGTTTTGTAAGTTAAAAAATCCATCAAATTCCATGTTGAGGACATACTCATTAGACTAATATAAACTACCATATTACCCATATGTTGCATATATAATTTTATAATTATTATTTTTAGAAGGGTAGATGGGATATTATTGATTCTTAATAAATTAGAATTAATAACCATATAAATGATTATGTGTGTGCATGGGTGGTGGTGGGGGAGTAAATTCTGAAAGTTTAATTTTATATAACATTCAAAAAAATTTTAACATGAGAAATAAAGTGTCCTTCACTTTTCTTGATCGTCATCGTGTATGAAATACCATTGGAAATATTGTCGAAAGAAATTTCTAAAATTGATAGAAAACATTGTTCAACTCTAGCACTTGACTATTTACTATTAGGTCGAACTTGTCTATAGATCATTACAAGAATTGAGCTTAACAGGGACAACAAAAGTTGTCCCTATACATGCCATTTTCATTTCTTTTGATTTATAAGCATGACATGTCGTCCTACGAAATTTCTTTCTATAGACATACCGCTACTGCTCCTACAACTCATTTAACAAGCACAACTTGCCGTACCAATTCATCAAAACTCACCATTTTAGCAGCCTCTTGTCGATAGTTGTGTAGGAGCGACCACGTTGCACCAACAGCTGTCGTTATTATTGGTGCTACACATATTACAACAACATATTGTTTCAAAAGATTCATTGAAGAAAGTATTGTTTTAGAACGCATTTCATGAACCCTATCTAAAAAGTAAGGTTTCTAGAACAGATAGTTTAATATCCTATTTAGAAAGTTGCAATAATTTTTAAAAAAAAATACAAATGGAAGGCCAGAGCCAACAATTACAGAAAATATAAATACTAAATATTTTGAATATATTAATTATGTCATCGAAAAATATTCAAAATCATCAATAGTACATATTGTGCATATATTAATTAGTTCACCCACAAATATACCAAAATCATTAACATCAAAAAAGAGTTTATCTAAAACATAAACTATAAGAATGGAAAAATACTTACAAGCATTATCGCCATGTCTTTTCATTTTCAAGATATTGCTTCCAATAATTGATGGGAAGGTGTGAATATTTATTAAGAACCATTGTGAAAAATAAAATCATACATACTTGAATTTTAAGAAGCTAAAAGATCTTGAACTATGAGCTGGAAACGACCGGGATTGAACAAAAATGATAAGTTTGATGGGGCAGAAGCAAGGGCTGGAAATGTAAAATCAGAACCGAAAGACGTGGTATCTAATGAAGTAATATCATCAACATCACCCGGGTCATCTATATTCATGATATTTGAAACTGATCTCGAGCTGGACGAGTTACATGAAAACATTCTGAGCTCCAAAAACTGAACATAAATGTTGTATATAATCCTGATGGTACACTAGATATATCTATTATTAGTTCAAAAACACAAGTAAGACTTTCTAATATTTTTCCTAATTAGGCAAAAGATACGAATGAATTAAAATTAATTCGTCTTTAGACACTAAAATCAAAATTAACTTTATAAAGAACTATCATGTTCTTAGAGTATGAATAACATAATAAAGATGAGCAGAAAAAGTGACGATATTATAATCCTATGTATCTTGATCAACAACACCAACAATTCAATTGAGCTGCAGATACTATTTAAGTGTACTAAAAAGCAAAGAAATTACATAGGCTACACAAATAAGGGAAAAAAGAGAGGATGATAAAAAAAAAACATATTGTGAGAGTGCTGAACAATCAAACAACTTCCACTTAGGGTTTCTCAACCTTGATTCAAAAATAAAGAAATACATCAGATATGTATAAAAATTACATAAAGGATAATAAAAGTCATGGAGTTACTTGTGGGAAAAGGAAAAAAAAGAAAAAAAAATGAGGCTCAGATCAGTTTGTCGGATGGAGAGAAGAACCGCAGCCATGTAATGGTTGCAAAATAACTGGTTGCATTGAAGATTAGTGATACACAAAACAAAATCCCTCAAAATTTAATATGCCATCCAGGTCGCCCTGTTAAGATAGGGGCTAGGTTTCACTCCATTATCTCCAAATTGAAGAAGTTAAGAAGAATAAAGTAACATCATCATAGCAACAAATTCGTTTCCCAGTTCTGCTTGAATACCATCATCAACTTAAAATTTCAATTAATATCAAGTAACATCATCACAACAATCATTACAAAATCAATTAACATCGTCACAACAATACAAGAATATGATACTTCTTTATGCCATTCTGAATCAAATTAAACACAGGTTTTTAATAACTAAGCATTCAAAAAGAGATAATCCAATTGCATACCAATTCAGTTATTCATTAATACAAAACTTTCATTACCGACGAGGTTTTCACCGATAAACCATTTCCATCGGGCTTACCGACGGAAATGGCCGTCAGTATCCACGAGTTTTTTTTGTAATGTTCAAAGGCAGCGGTTTCTCCTCCCAGCATGACAAGACTCGTGTGAGGGAGCTCCAGACGCAGCAAGAAAGTTAGAGGCTACGAGACAAGCTCAGCAAGCTATAAAGATAGATATAGCCCTTCTGAGCGCTTACGTGAGCAGCGGGAGTGGGAACTCCAAGAGAAACGTCTGCAACAGCAATGAGATTTCGAGGCAAAGATGAACTCGCAGATAACTGACATGTGAGCTTAATTACAGCAGTAACCTTAACCCCCCCCCCCCCCCCCGCCTGAACATAGTACTCCTTTGATTCAATGTTTTTCTGAACTTGTGATATTTCTAACATTTTTGTTGAAAAAATTGAATCGTTGTAAACTTGATTAAATTTAAACATTTAGATAGTTCCAAAGTTTGTTTATTCATGAATTCAAATTTTGTTTTTAATTCTTGATTATTTTGGGTATTTTAAATAAAAACAGGGATTATTCATAATAATTAAAAAAATTATTTTTTTACAAACAAAGGGAAAAACTACCCTCAGTATACCGAAGGGAATATTGCCTTCGGTATATCGAGGGCAATAATGCCTTCAAGAATACCAAGGGCTATCCAACCCAAGACTCAGGATGTTTACTGGACAAATGACCATTCTGCAAATCCCTCGGGATGTTTACTAAAGGGGGAGTTTTCCCTCGATAAAATTTAACGAGAAGGGTTTTACTGAAGGAAAATGCCCTCAGTAATTTGATTCTCGAGGGCTTTTTGGTCATTACTGAGAGATTTCCCTCAGTAATACACTACTTTTTTGTAATGTTATTAGAACCATTCCACACCACACACACACACACACACACACACACACACACACACACACACACACACATATATATATATATATATATATGTATGTATGTATGTATATATATATATATATATATATGTATGTATGTATATGCTAAAAAAAGTTACAAACTAGAGGCATAAGGCAATGGGAAAACGAGACTCCTCACCTCAGTGGCTTAGCCCTCACTCTTTCATCTTCTAGGTTCCAAGTAAAAATGAGGTAGGAAACGTTCAGGATTTTCAATACAAACTTCGTTGATTATTTATGAAATGTCTATCTATTTCTTGAAATTAATAAATATCTTGGTTTTTTTAATTATCTTCATATTGCTTGAATCAATACTTTCTTTCTCATTTCAATTTTTTGGACTTCATTCCAAGCATCCAGGGATAGTCCTCTACGGAGTCATCTTCGATTGTCGATTGAGGTGAATTTTAATTATTATGTAATTCTTGATTAGGTTTTGTATGTTTGAGTGAATTTTGAATTAGGTTTGCATATGTTTTAGTAAATTTTAGATTAGGTTGTTATATATATGTATGATTCGTACTTCTTTATGTATGGAGTTGCTATCTAATTTCTATGATTTTAATTATCTTGTGATTTTATTTATACAAAATCAAATAAGTTTCATTAGAAATCCCAACCTCTATGTATTTCATTTTATGATTTCAGATTAGTTTTAGTTTATATATTAATTCTTATTTACTTTGATATTTTTACATGTGTATGATTAATATAAGATTTTGTAAATTTTTTTTTGTCTTATTAGTTTTCTTTATTAAAGGCAGCAAGGGCACCACTGGAAGCATTAGATGGATCAGTATTATTTTTTTTAGTGATTCTTAATTCTTTAGTTATTGTGATATATTGAAAAGACGATTGAAAAAATAACTAGATATTTACCCAAAAAATTATGTTTGAAGTATTTAATTAATTACTAAAGAATATTATTATTTAAGTTTTAATTATTTATATATTTTCTTTGGTAAAAAGATTATTTAATAACAACACCCTGCCAAGGGAGATATTACCCTTGGTATATCAAGTCAATAATGCATTCGTAAATACCGATGGCTATCCAATTCAAGAGTCCGGATGTTTACCGAAAAAATGACAATTTTGTAAATCCCTCGAGGTGTTTACTAAAGGGGGATTTCCCCCTCTATAATATTTACCGACAATGGTGTTACCGAATGTAAAACGCCCACGATAATCTGATTACTAAGGATTTTTTCCTCAATAAAACACTGTTATTTTGTATTGTTAATAGAACCATTCCATGTTCTAATGAGGTAGACAACATTCAAATTCTTCAATGCTTATTTTGTTGATTATTTTAAAAGGTCTCTCCATTTCTTAAAAATATTAAATACCTTAGTTCTTCTATTTATCTTCATATTTCTTGAATCAACTACTTTCTTTCTCATTTAAGTTTTTTGAGAAATTCCAATCATCAAATGATTGCCCTCTACGTAGTCATCTTCGATTGTCGATTGAGGTGAATTTCAGTTTAATTATTAAGGAGTTTTTGATTAGGTGTTTTATGTTTTAGTAAATTTTGAATTAAGTTTGCATATGTTTTAGTGAATTTGAGATTAGGTTGTTATATATATATATATATATATATATATATATATATATATATATATATATATATATATATATATATATATATATATATATATATATATATATATATATATATATATATATATAGGTATATAGGATTAGGTTAAAATGAGAACCATGTCCTTATATGCGAACCTAGGGTCAATTATGGGCCTTTGATCTAATTAAATGGATGGATCAAACTTTTTGTGTATTTCCTCATTTGATTAAAAGAATTAGGATTGTATAATAAAAGCACTGCTGGTGTATATAACTAAAATATCAATAAAGCACTGTGATTGTATAATAAAAGCATTGCTGGTATATAATAAAAGCACTAGTTCGCAGGTTCGCATATAATGACATGGTTTCCATTTGAATCCTCTCTCTTTCTCTATCTATCTATCTATCTATCTGTCTATATATATATATATATATATATATTTTTTAAAACACCTGAGGGGTGGAATTTTATAGATGTGACGTATTAAAACGTCAGAATTACAACCAAGGAAATTAAAAGGATACATGGTATTTACTGAGGGGGAAAATACCGAACCCCGTAACGTCCTAAAAATCTAGAAATGACGAAGCAAACCTAAAATTCTAACAATCTAGATTTTAGTAAAACGAAAGGACGGATAATCAAGTTGATCCATCCCGACATAGACTTTTACACATTTTTGGTAAATTCTCTGAATTATAGCTGACGTCTTGTTGATCCTGACATCCTAAATTTGCAAGAAAGTCTGCCGGTTTATTCCTTTCGCGATAGATATGCGACATTTTAACATTGTGGGTTTCATAAAATTTTCGAATTTTTAATAGAGCATGCTGCAAAGTCCAAAATCCCTGGTGGGCCGAGTTTTGAGTAAGTTGGAGTAGAGCTTGAGCATCCAGTTCAATCCAATAACATTGGTTTGAAATTTTTTCCAAAAAGATTCAATCCAAATGGAGGTAATTAATTTCGAGATTTTCCAGTTCAGTTTTTTAGCCAAACAAAACAGGTAATTAAAAATTTTCCCCAATATTCTTTCCACCTTTACATTAATATCCCGGTATTTAGCATCATTTCTTGAAATCCAAATGAACCAGAACGGCAAACATGGAGTTAAAACACACAATGTGTTGTAGGTGCATTTGAAAAGGAGTTTGCCCAAAAGTTTAGGAATATTCTCACATTTTTTGACTGAGGTAAACTCAGGTTGAACAGTTTTTCCAAATGTTCCCAGATGTTAGAACTAACTTCACTTTCAAAAAATAAATGCTCAGAATTTTCAATTTGAAAAGCTGAAAAAGTCATAGGATCAGGGATACCTGCAATATCCCCATAACAATAGCACCTTGAGGCCATATAAAACCCCTTTGCTGTAATTTAGAATCCACATAAATCCTGTCATGCACCAGCCTCCAAAGGAAAACAGCAACTGTAGGTGTGATGTATTTATTCCAGAAAAATTCAAAAATCCTTTGTTTGACATGGGGCTCAACTACAATTTTCCAGGCAGAAGTAGTATTGAATAAACCATCAGAAGAAGCTTTCCAGGTCAATTTATCTTCACCACCACAATTAATAGGCACTGAGCATACAAGATGAGCCAGATTAAAAGGAAGCACTGTGCACAGTTTCTGAAAATCCCAGGAGCCATTGATCCAGAACATATTGAGTTTAATACCACAATGATTATCATGATCACCTGGAACATATAAAGCTAAAGGACCTTCACCAACCCAGTGATCATGCCAGAAGCTAATTCTCTGATTTTGCATAATCTTTTCCATCAAAAGTTATCATGGACTGAAATAGGCACAAAACTAGGAAATTTATATAAACAATACCTTTCCCTCAAAAAATTGGCCCATAATGATTTCTGCATTCTAAATCTCCACCATAATTTAATGAAATATGCTTTAATACATTCAGAAATTTTCCTCAATCCAAGACCCCCCTCATTTGTAGCCTTACAAGCTTGTTCCCATGAAATCCAACGAATGGTCTTTCTAGTACCATATGATCCCCAGAAAAAGGATGCCATAATTTGTTCTAGTATATGTACAACATTACCAGGTGGCTGAAGGACATCAAAAGATGAACTGTTTGGGATGATAGAACACTCTTAATGAGAATTAACCTACCCCCATGAGAAAGCAATCTATTAGCCCAACCCAAAATCTTACCCTGGAATTTTTGGATCAATGAAATAAACAGATCTTTTTTGAGCCTTCCCTTGAACAGTGGAGCCCCTAAATAATTGATGGGCAAGTGAGCAGGTTTGAAACCAGTGATGGATTGAATTTTTGACACGAATTGTGGTTTACACTTGGAGCTAATAATGAAGGTACTTTTAGAGTGATTAATGGCTTGACCAGAAATGGAAGAATAAGAAGAAAGAAATTCCATTAACCACTTTCCCTTAACCCTTCCATTTGTAAAGATTATAATATCATCTGCATATGATAAATGGGTAACAGGGGATCCCTTCTTACAATGAAAAAACATACTAGGGTAATCAAAGAATAAGTTATTTAACCCCCTGGAAAGATATTCAGCAGCTATGACAAACAAAGTAGGTGAAAGAGGATCACCTTGTCTGAGTCCCCTATAGGATTTGAAAAAAATTTGAGGGTTCACCATTGATAAGGACCAAGAAGTTGCAATCTTCTATACAATTAGAAATAAATTCAATCCAACTCTTTGGGAATCCAAGAACATTTAAAATATGATAAAGATAAGACCATTGAACTCTGTCATAAGCCTTAGCCATATCTAATTTAAGAGCATGATTAACACTAGTTCTTGGATCATCAATAGAATGCAACATTTCCTGAGCCGTTAAAATGCTCTCACCAATCCATCTGTCCTTAACAAAACCACTATGATTTGGGGCAATCAAAGAAGTTAAGAGAGGGGCAAGTCTATTATTAATGAGTTTAGAGATGAGTTTGTTGCTAACATTATAGAGACTTATGGGCCTGAACTCATTCCAAACAGTAGGATTAGGAACTTTGGGTAGAAGAATAATAGTGGTGGCTGTGAAACTGGGAGGCATTTTGTTCCCATCAAAGAAATCTAAAACAGCTTCAATGACATCATTTTGGATAATATCCTAACAGATATGGAAAAAGGAGGCAGGGTATCCATCAGGTCCAGCCACACTGTCAGCTCTTATATCAAATAAGGCTTTTTTAATATCCTCTGAAGAAGGGGGTTCACACAGTTTATGAACATCAAAGGTTGAGGGGAGGGGTTCCATACCATCTATCACACTGAAATCCCCACAAACATGGTCATTAGAGTAATGATTTTGAAGAAATTTTGAGCTAGAATTCTTTATTTCATCAATGTCTGAAAGGACAGCCCCATTTTCAATGATAGAGTGAATTTTTGCCCTGCTTCTTTTCTTTTGCACAAAAGAGTGAAAAAATTTGGTGTTTCTCTCACCTTCTGATAGCCACCTAACTACAACTTTTTGTTTTTCCTCACATTTTTCAGCAAAGGTCAAATTAGCAATACGCTTATTAAGATAAATGAGGTTAGTTTCAGAACCAACAGAATCCCAATCACTCTGGGCTTGAGAAACAACCCTTTCAGCATTTCTAACAAGACTAAAAACATTCCCAAAATCATTGTGGTTCCACCATTGCAAGGTTTTAGAAATCCTAGTTAACTTGATATGAATATTAATCATCCCAGGTCCCAGTGTCAGGAAGCCATTTTTTCCTTACAAGTTTCAGAAAAGCATGATGGTGGGACCACATGATCCGAAACCTGAAAGGGGATTGACTCCTAGCCCTAGTTCCAAATTGAACTAAAAGAGGAGCATGATCTGACCAAACACTAGGAAGATGGTGGACAGAGGTAATAGGAAAAAGAGAAGACCAGTCTGAAGAATAAAAAACCCTATCCAGTCTCTCTTTGAGTTGTTGTCTACACCAGGTAAAAGGATCACCCACAAACCCCCCATCAATGAGTCCAGAAACAGACACCATTTTAGAAAAATCTAACATTTGGTCTACCCTATTAGAGATACCCCCTGGACCATCTTTAGTGTTTAAAGGTGAATTAAAATCCCACCCAATTAACCAAGGACAATCAGAGGATGTAACAGATATATCAATGAGATTATCCCATAAAACCAGCCTAATAGACCTAGAATGACTAGCATAAATGCAATTGAGTAAGAGAGGTCTAGGCTAGGAGTTGGAGGAGATTTGACAGTGAAAGAATTGACTATGATCTTTGAGAATTTGAAGAGAGAGATGCTCAGCCACAAAGCACCATATTTTATTGTTAGAATTAGAGGCAGCATATAAAAACCCTAATCTTCTACAAAAGTAATCAGGTTGGAAAGAAACCATAGGTTCAAGTATTACCAGACTCTTTACATGATGTTGTTTGCAAAGCATATGGAGATGCCTTTGAGTAGGGGAATTACCAACTCCCCTTGCATTCCATATAAATGCTTGAGTGATCATTTGTGATTGGCAGCTCTTGTGGCCCTAGCATGGCCTCCTTTTCCAATCTTTTTTGGTTTTTGTTTTTGGTTTTTTTTGCTGGTGGAGGTGTAGGTGCAGTAGGGGGTGATGGTTCCACCATTATGATTTTAGCTGATTTCCCCTTCTGCGTAATGCCTGTTCCTTGAAATCTGCAGATTCTTTTTCAAGGATAGAGGTTAGCTCAATATTTAGTTGTTTGGCAGCTTTAAGAGGGGCATCATTCAAATATTCATCCATTTGATCAACTAGAGGGTTGATCATCTTGGGTCCATCAACAACCTTAACATCCAGAGTATAAATAATAACAGTTTGCAGACCTTCACCAGGTGATGAAATAATCCATGGAACAACCTTTGAAATGTAAGCATCAGATGAGGGGGTATTGTTTTCAGGAGTGTTGACCACAGAGTTGACATTGGTGCTAGCATTCTCTTGATCTTTTTGAGGTCCTGAACAGGTATCTGATGCTAAGTTGGACTTAGGACCATTATCAGTTACAGCCTAGGACCCCACGCTGTTCTTCAATTTCCTTAATATCTGAAATGTTGACCACTGGGTTGACTACAGAATCCTTCTCTAAAACTTCAAGATTGATCATTGTTGAGTCATTTGGCACAGTTTCAGATTCAGACGAATTAGAATGAGATGAGGATGCAACATTTGAACCCTTATCCACAATGTCAATCCCTATATCCTCATCCAATAGTGAAAATCTATTTGAAGTCTCTCCAAGAGGTTTGGAAACCTTATTTGTGACAGGAGAACTGATTTTGAGACCTTTGGGTATCCTGATTTTTATCTTTTTGATTTTTTGAACTTTTCTTCTCAACCCAAACATCTGTTATAATCGCTTTGCCCTTATTAGTATTCTTAGGTTACTCCATTGGCATTTGGAATTTCTTTTGTACCCTCATATGGCTGAAGATATTCTTTTACCATAGGTTTAGGTACACTTCCATTGATATAGCAACCCTCCCTTTCATGCCCCAAGTGTTTGCAATCCACACAAGATTTGGGAAGATTTTCATAGATGATTTTTTGTATCATTTCTTCATCATTTATGCCCAACAAAATTTTATCCTTCAGGGGGTCAACAAGATCAAGATCAATACATATTCTGGCAAAGGTAGCCCTACATTTCATTGCTGTCCCATTATCTGTTGGCAAATGTTTACCTATCATGCTTGCAATTTGAAAGAGTGCATTATTGTCATACAAATGAGTTGGGAGGCCAGTTAGCCTTATCCATACAGGAACTATGGATGATTCAGACCTGGCATTAAATTTTGGGGTCCATTTTAAAACTCTCATAGGGAAGTTTTCAATATGCCAAACCGGTTTGAGCCATAGTCTTGAATAATTTAGTTCAGTATTTAGCACAATTAGAAGATGTCTTTGATTCAACATTTTTACATCATAACCACCTCCTAAATTTAGACCACCAAAAAAGGCTCCAATTCCTGTGGAGAAGGGATGCGATGAGAGAACTTACACACCAGAGCCCATCGAAGTGGCGCAACTAATTTCTCAGTCTCTTTATCAGAAAAGGTCAACAAATCGATCCCATCTTTCAATGTTTAAGTGCCCAGAGGAACACAAGTATTTTCATCAAACATCTGTTGTACAGAAACTAACTTCTTTGTTACCGCCAAATACGACACCGCCGGAGCAGCTGTAAACGGTGGAGAAGGTGCCGAAAGTGATTTATGAGTTATTTCTTCATTATTAGCCGGCGCCAACACTTGAGTTTCACACATGAGTTCAAGAGTATTGCAGTGACCTGCGAACCTACAATAAAAAATATGCACATTCAGTAGGATTTAATGTTGCAAATGCATACGAGCAAAATTGTTGAATCATTTGGAAATAATTAATTCCGATTTTAGAAAATGTCAGGCACTTTTGGATTAGAACCCAAAAGAGAGTCTGACTGTGTTTTGCGTCCGAAAATTGAAAATTCTGGCCGTAATTGGTAAAAGGTTTAAGAATCTATTTAGTTCTATATTAATCAAATGCCGATCTCCGATCACCGATTACCGTAGGCTGTTCAACCCTTTGTTCGCCTCAGAATTGCCAACATAATGGAATAACCAACCCATATATATATATATATATATATATATATATATATATATATATATATATATATATATATATATATATATATATATATATAAGATGTACACCAACCTAGTAAATATATTTATAATGATTTCCACACTTTTCTTAAGATTCATTTATATTTTTCTTTCCCTTAAAAAATAAGGTCGTTATAATTAACTCAGCTTAAGCATTAATTATTACACGCACGGCACACACTTACCTTCTATAAATGACTTAGTTTAAAAGGAATCTTTATGGTTGAGATATGTGTAAACTGTTCATATTGAAAAATGCTCTTATTTTGACTTATTGATTTATAATTGGATCTTTTAAAATGGTTGTATTTCTAAATGCTCTCCTTTTAACTTGTTGATATATACTTGTATTTTGTAAAATACTCGTATTATATGTATTTTTATCAGATGCCGATGAGTCGTGGATGCGGTTCTAGTCTCAGAAAATCAGATCCAGTGTCATTTAATCATTTGACTGATTCTGATAATTACTATATGAGGATTGGTACTAATCATACAACACCTATGCCAAATATGCATGCACCCATGCTGTAGGATGCAAGTACATATTGGATGATGTGGGGGACATGAGAGAGGCGACACGTGGTTTATATCATCGGAAAGAATTAGTAAGTAAATTAATAATTATAAAATTTAATCATTGTTATTATTAAATAGTATTTTTAAATATAAACACAATTACAAGATCCATAGTAGGGAGGTCAAAATGACTAACATCATTCAAGAAATCATGGAGAAGGAGCTTCATCCTGTTGGGTGGCAATACAAGGCGGTCCCTTAGCATATTTGTTGTTTGTGTTGGGACAAGTTTTAGGTTATTTGTATCTAAATTCATTAATCATTAATGTAACTTCACAATCATGTATCCATTGAATTATATTTACTTTATTTTGTAGGATCGTTATTAATGTGACACGGAGTTGTACAATGACGAAGATGTGATGGTGGTATTTTTTCATGAGATTACAGACAAGTACAGGAAGTGGTTTAACAAGTATAAGTAGACCCGTTGTCAGACTTTCAAGCAACCAAGCTCAAATGAGTAAGTGTCTTGGTTGAGCCGTGGTCGGACTGTGTTACTACGAGCGCATGCGTGTAATAATTAATGCTTATGACGAATTAATTATAACGACTTTGTGCTTTTTAAGGTAAGAAAAATAAATAGAAATCTTAAAAAAAGTGTGAAAATCATTATAAATATATTCATTAGAAGGACCAACCTCCCACTAAAAATCTGTACGTGATATTGTGGTATATGAGGGTATTTATGGTAAGCGACCTCATCTATTGGAAGGAGCGTATCCTCTGGGAGGTGAGCGAGCTGGTTTATAGGACGTGAGCGAGCTGGTTTATAGAGTAGCGACCTGTAATATGTGGATGAGTTCTCATATAGGGTCGTGTCCTCTTATGATTTTATGTGTTGGGCATTAGCTATTGAGCTTGGTCATGGGCTTTCTAAATATCGGGCCCAAATGGGCTTATATGCATGGTCTATGGGGTCCCGACGGACTATATGGAAAGAATAATAGGCCCAGGCCTATTTTGGTAATTCAATGGGAGATTTATTGTTTATGGGAACTTAGCATATATGAGGAATCCTAATTCTTAGTCAGTCATGGTATTTATGGAATTGAGGTGGGAAAAGGAAACCCTTGCTTGGGGTGGACTTCTCTTGTCTCTATAAAAGGGGTGCATACCTCTCTTTAAGTTGAAGTTATTTTCTATTGTGACTTGGGCTCTCTAAAATATCTCTATCAGTATCTAACTTAAGCATCGGAGGACCTTCACGGGTTTGATCACCGACTCGACTGAAGGTGCTATTTTGCAGGACCGGCGAGGTCACCAGGAGGATTGTTGAAGGCTTAGCAGGTCATTGTTATGTATTTGGGATCTATTTCAGGTCATTGATCTCAGATTTGAGGTTAGTACCCCATATTCTTGGTAACCAATCCTTTTGGTTTTATCAAGTGGCGCCGTCTGTGGGAAAGAGGGGCATCGAGTCCTTGAGCAAAAGGCATGAGAAATTTCGCAAGCGAAGCATGAAGAATAGTAACATACTACCCAGAACCCTACACTATGGTTCTGGATCGAACAAACCAAAGAATAAGAACAGGATGGCTAATATCAATGAGGAAGAACCAATAAAAAATGGACAAACGCCTTCTCAGGCGGAACCAGCAGTTCACAGTTTGGGTGGCACACCGCCGCCCTCCCCAAAGCGGCGTGACGGAAAGCAACCGGTAGAAGACTTGGAGGCGAAGACGCCGGAGGTTGTCACGCAGAAAGTGATTCATATAGGAACGAAGGAATGAAAGGATTTACCCAAGGATAAACCTTTTCAAATTAAAAAAGGATTCTTAGATGGGCTTATAGATTTCGTGCCTCTGGAGAGGCAGGAAGAACTGAACAAGTACCTAGCGGGCGAGATGTGTACTCTAAAGGAGAAGTTCGTTGGTTTGGACGGCGAGCAGGAAGAGAAATTGATAGCCAGGAAGACAAAATAAAGCGGAAGGTCTCGGTCTAGGAGATCTTCTCATGGAGGAAAAGTTCGGAGTAAACGAAAACATGAGGATTCTTCCAGCTCTACCTCATCCACAAAGTCTCATACTCCTAGGTATAAGCGTAAAAAGGGGAAGGGAGTGAAGATAAAATGGGACCATTACAAGCGCCGAGGTTGCTGGCATAATAACCATACCAGCGAGAGTGGAATGCAAACCTCGGGTATGGATGGCGAATCTCAAGATAAAACGCGCAAAATTCGGAGCGGATACCATGAGGGGAACGGTGAGAATGAGGTCGGACTAGGGAATAAGGCGTTTAGAGAGTTACAGGAGGCCTTGCTAAAATTACAAAAACAAGTGGAGGGAGAGAAGTACGATGAGGACAAGGGACATCCCTTTTCGGATGATTTGTTGCGGGATGCAATGCCTAAAGGATATAAGGCATTGGAGTTTCAATATCGCGGGATGGCGGATCGAGTGGAACATTTGCAGCTTTTCGAGAACTCAAGGATGTTGCATAGCTATACGGATGTTGTGGCGTGTCGAGCATTTGTATCTACTTTGAGAGGAATTGCACAAAACTGGTTTTACCAATTGCTGCGAGGGAAAATTACTAGCTTTCAGGTGTTACGAGCTGCGTTCTTGAAATAATTTTCCAGTGTGAGGCAGAATGCGAAAACGGCACAGTCGCTTTTTACTATGGTGCAGCGACCTAACGAAATGTTGAAGCAATATGTTAACAGGTTTACCATTGACACATTAGAAGTACCTATTGCCACGGATGAGATGAAGGTGGGAGCTTTACATCAAGGATTAAGGAGAGAGGACTTACGCAAGTCTTTGTTGAAGAAAGAGGCGCGAACGTACGATGAGGTTTTGGAGAGATGCCATAAGTACATACAGGTGGAGTAAGCTAAGGAGGAACATCAAGTACATTTTTGCAGAGAGGTCAAAGACACAGGGGTTGGTATGTCCAGAAAGGAGGTATGGAGAGAACCTAAAAGGATAGTGCGCGGGCTCTTAACCCCGAGCTCTGCGACTAGTGGAAAGAGGGAGGTGGATATGCAAGATTGGAGGAGCGAGGATTTTACACCATTGTCCCACCCACGGTCTAAGGTGTTTACTATTATGGAACGCTTGATACCAAACAATATAAAGTGGCCTGAAGATCGCACACCAATTCCTACTCATCCTAGGTCTAAGTACTTTTGTTTGTTGCACAACAATTACGGGCATTCCACGGAAGGGTGCAGGCATCTCAGGGAGGAAATAGAAAGACTTATAAAGGCTGGGCACCTGAACGAAGTAATTTACAGGGAAAAAGAGCCGAAGGAGCCAAGGCAACCATTGCCTCCACCACCACCAAGAGACCCGCCTCAGGATCAGGTTGCGAGGCAACCACAACAAGGGAATCAGGGACATAATGGCCTGAGGAGAAGTAAGGGGAGAATAAACATGATCTCGAGCGGACCAATGGATGGTGACACCAATAGTGCGCGGAAGAAACATGTTAAGTCAGCTCGCCCGGGAACATGTGAGGTTGCTAGTGTAAGCCGAAGACCTCAGGTAATTGAGCCAGTCATCTCTTTTGGTCCTAATGAACGACGCGGGCTGCAAGAGGATCATAATGATGCATTGGTAATCGAAGCCGAAGTGGCAGGGTACGAGGTCGGCAGAATCTTTGTGGATAATGGGAGCTCGGTAAATATAATATATACAGACTGTCTTGAGCATATGAAATTAGAAACCAAGGTGCGACTTGTGAATACGCCCATATATGCGTCTAACGGGGCACGGGTGATTACTGAGGGGGAGTTGACGCTGACAGTGGTGTTAGGGAAGGACGAGTTGCAAGTAAGAAAGAATCTGAAGTTCTTGATAGTTCGGGGAAGGTCAGCATATAATGCCATATTAGGTCGACCTGCCCTCAATGCATTCAAGGAGGTAACATCGACCTATCACATGAGTATCAAATATCCGGTAGGAGATAGAGTGGGGGAACTTTTTTCTGAACAACAGGTCGCAAGGTCGTGTTACCAAGTGATGACCAGGAGATGGTTAATCGAAAATAAGCGTGAAAGGGATGACGATTCAACAAAGTGAGTACTTAGTGCCAAAAAGATGAAAGACATGAGAATTCTGTTCGACCGCATGAGGAATTGATGGAGATTTCATTAGAGGAAGGTCGCCCAGATTATACTACGGAGGTGGGGACCTTAATGGCCGAAACATTGAGAGACGAGCTGGTAAAATTATTAAGAGAATCTCGGGACGTGTTCGCTTTTGGAGGTCAGTTAAGCAGAAGAGGAGGCATTTTGGGCCTCTGTTAGATAAGGTAATTGAAAAAGAGGTGCAGAAGTTACTAAAAGCTGGACATATCCGAGAAATCCAATCTCCTGAGTACTTATCTAATGTTGTGATGGTGCCGAAGCCGGGACAAAAGTGGAGGATATGTGTGGACTTTCGTGATTTGAATAAAGCCTGTCCAAAAGATCATTATCCTTTGTTGTGAATTGATCAATTAGTGGATTGAACCTCAGGGTGTGAGCTGCTGAGTATGATGGATTCCTCACAGGGGTATCACCAAATACCTCTTGCAAAGGAGGATCAGCCCAAGGTGAGCTTTGTTACTTCTACGGGGACTTATTGTTTTGTATCCATGCCCTTCGGCTTAAAGAATGCTGGAGCGACCTACCAGAGGTTGGTGGATCGAATGTTCAAAGACTTTTTGGGGTCCACTATGGAAGTCTACGTTGATGACATGTTGGTCAAAAGCAGGACAGCAAAATCCCATGTGGAGGGTTTGAGGAAAACATTCGTTATACTAAGGCAGTACGACATGAAGCTTAATCCGAAGAAGTGTGCGTTTGGTGTGCAATTTGGAAAGTTTTTTGGGTACATGGTGACAAAAAGGGGTATTGAAGTTAATCCAGAAAAGGTACGAGCTGTTTTGGAGATGCCACACCCTCGAACGGTACGTGACGTACAAGTACTTACAGGTCGCATGGCGGGCCTTAGTCGTTTTATTTCCAGGTCGGAGGAGATGGAAGTCCCCTTTTTCAGAGCACTCCGGAAGGGATCCAATTTCGAGTGGACAAAGGAAGCAGCGGAGGCCTTTGAGGAATAGAAGAGGTATCTGGCTGAGATACCATTATTGACTAAGTTGATGTCTGGGCAAGACCTGATCTTATATATATCAGTTGGGGAGGTTGCAGTAAGTTCAGTGCTAATCAAGGAAGATGCGTGCATGCAAAATCCTATTTATTATATCAGTAGGATGCTGCGGGGTGTTGCGCTAAGTTATTCCGAGCTGGAGAAAGGGGGTTTCACGTTGATTTGTACAGCAAGGAAATTGCGGCCATACTTTTTGAGTCACAGGGTGAAGGTGCGTACTAATTTAGCTCTCAAGCAGGTCCTGAGTAACCCAAATGTATCTGGAAGGTTGGTGAAGTGGGCTGTAGAGTTGAGTGAATACGATGTGGTATATGAGCCAAGGTTAGCTATCAAGGCACATATGTTGGCGGATTTTTTGTAGGAGATGATACGTCCATCTGATTCGAGTGATGAGGTAAAAGCATGGACATTATATACAGATGGCTCGACTATGGTATTGTGAGCAGGGTTGGGTACTGTGTTAATTAGTCCGGAAGGGGAAAACTTGGAGTTCGCGATTAAACTAGGGTATAAAGCATCTAATAATGAGGCTGAGTATTAGGCTGTGCTGCAAGGAATTAAAATGGCGGGCGATCTTGGAGAAAGAAAGGTTTGGGCGTACACGGATTCTCAGTTGATAGCTCGGCAGTTTGATGGTTCCTTTGAGGCTAAGGAGGAACGAATGGAGGTATATTTGAACAAATTGAAAGAGGAGGTGGCACGTTTTGAAGAGTTCAAACTGGAACATTTACCGCGAGCTGAAGATTCTTGGGCTGATCAGCTCGCTCGGATAGCAGGTGCACTGGGGACTTGTGATACTCGTAAAATCACGCTGAAGGAACGAATGGCGATATATTTGAACAAATTGCAAGAGGAGGCGGCACGTTTTGAAGAGTTCAAACTGGAACATTTACCGCGAGCTGAAAATCCTTGGGCTGATCAGGCTCGCTCAGATAGCAGGTGCACTGGGGACTTGTGATACTTGAAAAATCACGCTGAAGGAACGAATGGCGATATATTTGAACAAATTGCAAGAGGAGGCGGCACGTTTTGAAGAGTTCAAACTGGAACATTTACCGCGAGCTGAAAATTCTCGGGCTGATCAGCTCGCTCGGATAGCAGGTGCACTGGGGACTTGTGATACTCAAAAAATCACGCTGATGGAATTGGATCATAGCAGTGTGGAGAAAGGGAAGGAAGTTATGTAGATCTAGATTAAAGATGATTGGCGTACACTTATCTGGGATGTTCTGGTTAAGGCAAAGGAAGGTGCAGAGAGATTGACAACAAAGGAGACTAAGACAGCGGCTCGTTTTTGTGTCATACACGAGGAATTGTAATAGATGTCGCGGTTTGGACCTTTTCTAAAATTCTTGGCTAAGGAGCAGGGATTAGAAGTGTTAAGGGAGATACATGAGGGGTATTGTGGCGATCATGCGAAGGAAAAAGCGTTGATTGGCGTAATATTGCGTGCTGGCTTCTTTTGGCCAAGAATGAAAGGTCTGGCTAGCGACCTGGTGAGAACGTGTAAGAAGTGCCAGATGCATGCTCCGGTTATTCATATACCAGCTGAGGAGATGATGGTTATGAGCTCGCCATGCCCATTCGCACAGTCAGGAATTGATATTGTAGGACCTTTTCCAAAGTCTCCGGGCAGTAAAGAATATCTGGTGGTGGCGGTTGATTATTTTACAAAATGGGTGGAGGCCGAGGCGGTCACCGGTATAAGCGAGCAGCATATGATGGATTTTATCTTTAATAATATATTTTGTAGGTTCGGTGTGCCACGAGTGTTGGTGTCTGACAATGGAACCAAGTTTAACAGGCAGCAAATTCGAGATTGGTGCAAGGAGATGGGGATGAGGCAACGATTTGCTTCAGTGGCGCATCCCCAAACTAATGGGCAGGTTGAGGTTACTAACCGTATCATTGTGCAGGGTCTTAAGTTACGATTGGAGAAGGCAGGCGGGCTTTGGGGAGAGGAGCTAGCGTCGGTCGGTCTAGTGGGCTTACCGAACAATTCCCCGAACTTCTATGGGAGAATCACCATTCAGTTTGGTTTATGGGATGGAAGCGGTTATTCCAGCGGAAATAATAGGGGGATCGCAGCATTTAACAGCTTTCAACGTGGAGGAAAATGAAAGGCTAGCTCGGGGAGCGATCGAAATAATTGATGAGATACGAGATAAGGATACAGCCCGGGTTGAGCATTATAAACAAGGGATACAAGCTTCTTTTAACAAATGGTTCAAGCGTTGCTGTTTTTAGGTTGGCGACCTGGTATGGAGGTGGGCTGATGCATTGCGTATGACTAAGAAGTTGGAGCCGAATTGGGTTGGGCCATTCAAGGTGGTAAAGGTATTGCAAGGGGGAGCGTATATACTTGATTATGCAGGTGGGAAAGTCCTACCTAAGAGTTGGAATGTGTGTCACTTGAAGAAATATTACGCCTAGAAGGCGGTTATGGTGTTTATGTATGTACGGTGGGAGAAGGAAAACCTTGTTCGGGGTAGACTTATCTCGTATCTATTTCGGTTATGGTGTTTATATGATTATGAGGGGAGAAGGAAACCCTAGTTTGGGGTAGACTTCTCTTGTATCTATTTCGGTTATGGTGTTTATGTGATTATGGGGGAAGAAGGAAACCCTAGTTCCGGGTGAACTTCTCTCGTATCTATTTCGGTTATGGTGTTTATGTGAATATGGGGGGAGAAGGATACACTGGTTCGGGGTGGACTTCTCTCGTATCTATTTCGGTTATGGTTTTTATGTAATTATGGGGGAAGAAGGAAACCATGATCCGGGGTGGACTTCTCTCGTATCTATTTCGATTATGGTATTTATGTAATTATGGTGGGAGAAGGAAACCTTGGTTTGGGGAGGACTTCTCTCGTATTTATCTCGGTGGTATAATAAAAACTTGGCGAGCTATCTTGTTGATTTTTTATGGTTATGTGATTATGCTGTTTTACTTATGTTTTGGGAGGGATATGTTTGGCTTATATATCTTTCTCGAGCTAGTATGTGGTATTATGGATGGTTATATGTTTGCGAGCTAATATGTTTAATCTTTATCTGTGGGCTTACCTTAGCTCCATTGGATTGTTTATGATTTATGGTGTGTTTGAATCTCGGGGATAGGAAATATGATTGGTTGCGAATTCACGCGAGTTATGTTAACTTATGCGTTTATGTTATACCTGGTATAGTTTTTTACATGGTTTATGTTTGAATTTTACATGGTGAAAGTTGCAGGGTTATGGATGGTTCAAACACTGAAGAGTTATGATAAATAAGAAAAGGAGTTGATCATACAAGAATAGAAATTATTCGTAGATTATGAGAATGAGATACATGTTCTGAGATTTAAAGAACAGCAAGCAATCAGGTCGCACTCGGCCCAGGGGCAGGAACAACATCTTCCAAAGGAACATCCAGCTCGGAGGTTCAATCATGCAGACAGTGCAGCTCGGCCCTGGCATTAGAACCACCATTTAGCATCAAGGGGCTGCTTCATGTCGCCTTTCCACATACTAAAGGGAGGAAGCTTGTTGATGATGGCTTTCACGTCAGGATCTTATGCAACGTTCATGGTTGCGAGCTGCTCTTTGATTATGCCTATAACTTTGTCGACCCGTTCCCTGCTGCCCACAGTCATATTGTCGAAGTACAGAGTCAATTTCCTGAAAGCCTTAATCATCTCCTCTCGGTAGGAGCTCATGAACTTCTCGCTTACCTCGCTCATTAAGAAGGTCTGCCGACCTTCAGTAATACCTTGATCACGAGCTGCCTGGATTTGCTCTTCTTTAATCCGCACATTCTCTTCAAGCTTATAGATCTAGTCCCTGAGCTCGTTAGTTATGGGGGCTGCCTCATCCTTCAGGCTGGCTACTTGGATTTTCAGAATACCATTCTCCTCCTCGCTGGCGCTTAGCTGCTTGCGGGTCTGATCTAGATCTCCTTGCATTAGCGAGAGTTGTTTTATTTGCAGCTCAAGTTGTGTAGATAGCTCCTCGCACGTCTTCTGCAGCTCGCTTTCTTCGGAGCGGGCCGTGAGCTTGATGGATATTGTGGAGTACAGGGTATTCAGATGTATAATCATGCAACAAAGAAAGGAGTTAGTGGTTGGATGCTGTTGAATCGTTTAAAGTCCAGACTTAAGATATGGGATATACCTGAGTAAGTGTGCATTCCTGGAGAAGTGCCTTTATAGCGGTTACATCCTCGCAATTGGCCAAGTCCTTCTCCAAGTTTGGAGAGCTGGATGAAGAACCACCAAAGGTTTTGCGGAGACGTCTGCGCTTCGGAGCAGGAGAGCTGGGTCTCCTAGCAGATGATCTGATTGGACGCTTTCCCTTTGAGGATATTTTGACTAGCTGTTTTTCTTTCAGCTCGTCCTCAACTTCCGGGTCAGTTTCCGCTCTAAATGCTTCATTTAGCACCTCATCTACGTTGGTGAGAGAAGGGGGAGGTGTTGAGGTGACCTCAGGTTGTGGCTCAGTTTGTGCCACGATTTCCACCAAGCTCGACGAAACACATGCATCGACAAATGCATCTGTAAGGAATAATCATGGCGAGTTAGCATGGATTGGATGGTTGGGGTAGTGGTGCAATATTTTACAACTTAGGAGGCCTACCAAACTCTGATTTGGTTAGTGCGAGATCCGGGTCGACAGGACGAGAGTCAATGCCCACATATCTGAACACTTTAGACCGGTTGGTAAGTAGCACCACGTCAAACGGACACTTATTCCATTCCGTGAGCTGGTCAGAGTATTTTTTGTACAGAGTGGGAAAATGTTTTGGGCTGGGAGGATCGGATTGTTTTGGGGTATGGTATTGCAGCTCGGTTAGGAAGGGCCATTCCTCGATATTATGTATAAAGAAAAAATTTCTCTTTCACTCAGGAACCTTATTTGAGGGGTTCACTAAGAAGCGGACCTTGCCAGTACGAGCAAAGAGGTAAAAGGAATTGATCTGGTATTTTATTTGAAAACAAAAATGGAAAAAGTCTGGGTCAGGCTGAGTGTTGTAGTATTTACACAAGATGATATAGCCTGCTACATATTTTATGCAGTTCGGAGTCAATTGTAATAGGGGGACTTTGTACAAGAGGGAGATGTCGATATAAAAGCGATGTGGTGGGAATCTGAACCCTGCCCTAAGCAGCTCGTCAAAGAGGGTTATATGGTTTAGGGAGGGTCTCATAGGGTCCAAGTGAAGTATGTTAGGTAGGACCATTTCAGCGGTCTCCGGGAGGTTAAGGGTTTGGCGAAATTCTTCCAGTTTTTCTGGATCAGGGAGCAACTAGTAATTATTCTTAATTTCCTTGGTTGCGAGGGATGAGGAAGGTAGGTCGGTTGCATTTATGGAGCGAGCTGAAGTCACGGGGTTTTCTAGAAAGTGCTTGCAAGGAGATGGGTTACTAGGTTTTTGCAAAGGGATGCCCTTTGGGATATTTATAGGGGCTAAAAGGGCAGGAGAAGAATCTTCGGTTATGTTTTCTAAATGAGTTTGGGCAGCGGTATTGGCCCTAGTTTGGGCTTATAACTCCGACATTTCAATGTCGCCTCCTGGCTCTTCATGAAGGCCGAAGACAAGGGAGGAGGACTGGTTTTGTCTTCTCTTGAAGATGTAGGGGTTTTCAGTAGGATTGGAGTCGGGGGAAAGATTTAAATTGTGGGAATTTGGGTTGGGAGATGCTAATTGCGTAATTAATTAAATAACATGGAGGGAGAAAGCAACATAAAAACACAACTCAGCAGATGCGATACATGTGTAAATTGAAATCAATTAATTAGGGGACTTACCCATTTTTGGTATCCTGGAGGTCGGAGACGAGCAGTGAGCTGTTGATAATTTTTTAAATTGAAAAGTGGGCGAGCTTTTCTGCAGAACGACAATGGCGATTTCTTGCAAAGGTTTTTGGTAAAGTGAGAAATGAGGGATATGAAGAGGTTTTGTGTTGGGCGACGAAAAAGCTGATAGGACAGATTGGAGCGGGAGTTGGTAGGGTTTCTTTTAGGAATGTTTTGGGCCTTTTGTTTTGGGCCCACGATGTTTATTATACTACGAGAAAATATGGGAGTGGCACGTGCCCAACACGCTATCAGGCTGCATTTAAGGAAACTTTAAAGGTACGTGATGGGTAAGGAGAGACGTGTTTTGACTTTTTAGGCTGTCTATGATTACGTTTTCTTGGATTGTTGTGCCCAATTAAAACTTCAGGTCATGGAAGAAAGGATGTATGGTTTCAGGTCATCATATATAAAGTCTGGGGACCCGTGGGTCGTCCCTTATAAGGGAATCATTTTTTCTTAAAAGAACGAGCGAGCTCAGCGAGCTGATATTTTGGAGTTTGCGGGTATACGTAGTAATTTATCATGGGATGATTGGTATTATAGCTCGTTATGATGATATGGGCGATTCTAAATATGGTTTGGTAAGGTGGAAGGGTAATCTGTTTATGTGTTTATGTTTTATTGTTGTTTTGATTGTTGTGTTTTTATTATTATTCTGTTTTACATGTCCTACCTGATTTCATACCTCAATCAGCTAGAACATGGTGGACTAGCTGATACGTCACTAAAAATACGTACGTGATATTATGTGGTACATGAGGGTATTTATGGTAAGTGACCTCATCTCTTGGAAGGAGCGTATCCTCTGGGAGGTGAGCGAGCTGGTTTATAGGAGGTGAGCGAGCTGGTTTATAGAGTAGCGGCCTGGAATATGCGGATGAGCTCTCATATAGGGTCGTGACCTCTTATGCTTTTATGTGTTGGGCGTTATCTGTTGAGCTTGGTCATGGGCTTTATAAATATCAGGCCCAAATGGGCTTATATGGATGGTCTATGGGGTCCCGTCGGACTATACGGAAAGAATAATAGGCCCAGGCCTATTCTGGTAATTTAATGGGAGATTTATTGTTTATGGGAATTTAGCATATAGGAGGAATCCTAATTCTAAGTCAGTCATAGTATTTATGGAATTGTGGTAGGAGAAGGAAACCTTGGCTTGGAGAGGACTTCTCTTGTCTCTATAAAAGGGGTGCATACCTCTCTTTAAGTTGAAGTTATTTTCTATTGTGACTTAGGTTCTCTAAAATATCTCTATGAGTATCAAACTTAAGCATCGGAGGACCTTCACGGGTCTGATCACCGACTCAATTGAAGGTGATGTTTTGCAGGACCGACGAGGTCGCCAAGAGGATCGTTGAAGGCTTAGCAGGTTGCTGTGAGGTATTTGGTATCTATTTCAGGTCGCTGATCTCAAATTTAAGGTTATTACCCCATATTCTTGGTAACCAGTCCTTTTGGTTTTATCAGTAGGATCGTTGTTAATGTGACACAGAGTTGTACAGTGATGAAGATGTGATGGTGGTATTTTTTTCATGAGATTACAGACAAGTACAGGAAGTGGTTTAACAAGTATAAGTAGACCCGTTGTCAGACTTTCAAGCAACCAAGCTCAAATGAGTAAGTGTCTTTGTTGAGCCGTGGTCGAACTGTGTTGCTACGAGCGCATGCGTGTAATAATTAATGCTATTGACGAATTAATTATAACAACTTTTTGCTTTTTAAGGTAAGAAAAATAAATAGAAATCTTAAAAAAAGTGTGGAAATCATTATAAATTTATTCATTAGATTAGGAGAGAAATATTTTTTACCTCCTGAACTATGGCCATATTGAAACCTTGCCTCCTAAACTTTTTTTTTCATGCAAATTACCTCCCAAACTGTACGAATCCTCCTGAACTCTCATTTTTGGTGGAACTTTTGGTAGGAGCTCACTCGTGTGACATCCACGCTTACATATAAGGGGTAAAAATGACTTTCCATCTCTTACTTATGACTCTAGCTCAAAACAATGGCACGTGAGCACTCGTGTGACCTGTTAAGATAATGCTCACATTAATATATGTATACACGTAGGATTTGGAGCCTACGTAGTTCTCAGGTGTCATTATTTTGAGCGAGACTCATAAGGAGGTGATGGAAAGTCAATTTTACCCCTTATATGTTAACGTGCATGTCACACGAGTGAGATTCGGCTAGAATTTCCACCAAAAACGAAAGTTCAGGAGGTTAAGTGCAAAATTCGTGCAGTTTAGGAGGTAATTTGCACGAAAAAAAAGTTTAGAAGGCAAAGTGTCAAAATGGTCATAGTTCAGGAGGAAAAAAATATTTTTCTCTTAGATTAGTGTACATCTTTTATGTTTTTTTATAAATATAATTTCTAGCTAGTTGGAAAATCCATATAAAAATATTTTCAAGATTGAGAAAAATACTTATAATTACATAGGATACATCATGCATATAATAGTTTTAATTGATCTACCTATACATTGTGTATATTTATATGTTATTTAATATAGTTATATATTGATGTAATTTTAATCAATATATTATATGTACTTATACACATACACACACACACAAATATATATATATATATATATATAGGGTTGGGTTCAAATGAGAACCCGTCATTATATGTGAACCTAGGGACTCACCTTGACCATTAGATTGAATAATCTTGATGGTTGAGATCATGACATGTCGGCATGGTAATAATGTAAAAAAATGCATTAATTAATTAAAAATGGTATTTTGGACATATATCAACGTTTATAAAGAGCACTACATTGTTCTTTAGAAAGCACAATAGATTAAGAAAAAAAATACTACGATTGTATACAAAAAGTATAGCAAATTTCGTCTATAAACTGCAAATTAAAAAATTTGAAATGAAACTCAAATCTTCAACAAACCATAACTTTTTCAAATTTTATTCGTTTTGAATGAAATATATATCAAATTAATCACATTCTCAAGATCTACAATTTAAGATACATATTGCATGTTTTAAAATGTAATATATATATATATATATATATATATATATATATATATATATATATATATATATATATATATATAATTAAATTAAAAAAACTGGACTGGTTTTAGGACTACAGTACTGTGTAAAAAGCACAATGAACCTGGACATATAATTGCATTGTGCAATATTAGATTTGAGGCCAGGATTAGTCCCTAGGTTCACATATAATGACGGGGTTCTCATTTGAACTCAATCCTATATATATATAATGGCACAATTCCCATATACTTCATTTGAGAACCATTTAGTTCCGATTAATCCACTGAAATTTCAACATTCAATATAATCCAAACTACTACATAAGAGTACCAATTTACTTATACTAACTATTTTTCTTTAACTTTATTTATTCTGTCTTCCAAATTTAATTAGGGGGAAACTCCCAACTAGTGCAATAGTTAATAAAATGTATCCCAAATAAACATAGTACAAGTCCATCTTCCAACCTACTCAAACTAGATATGGACTGTGTTACCCTTTATATAATTTAAGTTATAATTTAATAAAAGCCATAAAAATACTTAAGTGGCTTAACGTTTATCTTGACATCGTCGGGGTGAGTAAAGGCCGACATTACGGCATCGGTTGTTTTCGAAAGTTTGTGGCTTCTGTGAAGGGTTTCAAAGGCAGCGGTTTCTCCTCCCAGCATGACAGGACAAGTGTGAAGAAGCTCGAGATGCAGCAGGAAGAGTTAGTGTGAGGGAGCTCCAATTCTTAAAATGAGTCTCTAAGGCGAAATCTCAAACGCTCAATAGGTTTAGATTTGATGAATGTAAATTGGTTAGAGGATAGTTGACTAATAAACATATAACATGTATTATTTTATACTTGCACTACTAACTGTGCATCATCGGACATGTAAACGTGCATTAACAAACTATTAAATGTGCAATAAAACTATTGAAAATTGGCTTGGAAAAACATGACATATAACTCAAACATCTTTGTCATTCTTATTATCCATCAATGTACTGCTAAATGTGCAATAACATGCGTCTAAATGTGAAGTGAATTTCTATTTTTTTAATTATTTGATTTTTCGCAATAATTTCAATTCGAACTTTTAAATGTACAATTTTTTTGGAAAAATATTACGGGTGTTGATCCTTTGGTCGTAAGGAATATTATGGTGTAATTTATTGTCACTATTTATAGTTTTTGGGACTTATAAAGAGATTTCAATAGATGAGAATTATTAATTGAGGAGAAAGAGAAATATAAATAATATATTTTATACTTTTAATAATATTAATGTTCATTTAAATGTTAATTGATACATATTTAAAATTTTATAACTATATTTATATTTGTCACCCAATCTAGTAAATATATTTATAATGGTTCCCACACTTTTCTTAAGATTCGTTTATATTTTTCTTTCCTTAAAAAAATAAAGTCGTTATCATTAACTTGGCTTAAGCATTAATTATTACACGACAACTCTTTGACTCAAGGTAAAAACAAAATAGAGAGAGAGAGAGAGAGGGAGGAAGAGAAGAAGAGAGGGTATGGGGAGAGATAAATCTTACCGTTGTTTAAGGCGGTAGCGGCGGCGGCTGCGACGGCTGTGGGGGTGGCTCGCGATAGGGAGGAGAGTTTGGTGTCTGTAAGCAGGGAAGCCATATGGAGGATGGCATTATAAAAAGAACAATTGTTTTTAGGGGCTTTGACCACTTAGGCCAAAAGCAAATGACCGTATTCCATTAAGTCCAAAAGATATTTTATATATCTTTTATATTTATTTATTTATTATACACACATTACAAATATACCCTAGAAACTAAACCAGTACACATTTTCTTCTACGCCCCTAATTTCAAGCTCTGATTCCATCCCCAAACTCGGATTCCATTTATAAAGCATTTGATTGGTCCATACTTTTCCTTATAATTTCATACTAATAAAGTTTCGTACTAATTTAACGGTATCTGAGAATTTCGGAAACGCCTATTGGTCGTGAGTTTTATACTTTCTTTTACGTTGAGTTTCTTTCATAGTTATTCATATGATTGAATTTCATACTCTCTTTCTTATAGATACCATAAGAATTCCATACTTATTTTTAGTTAACGGTCATGATTGAATTTGATACATGTTTTTTAAAGATACCATAAGAATTCCATACTTATTTTTAGTTAACGGTCATGATTGAATTTCATACATGTTTTTTAAAAAATTCATACTTGTTTCTATGAATTTTTAGAATTTCATAAAATTTCATCCCGCACAATTTTAAAATTTCATACTTAAAAATTAGTATGGGAATTATTAAGAAATATTTAGTAATAACACTGACATTCATTCATTTCATACTACTTGATTATAAGTTCACTCGCTATAATTTCCTTCATACTCAATTTGAATTTTAGAATTTCATACTAATTTTACTGGTTTTGATTGAACTTAGACTTATCGTTACAACACACGATTCCCAGAAGATTTCATACTCAGTTCGAAATTTAGAATTTCATACTAATTTAACGGGATTTGATTGAATTTCATACTGTCCTTTTAGTATGTGAATGAGTATGATTGAGTTTCTTTCCTGAAATTTAATACATGCGTTTTTAATTAATGGGATTTGGAATTCGAGAACGCAACTTATTTCTACATCTGAATTGATAGCGTCAGAAGCGAACAGATAAGATAATCAGAAATGAAAACAAAAAACTCATTAATTAATCACGCTCAGAATGATAGTGGTTCGGTTCGTTTGTTCAAGAACGGTGATTTGATTGGAATACTTTTGGTGTAATACAAACTATTTATCATAATTACTTATTAAATAATAACATTAATTTGGCCTGTATGGGACAAAACTAATTAAAAAGACTAAATGGTAGATACATATTTGGTTTAGTCACTAAACGGAAATTTTCCCTTGTTTTTAATTACTTCAGATAGCGTTTAATAAAAAAATCACAATCTCAGAAATTTAAATTCTTTTAGTGGCTATTTGGACTAGGCTTTGTTGGGATTCTGAATACTGGTATTCAAAATCTTGAGTATTCAGAATGCTGTAAATAGTAAGCATCTTTGTTTGTTATAAGATTCATAATCCTTTACTTTTTATTTTAGATATCAAATCATGGATGGAAAGTGGATAATAATATATTTTTATATTGTGTTTGATGTCAAATCATGTCAGAAAAGTATATTATATTTATTAATATTTAAACTTTTTAAAATATAATTATGATGTGATAAAAAACTGATGAGTGTGGGGTAAGGTGTAAGAAATTGTTGGTTGCGAATTGAAAATTCGAGTCATAAAACAAACGAGGATTGAGATTTAGAATCGCAATCCTGGTATTGGGAGTTTTAGACCATACAAGGTATTAATATCATATTATATTTGAAGCACTATATAAAAACGGTTGATTCAGACAACGCTTAATAAAAAAATTGCTCTTTCAAATATTTGAATTCATGTATAAAGCGCTATGTAAAATCTTTATTTAACCTATTTTAGGTAGCGCCTAACTATTGAAGCGCTATTTAAAAGTATTGAATATTTCTAGATAGCACTAGTTGCTTGAATCTCTATCCGAGTCACATTTTGGTGTAGTGCTCCATTTCTTTAAATTAAATACAATTTATTTCTTCTAATTATCTTCATATTTCATATTGCTTGAATCAACTAATGTCTTTCCCTTTTAAGTTTTTCGCACTTGAGTTCCAAGCTTTTAGCGATGGTCCTCTATAGAGTCATCTTCGATTGGCGATTGAAGTGAACTTCATTTTAATTTTTAGTGAATCTTAGATTAGATTTTATATATTTTGGTGAATTTTGAATTCGTATATGGTTTAGTGAATTTCAGATAATTAAGTTGTTGTATCATATATATTCATATGATTCTTAGTTCCAATTTGTGATTTTTCTTTATACAAAATCAAATTATTTTCAGCAGGAATCTCAGTCTTTATGTATTTCATTTTATGATTTTAGATTAATTTTAGTTTGTATTTTTTTTTTTTAATTTATTGGGATATTTTTAACATGTGTATGATTATTTTRCAATTTTGTCAATGTTCATTTTCTCAGTAATATCTTTTTATTAAGGGTAGCAAGACACCAGTTGAAGCATCAGATGGATTAATATTACTTTGTTAGTGATTCTTATTTTTATTTAATTATTGAGATATATTAAAAGCTAGAGAGGGAAAATAATTAGATTTTTTCCAATAAAAAAATTTATATTTGAAATATTCAATTACTTATGGCAGATTATTGTTATCTAAGTGTTTATTGTTTGAATTTTTCTCATTGAGTATTCACAATATTTTATTTCTATGTAAATATTGGTTAAATATTTAATAATGTGTATTATGCACACATTAATATATAACTATAATTCGTATAACATGTAAATGTACACAATGTACATGCAAATCAGTTAAAACTATTACATGAATAATATAAACTACAGACAACTTACTGGAACGAAAAAACCAAGATTCTTGAAGGACATGTCCTTCCAAGTCCTTCCATACACAATTATCTGCTTACGACTTAATTTTGAGATATTATTAGTCCAGCATTCAATACAGGGAAGAGAGCCACAATGATACTTGTTGTTGCTATAAAC
>BMAC01000857.1:0-30546 GCA_014905375.1 Phtheirospermum japonicum
TCTTAGCTACTTGATTTCATGATGAAACTTGTGAATTGATTATGGATTCTAGTTGAGTGACACACCTAGATCATAGATCGGGTCCTTGATCATCATGACTTTGAGTTTTACTTATGCTTTATTTTGAATTAAATTTCCATGCATAGTTTCAAATTGAATCTTAGATCTACTCTTCGTTTCTGGTTATTTTTCCGAAAGATTTGAAATTTTACGTCAACTTTTATTGCTTTTTACTTTGGTGCTTTCAATTTTTGTCAATTTGCATTATTTGAGTTTTTATGCATGGTTGTACCTTGTGCATGCATGGTAGTACATGGTGAAACTTTGCATTCTCTTGCTTTCTTTATTTATTGCTTTACATTTTCAATTAAGGCATACGACTGAGGCATCCGACCAACTTGTCATTTCAATTTCTAGTTTAGTTTGATATTTTTAATTGCATTATTCCGGTTTTCTCTTATCTCTTGAGCTCGAAACGCATTGAAACTTGCAAATGGATTGAAGTCCCGATAACACCAAGCCATGAACCCGTTGATTTATTTCAACACCACAAAAATTACAACTTCAAGTATGAGGATGAGTTCTCATATTAGGTCGCGACCTCTTATGTCTTGTGTAGTGTTTGAGCTCGATTATGGGTTTTGTGAATATCAAGCCTATGGGCTTAATATGAATGATTTATGGAGTCCTGGCGGACTATACGGAAGGAATAACAGGCCAGGCTTATTACGGTAAGAGATTTGTTATGTATGGGAACTTAACATACAGGAGGAACCCTAATTCTAAGTCAGTTGTGGTATTTATGGAATTATGGTAGGAGAAGGTAACCCTGGCTTGGGAAATACTTCTCTTGTCTCTATAAAAGGAGGTGCATACCTCTCTTTATTTTAGAGGTTGATCTGACTTTATTGTATTATTGAGTTGTTCAGTAGAAGTATTGAGTGTTTTTGAACTTGCTTTTGACTTAAGCATCGAAAGGCCTTAACAGGCTCGAAATCCGACCCGTCCGAGGTGCTGTTTTGCAGGACCAACAAGGTCGCTAGGAGGTTCATTGAGAGCTTGGCAGGTCGCTGTGACGTATTCGGGATCTACTTCAGGTCGCTGATTTCTATTTTGAGGTTAGTACCCCATATATTTGGTAACCCAATATTTTGGACTTATCAAATTGGCGCCGTCTGTGGGAAAGAGGGACATCGAGTCCTTGAGCAAAATACGTGAGTTGCAAAACACGAGACAAATCATGATAAGTTTTCTATGATATATTTATCGAACTGGTTATTGCGCTCAAATTTGTTGCATGAACCGATACGGATGGTGGGTTTTATTTGTTACTTGTTGGTTCATCTGCGTTTTGATTGGTGGACACTTGATTTTTTATGGGTCTCGATTAAATAGGATGGTGGATATAGGATGGAATAATTTGGGTGATGTTGGCTAATTTGATTAAAATAACGGAACCTCTTAAATCAAAGAGATGTCAGAGTTGTCTTATTCCAATGAAATTGGTATTGGTTCTATTTATTTTTGCACATAGAATATAAAAGATCATCATGTGTCTGGTGACTTTAGTGTCATGTGGTTAGCACCTTAAGACTATGACCTAAGCTAGAATATGGTCAGGTTCCTTAAACTGCAACCTAGTATTAAAAATAGTTTCTTAGCGTCTTCCTTTAATTATCATGGCTGGAAGTATGGATAGATGGTTATTTACTTGTTTAACTTGAGAATATTTTATGAGATACATGTGCATAATGGCAAAACATCATGAATTTATGAGACGTGTTTCTTTTGGACTCTTATTTGACAAAACTGTTTTGTTACTCTTGATTGGAGAGATATTGGGAATTGTGATGGAGTTGTATATACCATAAAAAAAAATCTACTATCTTAATTTGATTAATTATGGTGGTCGCCCTACAAGTCTTTTGAGTAGACCTACATCGTGAGAGATGATTTTTATGATTCCGGTTATATGAGATCACGTGGATGGTAATTATGGTTGGTGATTTTTGTTTGAGGATCAAGTCTAGTCATGAACATGGGAAATTGATATTTAACTGGAGGATGTTATTTATCTTAAATTGACATGTATGCTGGGTGGCATTTTTAATTGCCGATTGGAGAGTGGATTATAAGGGGCTTGTTATTTAGTTTTGATAGTATTATATTGAG
The DNA here is from genome assembly GCA_014905375.1 of Phtheirospermum japonicum. Classification (NCBI taxonomy): domain Eukaryota; kingdom Viridiplantae; phylum Streptophyta; class Magnoliopsida; order Lamiales; family Orobanchaceae; genus Phtheirospermum; species Phtheirospermum japonicum. Next base: position 2,173 of record BMAC01000857.1, read on the forward strand.
GACGTATGATTAGATGATTTTGAAACATCTCTGTTGTTGAAGAATTAATTCTTGGCAATAATTTCTATTTTGTTATTTGCCTTTCTTGGGCACAAAATAAGTTAGGAAACTAGATTTAGGAATATATTGTGTTTCCTAGTTTATGTTTAAGACTTTATTAGTTTCCTAGATTGTGTTTAGGTTGTGTTTTATGTATTTACCAAGTTTAGGAATTTATGTTTGTCTATTTAAGACAAGGATTCCTAAAGCTTGGACCTACGGTTTTTTGAGCACGGGATTTCAACAAGGAGATCTACGCAAGAGGCAAGACGACGAGCAAGAAGAAAGAAGAACACGAAGAACTACTTGAAACCATTGATCGAGATTAACAAGCTCTTCGAAGTTGCGTGACCAACGGAGAAGAACTTGCCATTCCGGCAACAAGTATTTAGTATCAAGTTTATTGATATTTAGTTTTTATATATTACTTTATATTTTTGTATTGAACGTGAACAAGAAAGTAATATAGTTTTCGGGTTTGTACACCCAAGTTCACAAGTATTTACTTGTGAACTGAATTTGTTATCTCGTGTTCTTATCGATTTATTCCGCTGCATATTTTATATTCTACTCTGGTCGATGTTGCTAATCAATGTTGTTAAACATTGACTAACAACATCGTGAATCTGAGAATTATTCTTAAAACCATAGACCTTCTAATTTTACATCTGTTTTATTCCGAAAAAGATGCATGTATTAACATAAATCGGGGATCATGTTTATATGATATGCGTATGGCTTATTTGATTTAACGCGGTTTGTTCAGTTTAATGGATTTGTATAGAAATTATTGTCATGGTATATGGTTTGTATTAATTTTGGTTTTCGAGGGTTGCTCTATGTGTTGCCTGAAGTTTAACTCGGGATTGGTTAATTCAAACAAATGCGATGAGGTCGCGTGTCCAGATATTCAGGAATAATCCATTTTGTTGCTCGGAATCTAAGGTGATGAGGTCGTGTATCAACAAAACACAACAAAATCACCAAAAACCGAGATAAGTATTTATTTTGTTTTAGATGTGTTTAAATGATGATGGTATGGTTTGGTTGATTGATGTGGTTGTCATATGAAATACTTGCTTATTGACTTGATTTACATGGGGATAGACTTATGGTTTATTTGATTTTATGTGATTTAATAGAGATAAACGTATGGCTTATTTGATTATATGAAATATATGTCATCCATGGAGTTTGATAGATTTGGTTTTGAAATTCTTTTACGGTTTTGATAGAATGGATGATGGGATATTAATCATGTGTAGAGAATGCTAATCGGATTTATTTTATGTGGTTTTATTTTGTGAGGATATGCACGTGGTTTAACACTTGGCTGGAGTGCTTATTTGATTCTATATGGTTATGTGGATGTGCTTATATTTTTAAATATAAGTAGAATTAGTCTTGACTAAATATTAAGTGTTTAACAACTCCCAAGATACTTGAATGATTAGGATCATAAAAACACACTAAGAATTGCTTATTCTTGCACATTCCGTATGAAAGTAATGCACTTCCACACTCCAGTAAAATGGTCATAACTCACTGTTGGATGATACTTTTTGAGATCCGATTTTTATGTTGGAAACTAGACTTTAAGGGCTTTCCATTCATATATAGTTTGTTCTCTAATTCATTACCGATTAAAGCAGTTTAATCTTCAAATTTGGTATATGTGTGCTGAAAATTCTTGTGTCAGTTTTGTTTGATCCTATATGGCTTGATGGTGATATGATATTTGTGGTTGGGGGAAGGGGAAATATTTGATTTTCAAAATGTTTGATTAACATGTTATGGACGCGAGTAAGGTTGCGATATTCGGATGATATTTTCTATGATTATGCTAATGGATTTGAGTGCAGGGCTATTTAGTTTGTATTAACTTGGGTTTATAGGGTTAATTTGGGGTTGCTGGACATCTAACTTGGAGATGGTCAATTCAGCATGAAGAGATCGCATAATTGAGGAGAGGTTTTATGTTAAGGTCTCTGTGACCCGAATAAGGTCTCTGCGACCCAGTACAGGTCTTCGCGATCTCGGTTCGTATATGGTTGGAGTTGACGAGCTATGTGTATAGGAAATGAGAATGAAAGTGTTCATAAATCACAAATATTGTTCATACATATTCCGAGCTGGAGAAAGGAGGTTTTGTGTGGATTTATACCGCATGGAAGTTGAGGCCGTACTTTTTGAGCCACAGGGTGAAGGGAATCAAAATGGCGGATGAGTTATGAGCAAGAAAGTTATGGGCATATACGGATTCTCAGCTGATAGCTTGTTAGTTCACTGGTTCTTTTGAGGCTAAGGAAGAACGGATGGCGGTATATTTGAATAAATTGCGCGAAGAGGCAACACACTTTGAAGAATTTAAACTAGAGCGTTTACCGCGAGCTGAAAACAATCGTGCTGATCAGCTCGCTCGGATAGCAGGAGCACTGGGGACTTGTGATACTCGAAAAGTCACATTGATGGAATTGGGCCATAGTAGTGTGGAAAAGGGAGAGAGATTATGGAGCTCGAGTTGAAAGATGATTGGCGTACACCAATAGGGGATGTCCTCGTCAAAGTAAAGGAGGGCGCAGAGAGATTGACAACGAAGGAGGCTAGGACAACAGCTCGTTTTTGTGTGATACATGAGGAATTGTACAAAAGGTCGCGCTTTGGACCTTTTCTGGAATGTTCGGCTAAGGAGCAAGGATTGGAAGTGTTAAAGGAAATACATGAGGGATATTGCGGCGATCATGCGAAGGGAAAGGCGCTGGTGGGCATAACGCTATGGGCTGGCTTCTTTTGGCCATGAATGAAAGGTATGGCTAGCGACTTAGTGCAAATGTGTAAAAAAATGCCAGATGCATGCTCCGGTTATTCACATACCAGCTGAAAAGATGATGGTTATGATCTCTCCATGAGCTCGCCATGTCCGTTTGCACAGTGGGGGAGAGGGTAACTCTTGTTGTGGGGGGAACCTCTCCCATAGTGAAAGTTGTTGTTTCAATGGGCTGACGCTTTTATGAGGTCGACGATGAGGGGGAGAGGGTAACTCTTGTGTGGAGGGCACCTCTACCATAGTGAAAGTTGTTGTTTCAATGGGCTGACGCTTTTATGAGGTCGGCGACTAGGGGGGGGGGGGGGGGGGGGGGGAGAGGATAACTCTTGTTCGGAGGGCACCTCTCCCTTAGTGATTGTTTTTATGGATTATGGACTGACACTTTTATGAGGTCGGTGATGGGGGGGGAGATGGTAACTCTTGTGTGGAGGGCACCTCTCCCATAGTGAAAGTTGTTGTCTCAATGGGCTGACGCTTTTATGAGGTCGGCGATGGGGGGGGGGGGGGGGGGAGAGGGTAACTCTTGTTCGGAGGGCACCTCTCCCTTAGTGATTGTTTTTATGGATTATGGGCTGACGCTTTTATGAGGTCGGCGATGGGGGGGAGAGGGTAACTCTTGACCGGAGGGAACTTCTCCCGTAGAGAGTTTGTGTGGTTTTTGTGGCGGGAGAAGGTAACTCTGGGCTGGAGGGCACTTCTCCCGTAGAGAGTTTGTGTTGTGGAAAGTTGTGTTTTTTGTGGCAGGAGAAGGTTGCTTTGGACCGGAGGGCACTTCTCCCGTAGAGAGTTTGTGTTGTGGGAAGTTGTGTTTTTTTGTGATGAGAAGTCAGTGTTGAGAAGTTGTGATAAGAAGTTATAAAATTTATGGCGAGAGAAGGTAACTCTGGACCGGAGGGCACTTCTCTCGTACGAAGTTTGTGTTTTGAGAGTTTTATTTTTGTGTTTTGAAGGTTGTGTTTGGCGAGGTATATTGATGATTTATGGTTAAGTGGTTATGATATTTTACTTATGATTTGGGAAGAGCATGTCCTGATTTACATATCTTTTTTGGGCTGTTGTGTTGTGTTATGGATGGTTGTTTCTGTGCGAGCTAATATGTTTTATATGCGAGCTGAACTTAGCTCTATTGGGTTGTGTATAAGTCATGGTTTGACTATTCTTTTCGAATCTCATGGTCTTATGAGGGTATGAAGTATGAGTGTGATTAATTCGTGCGACCTATGTGCGATTCAGGTTTATTTGGCTAATATGGGTTAGCGAGTTTATTTGGTTGATTCGAGTTTATTTGGTTAGTTTATTTGATATGGTTTACTTGATTGATTTGGTTTGGTTTGTTTATTTGGTTATGGGGGACTTGCTTGTTTATTGAGGAACTTAAAACTGTTGTAAGATTTGGTATTGGTTTTATTTTGGGTTTGGAGTGGTTTATTTGATATATTTTTGACTTAATATGGTCTATTTCGTTTAAACATGGGAGACTGAGTGGTTTTCTTGGTCATATGTGGTTTAATATGGATTTTGCTTGATATACCAACTTGTATCAGTTTGGCGATTGTTTTTGTGGAATGGGCTGACGCTTTTAGGTCAGCGATGATCTTTGGGTGCAATGGTTTTCTGACCGACCTATTTTAGGTCGATGATATCTTTATGATTTATGGTTTTATGGGTTTCTCTACCTTTATGGTTAACACAATCTTGGGCCTTGATGGGCTATTATGGACTATGATGTGGGGTCTTGGCGAGCTAGTGAAATAGTTATTGTTATAAGGCGATGCTTAAGTAATGATTATGGTTTGTGGGATGGAATAAATTTTTGATCGACCTGTTTTAGGTCGAGTAAATGACTTATGGTGTTCTGAATCTTCAAAAGCATATGATTGTATTTTCTTGTATTTTTGTGCTCGGTTATAACTTTAGGCTGCGGAGGGAAGGCTGTATGGTTTTAGGTTGTCAGGTATGGGTCTGGGGACTCGACTTGGGGACTCGCAGGTATGTCTTCTTGGACGATGAGCGAGCTCAGCGAGCTGATGTTTTGGGAGGTCGTGGTTTTATGTGGTAAATTCTTATGGGATGATTGATGTTATTGCTCGGTATGTTGAGCTGGGTTATTCTAGAATTGTGGTTTGATGGTGAGGTGATTTGTGCGTGTTGTGTGTTTTATTTGTTAATGATTGCTCTTTTAACGTTCTATATTACATGTCCTACCTGATTTCGTGGCTCAATCAGCTAGAACATGGGGGATTAGCTGATACGCATTAAAATGTTCATACGTAATATTATTTGATATATGTGGGTATTTGTGATAAGCGACCTCATTTCCTGAAAAGGGTGTTCTTCTGGGAGGTTGGCGAGCTGTATGGTTTCAGTGGAGAAGTGGGCAAGTTGGTTTGTAAAAGTAGCGACCTGGAGTATGAGGATGAGTTCTCATATAGGGTCGCGACCTCTTATGTCTTGTGCAGTGTTTGAGCTCTATTATGGGTTATGTGAATATCAAGCTTGTGGGCTTAACATGAATGGTTTATGGAGTCCTGGCGGACTATACGGAAGGAATAACAGGCCCAAGCTTATTACGGTAAGAGATTTGTTATGTATGGGAACTTAACATACAGGATGAATCCTAATTCTAAGTCAGTGGTGGTATTTATGGAATTATGGTAGGAGAAGGTAACCCTGACTTGGGAAATACTTCTCTTGTCTCTATAAAAGGAGGTGCATACCTCTCTTTATTTTAGAGGTTGATCTGACTTTATTGTATTATTGAGTTGTCCAGTAGAAGTATTGGGTGTTTTTGAATTTGCTTTTGACTTAAGCATCGGAGGGCCTTAACGGCTCGAAATCCGACCCGTCTGAGGCGCTGGGTTATTCTAGAATTGTGGTTTGATGGTGAGGTGATTTGTGCGTGTTGTGTGTTTTATTTGTTAATGATTGCTCTTTTAACGTTCTATATTACATGTCCTACCTGATTTCGTGGCTCAATCAGYTAGAACATGGGGGATTAGCTGATACGSATYAAAATGTTCATACGTAATATTATTTGATATATGTGGGTATTTGTGRTAAGCGACCTCATTTCCTGAAAAGGGTGTTCTTCTGGGAGGTTGGCGAGCTGTATGGTTTCAGTGGAGAAGTGGGCAAGTTGGTTTGTAAAAGTAGCGACCTGGAGTATGAGGATGAGTTCTCATATAGGGTCGCGACCTCTTATGTCTTGTGCAGTGTTTGAGCTCTATTATGGGTTATGTGAATATCAAGCTTGTGGGCTTAACATGAATGGTTTATGGAGTCCTGGCGGACTATACGGAAGGAATAACAGGCCCAAGCTTATTACGGTAAGAGATTTGTTATGTATGGGAACTTAACATACAGGATGAATCCTAATTCTAAGTCAGTGGTGGTATTTATGGAATTATGGTAGGAGAAGGTAACCCTGACTTGGGAAATACTTCTCTTGTCTCTATAAAAGGAGGTGCATACCTCTCTTTATTTTAGAGGTTGATCTGACTTTATTGTATTATTGAGTTGTCCAGTAGAAGTATTGGGTGTTTTTGAATTTACTTTTGACTTAAGTATCGGAGGGCCTTAACGGCTCGAAATCCGACCCGTCCGAGGCGCTATTTTGCAGGACCAGCAAGGTCGCTAGGAGGTTCATTGAGAGCTTGGCAAGTCGCTGTGACGTATTCGCGATCTACTTCAGGTCGCTGATTTCTATTTTGAGGTTAGTACCCCATATATTTGGTAACCCAATATTTTGGACTTATCAATACCGATTTCTAAACGGCCTAGCAGGTTTATATAGTCGAAAGGCCAAATCGACCGTGCATCGGGCAATCCGGCCATACTCGACTATTACCACAAGAGACGACTTGATCGTGTCACATGAATATGCTTACTGAAATTTAGAAAATTGAAGGCAATAATATGAAATATCGATAAAAATCAAATATCACATCTCCTTAGAAGCTAAAGGTTGAAGAAAACAACAGTTGTATAATTCTAGAAAGTAACATAATGACCAGAGCTTCAAACCCTTCCAGAGCGCATGCATTTATAAAGGATTAAAGTTTGCAAAAATGAAGAGGATTATAATTGGTGAATAATTGTTGACTTAGATTAAAAATTTTGAAAGCTTTGACTACCCTGGAGGATGTGGATGAGAGTAATTAGAATGCCCCCAATTGAGACGAGATAACTATAATGAAACAGCAGAGTCCAACCTTTTATAGGAGAATAACGCTTGCTTCATCATTTCTCACGGCTCCTGCCAAGTTTTCTTCTGGAACCAAAGTATCAAAAATTCATTATATTATTACGGTAGGAATAAATATTTGGCACACGTTTCAAATCAAAGACGGATATGAAATTCGACCACAATTATGACGACTCTAAGTATACGCACGACAGATGGGTTGTGGCGGAGCCGTCCACCATGCTTGATTGAGCTGATAGCTGATAAGTGATAGCTGGTAGCTAATTTTCAATTAGTCCTTATTAAATTAGTTGATTAAATTAGCTAATTGAAGGTTAATTTACCAATATAGATATGATTAAAAAATATAAAATATTATACATAAAAAGAAGAAAAATATAAAGAATAAAAGAAATAAAATTATAATAATTAATGAAAACTTCCCAAAAAATTATTTGACAAATACTTAAAAAATAATTAAAAAAATAATTATAATAATAAATAAAACTTTAATTATGACTAATAAAAATATTTTCGTAAAATATAAAATAATATATTAGTTTATAAATAATATATTTTTTACAATATAAAAGGATAAAAAATAATTTTACCAAATAATATAAGAGCTTATTAGTAAAAGTTACGATTTGTAACTTTTTCTAAACAGGAGCTTATTAGGCAGAATAAGCTATCAGGAGCTTATTCTTTGTTCTTACCAAGCAGTGTAAAAGAACTTATTGTGATGGAATAAGATATAAGCACTTTCAATAATATCAACCAAGCAGGACCGTCATTAGAGTTGTTGAACCAGTTATAAACCGGTTGGTTAATTAACCGTTTTTTTTCTTAATCGTAACCTAACCGGCCATGAACCGGTTAAGGTTACGGTTAACCGAACTGGCGGTTAACCGCCGGTTTTATATATTTTTTAAAATTAAATTTATAAATTTTAATAAAATTTAAATAATTGAAACTTAAATGGAATTAGAATGTGATAAATAAATGAAAACTTAAATAAAATTTGAATAATTGAATTTTTGAAGTAAAAAGTTTTTATTTATTTTGAAAAAATAAATAAATAAATAAAAAAGACTTGATTTTAATTCTAATATTTACAAACAATCAAGTTAACAAGATGATGGTATTTATTTCAAAATAATACAACAAAATCACATTACAAATTTAATTATAAAAATATTGAATAAATATTTTATTACCGGATTGTACATAACTTGAGAGTACGAATTGTATATAACTTGAGAATTTTATTTTTGAAATATGGTATTCAATTTGAATGACTTGTGCATGAATAGTTTTTTCTTACTTTCGCTTTTTTGTGTTGTCATTGTTTTTATTTATGTTTTTGTTATTGCATGAATAAGATTTTTTTTGAAGTAAAAAGTTTTAAAAATATATTTTTTTAAAAAAAAGGACTTGATTTTAATTCTAATATTAAAAATTAAAAATTTGACTTTTAATATTAGAATTAACTTGCGTACGTATCCTCGTATAGGAATCAAAGTCCACGTAGTTCGATTTTTATTTTTTTTTGAAAAAAATAAGTTTAAAAAAAAGGACTTGATTTTAATTCTAATAGTAGAAGTTAAAATTATATTTTAACTTTTAATATTAGAATTAAATTACCTACGTATCCTCGTAGAGGAATCAAAGTCCACGTATCTTTTATACTTACTTCACTTACCTACTTACCTATTCGTCGTTGTCGTTGCTTCCTGAAGTGATATCATAATAGTCGCTCTCTTCACCTTCATCCAATTGTATTTCTTATTCTCGTTTTTCGGCTTTGACCCAATCATTCATCAACATTTGATTTTCAAGATTTTTGGGTGTTAAGCTAGACCGACGATCATCTAACACAAAGCCTCCCGTGCTGAAGGCATGTTCAACAGAAGCTGTTGAAATAGAAACGGCGAGAACCTCATTGGCAATTCTAGAGAGTGTAGTAAAAATACTGGTCACTTTCGACCAAAACTGCACAAGATCGTTAGTAGTACCATCAGACTCTTTTGGAATCGAACTCGGTTCAAAAGCCCCTAAATAACTGTCTAATTCCATTGACCGACTAGCACTAGCCCTTTGTCATTTCCGCTTAGTATCCTGAAGCAACCTCATATATGGGGCTAGAGTTTGTCGAAGGTCGTTGGGTCTTATATTAGAAGTAGTGGGGGAAGGGAACACATTAAAATCACTATAAGAAGATTGAATATAATCATTAAAAATATGTGCTAAAGATTATTGTGCTTGGTGAGCAACACTATAAGCGTTGTGAATTTCAATATTTGAAGTTTCTAAAAAAGGTCATAATGCATCGTAATAAACTTTAAGTAAATTTTCTAAACCCTCTACACGATAATCCGGGTCTAAAATTTTTGCAATCAAAAGAACGTCGGGAATATACATAAGATATGTGACCCATTTACTCAACATATTAGCAATACATCACCTAATTCAAGTGAATCGAGTAAAGAAGTACTAACAAGTACAATTTGAATACATTGATCAATAAGTAGTGTGGAAGTAAAATAATAAATACCAGATAAAGTCACGATGACATCGTTAAAAGTTTTTAAAAGGGACATCATATTGTAACAATCATCCCACATATGCAAAAACAAAACGAAATCAACATCTTTTGATTACCAAAAAATGCACACAATGCATCTCTATATTCAAAAGTATCATTAAGCAATTTATAAGTAGAGTTCCAATGATTTGACACATCAACTGAATTTTTTTTGATGCAAATCATTGGTTCGACAAACTCTTTACCATTTTTGAAGCGAACCGTTTTTACGTAGATGATATATCGCACTCCTAATCGGAGCAATTTTAGATTTAAAAGTACTTAAACCATCTTGAATACATAAGTTCAAAATATGACAAATGCATCTAACATGAAAAGAAATTACGCCAATAGTGGGTTGACAAAAAGTTTTTAACAAATCTAAAATAGCCGTATTAGCGGCGGCATTATCAAATAAAATTGAAAAAATTCTGTTACCTAAATGATACTCGGACAAAACAGTGGCTGTTTTGCGCAAAATATTCACCGCGGTATGCGGATTATCAAAATCTCTATATGCAATTAAATGTTTTTGCAAAGATTAATTCCCATATAATTATGATTATGAAAAGAAGCCGTCCAAATATCCGAACATATAAAGACACTTTGAGGCAAACTATTGAAATCAAATTCAATTTATACTCACCGACTATTTTTTCAATATCGCGAGTCAGTTTATTTCGTGAAATCCTAGTGCTAGATGGATTAAATGCACCCCTAGTACAATCTTCATAATGATTACTATGCACATTATTAAAAGGAAGGCCCATAACAGAAATAAAATTTGCAAGAAACTTTCTACGAACACTTTCGGCATATTGAAATAAACTACTAGAACTCGTACTTTGGCCGCCTGTCCCGACGCTTGCGGTAGACGAAGATGAGAAGTTAGTTGTGTTTGAGAGCTTTCCATGCCGTATTTATCAGGATGCTTCTTCTCCAGGTGGTATCTGAGCGACCCGTAGCCTCTATTATTTTTAGAACCGAAGGCGTAATGAGTCGTGCAATAATTGCATTGCGCCCGAGATTCGTCGTTGATCGTCGTTCTTGTGAAATGAAATCGGAAGATGGGGGRTTGARATTCCCTCGGTTTYGATTGAGGCGGTGGCATATCACCCGCCRCTCCCTCCTCATCTTCATCCAAATTGACGGCGGTTGGCGGTTTGGATTCGTCAGAAATAGGTAATTCCTCTTCAAAATTGGTTTGATTTTGCGAATCGAAGCTTATTTGATTATATAGGTTTTCAACTTCTTCCGCCGTCATCTCATTGGAGATATAATCTCCGGCAACGAACGAAGATTCTCGTCGAGATCCTCAACCTCAACCTCCATGAGAAGAGCTTGCCATAGTAATATTATAAAAGAGAATTATGAAGAATAAGAATATTATTGATATTATTTTTTGCACAAATTAGCAACTTGACTTGAAACTTGAAAATATAAGAGAAGAAGAAGAATAGTAGAGATGAATTGGTGTGAGGATTGGTGTTGGAGAGTGGGGTATTTATAGGTGTCAAAATCTATTAAAAAAACAATTTTTTTTTTTGAAAAAGTAGCCGTTAACCACGGTTAACCGCCAACGGCTACTTATTGGTTTGAATTTCAGTCGTTGATCTTCCATGGCTAGTTGATCTCAGTCGTTGATCTTCAACGACTCTCAATCGGGGCGGTTTAACTGCCGATTTCTTTTTAAAAAGCTGGTTAACCGGCGGTTACGGTTAGTCGGTCAGGTTCACCGTAACCTAACCGCCGGCCACCGGTTGACGGTTACAATTATAACCGTGACCGTCGGTCAATGGTTAACCATAATCGGTCAACCAATTATTAACCGACGGTTAACCGGTTCAACACGTCTAGCCTTCATAGATGGCTTACTGTCCGACGCTTCTAATGGCGCCAATTGGACACGCGGGAGCGAATCGAGTGAACAATGGATGTTTTTGTTGTCCGTTATTAGCCGGTTGACATAACGGTAAGCGGTCCAAGAGGGTGGCGATGGTGGTGACCTTGGGTAGTTGAGTGTTGCTATCGTTGTCTGTTAATGTGTCGATTGAATGCCAAAAAATGCCCTTGGTGTTAGGCCTGATAACGGATGACAATATGACGAATTAAAGAGTGGCAGATGACGAATTGGAGCAGGTTCTAACGGGATCTGTGATTCCTATCACTGAGGTCATCACGGTGGTAGTCGTATTTTGTGATGTTATCTGGTTGAGTGATTTGTACATATATCTGTGTGATTTTCGTATATTTTTGTATCTTGTCTTGTGTGCTTTAGTCGGATTTTAGTTGTATTTTATCCCCTTTTCCCTTATTTTGCATTTTTGTACCGTCTGTCGTCTTTTTAGAGTTTTTCATATTTTTCTGTTACTTTTTGTAGATTTTTATGTTATTTTGCTTTTCCTTATTTTAGAATAGTCGATCAAGCCTAAGAACGTTCACGAGGATCACAACCGGCTCGATTTGACAAAAACACGACTCGGACTCGAGAAATACAACCACCGATCGATGTGTCGTCGACGCCCAGTCGATGGGGCTATTTTGCAGCATCGGTGGTCAGGCCAATTTTGGCCATTTTGGGCAAAATAACTATTTTGCCCACACTTTGACCCTTATAAATATAATCTCTTTTCTTAGAATTCAGAGCTTTTGAATTCCTTGGGGTTGACAGCCCAAACAATGTTCTTCATTTCTCTTCAATTTCTTTATCCAATTTTTAGCTTCTTAGTTTAAATAAAATATAGATTTTTAGGCATTCTCGATTATGGGTTAGAGTTTAATCTTAATTCGTTCAATTCCTCGTTGATTATGAGCTTTCTTGTTGGGTTATGATGTTCTTGATTCGTAGTTGTATTTCTTGTAATTTCTCATGATTTTATGTTATATAATTGTTAGAAGTTTATATGAATATAATTATTGCTCTTATAGCTCATTTTCCATTGTTGTCCTTTTTCAAGCCTTTTATATTTAATCGTGTTAATGTTTGTTTTGAGTGTGTATTGCTAGATTTCTTGATAATTCGTGTTTAGAATTCACGGGTCTAGTGCCTAAATGCATTTAGAATCATCAATTAATATTGTTGGGTGTTTAATTTACAAGTTGGGATTGACAACCCCAACTCGTAGATTAAGTGCGATAAAATGCCAATTGATCATGGAGAAGATTCTAGAGCCCTAGACCCTCATTTTATTAACCTTTTTAAAGTTGTCAATTTTAAATCGCCATAGAAGTTTCATGGTACAACAATATATTATCGACACAAGATCTAATGTAAACAGTTTGGAAATTTTTCGCCCATTGGGTTTTTCTTCAACTAGTTCACGAAATATCTTTGTAAATAGTTATTCAAGGCGGAGTCTTATAAATATTCCCAACCACTTTACTATTTATGCATAGTATATGTACTTATTATTATGTGTGAATAACTATTTTATCCCTGATGAGATTATGTAATTAAGATTTTACCATTGGAAGTTTTCCTATAAATTGGGCTTAAGTTATAATGAAAACCTTACTTGAGAATTCATTTTCTATATAGTCACTCTATTTACTCTCTAGTTTATAACAGTCCGGATATTGTAGGCAGTTTTTTCTATGAACTTGGGTGCACCTAGTAGTGTGAACCCAGTCCCACAATCAGCATTTCTCAACTCATACGCGCTACCAAAGTTTTGTCCCCAAAACTTTATGTGTGCCCTAATTTCTACCTTCATCCTTGAGAAAAACTATGTAAGCTCTCCTCTATTTTCATTTTAGTGTTTTGTTTTCCATTTTTAGTTTTTGTTGATGAATATGTCTTTTTTTTTTTTTTTGCGATGTTGTATGTCAGTTATATGCGAAGATAGTAGTTTATCATGCCATATGACATTTCTTTATGATGCCACATTACAAATATATGTTTTGAGTATTATGTGACTTTTTATGTTTTCCTGTGATTTTTTATGTTTTCCTGTGACTTTTTATGTTTTCCTGCTTTATGATGCCACATTACAAAATACTTTTTATGTTTTCCTGTGACTTTTTATGTTTTTGGAATGGTCACATAATTCTTGGTTACTCAAGCTTCATGTTATAAGAGAAAAATGGTGCCTGGCGTTCAACAAGGACTGATTTTCAGGTGGCATCTTATCTTCTCAAAGAAGTAAGAGCACAAATAATGAGCTTATTAGGAAATTATCTATAACAGAAGGGCTTTGTGACTTCTATAACATGTTCATAGAAGTTATGTCTGAGTGAAGAAGTAAAAGGAATGGAGAGAATGTATGTTTCATGCAAGGTAAACCATCAATGACTTTGAACGATGAAAGTTACTTTTGCATGCTAGAGATATGTATACGGTTGAGACTTATTCTTTATTTGAGGAGCAGATTATGAAAGGGGATGTATGTCATCAATTCCTTGTTTTAATAGATGTGTCCAATATGAAATATTATGTGTTGGTTGAGGGAGGGATGTGATAAAACATGAGGCAATTTTCAATATTTTTTTTGATATATTGCAGATGCAAGTTATTTTTTGAGGTGGGGATTTTGTGCGGCCATTTTTTAAGTATAATGAACATTCAATGTGTGTGTGCCATTCATAAGAGATATATTAATATGAGGTGGCGGAAGGATTTTTTAGTGAACGGGTTTTGGATAATGTTCCTAACTTTGATTCTTTGAAAAAATCTATGGTCGGGTCATTATGGAGGATTCAAATGAATAGAAAATTTCAAAAGCTAATTTTAGCTGATGAAGATAATCTTCAAACTCGATTGAAGTGTGTAGAAGATTTTGAAAGTGCTAAAACTAGTGTTATAGGTGCAGTACTTTGACGGCCGTATTGATCCCTCATTGTGTGGTATCGTTCATAATTCTCTAAGTAGTTGTGAGAATGGTAAGCGTAATATGAGGGAGATGAGTGTACTTGAGAAGAAATTTAACCTAGCAAAATGGAAAAGAAGCTGAGTGCAAATTGTCGAATAATAAACTAAGAAGGTCGTAGATGGTCTACATGTATTTCCCTCACTTTTATTTCATCACATCTACTATCGTTCTTTTTCTGAATCTAACAAACAAGATCAGGAAGTTAATATGCTTTTTTATATTTTTTTCAAGATATTATTGCTATATTTGCTAGAGATGGTTACGTTGTGCATACTAATATTAGTCCAAATATGAGTTCTAATTTACTTTTCGTTAGTTCGAATACGTGTTCGAGTCTTGCACCATTGCACATTCTTTAAGTTATAGTTCTTTAAGTTCAAAGTCAGTTGGTAATCAGGTTTTTTTTGATGTTGCACAAATTCTTCATATGTAAAACATCAACTCATGATTTTGATTATTTGATAAGTTTTATATGACTTTCAAAATGATTTTCTTATTTCATAAATTTGATATGATAGTTTTATGCATTTGTGTATTCATGGGATTTTTGAAATCTTTTATTTGATAAACATGAACACCTAGATGTGATAATATATGAGAATTGTATGCGATGATAGATTTCGGCCATATGTGATGCTATATGAGAGCTATATGTAATGGTCAATTCAATTTCGAAATTGAATTGCATATGTGATTTTTGCAACCCAATATTACATATATTTGTTTTCAAGACTGCCTTAGTAGCTGCAATTTTGTCGCCAATTCAAATTTGAAATTGGAACTATTTTACTATATTCAAATGTTTGCAAATATCTCTAATTCATTAAAAAAAATTCATTCTTATTATTTGAGCATAAAACCAATCAAATCAAACATATATGATTTTAAAATAAACAAGGTGGTTAAAACCAAAATGAAGACATTAAAATCTCTCAAACTTCATTATAAACCACAAATTATACATATACTCGAAAAGTTTCAGACACAAATAACTTAAACACTGACAAAAAAAATACTAAAATATTATGATAAAAGTTGAATAAATAACTGAATATGTGCTTTTTTGAACTTTAATATTTCCAAGTTCCACTCCCTTGATGTCAGTTAATAAGCTATAATTATCTTAGAAACCATCTAATAACAACATCTTCTACGCCAAACACCCAACCCGTCTAACACCATCTTTTACGCCAAACCATAGAGAATAAGATTTTAGAAAACCATCTTTCATAATAACAAAATTCCAACCACAAAACAGATTTCAGAGAAACTAATGATGACAAACTAAATGGCTTACATCTTTAACACTTGCTCCTTCTCATTCTCCTCCACTATGAGTATTGTGGAACAGTACTTTGCTAGCAGGGTGTTCATTATATTCTTGTCCTAAAATTACAAGAAAAATAAATAAATATAAATAAAATCAAAGAAAAAATGTATACAAATTTAAAACAATTTACTTACTTATCTTTTTCAGAATCGACGTCCCAACCGGCCAGCTTCCCCTTGTAAGTTTCAAAATGCCCCAAGAAATTAAATCACACAATTATCATAATTTCTGGATGATCTCCAGGCATTTTGATCACTGATTGCGAAACAAGAGTGTACTTTGTCTTAAGATTGTGGAGCTCCAAAAAGTTGAAGAACACCATTTCTTGAGACAATGAATACAATCAGTACATGTTGTAAATTAGATTAATTCTAATTAAATAGTACAACGATAATTCATGTTAATGAATCGTATAGGATTATTCTACGTGTCGTGTAGATGATCGTAGCATTTTGAATTTCTCAAATCCATTTATTGGTGAGTGAGAAATGATGCTTGGAAGTTGAACGGTTTGCTTTAATGCTTTATCGGTTATCCCACATTGAATGTTAGTCAATGTGGAAGAGAGTTTAAAAATGATTACATTTATTTAATGTACATCAAGTGGTCCAGAGAGTGTTCTGGGCTTTGTGTAAACGAAGTTTACGCGGGCTCTTGTTTTGGGTTCGCCAGTCCGCCTTCGGCGAAGCTGAAGGCGGAGCCGAGCCCGGACCCGAACCTCGGTCCTGGGCAATTGGTCCGAATTGGCTGGTCCGATTGAGGTGGTCCGTGTGGGGTTCGGGTTCTGGTTCAACCCTGGTTTCTTTTTTGAACCTACACGCACCTGGTTAAGTTTTTGAACTCTTCTAACCGTTACGAAACGTTCAGACGTTTTGAATTCAAACATGAGATGAATTTGCACGCTGAACCAGTCCAAGTTCATGCTGGCTTTGCCTGATTGTTTGAATGGCTTTATGACGCTTTTATGGACGTCATTAAGCAGGGCTGTAACCTCCCGCTGGCAACCCTATATAAGGGTGAGGCTCCTACACTTGCAGGTTCACACTTTCCATACTCGAATAGCACCTGAAAAACATACGAACACTTGAACCATACAGCATACATAGTTTTTCTGCATTATTCTTTGTACGTAGCTCGGTCCATTTTCAACCAGTTCGTCGGAGCTCTGGTATTTACGGTGTTGTAATACCAGAGACGAAGTCATTTCATCTTTGGAGACGAATAGCCAAAACCGAAGGGCACTACCGGGGCTATTTCGTCTTCCGGATAGAGATTAAATCTCGACTCGACTTGAATTATTCTTACAGTTTCTGTCTTCTATTTTTTCTTTTCCAGTTTCGAGATATTTCATTACATACCTGTTTGTGCTCGATAATTCTATTGTAATAGATTTCTAACAATCGCAAGACGAAATATCTGTAATTTTATTTTTCTGTAATTTATAATCCCTGACTGGAAAAGAGAGATGTCAACATCCAGCACTCCGACGAGCGACACTATTCCGGCAATCACCTCCACCACTTCGGCGATGATCTCTGCCCCCGCAGTCACGAACACCACGACGATTGGCATGTCTACGCCAATCGTGAACACCATTCAGGATGAGATCTTTCTCAACCCAGGAATAATCGATTTCTTACTCGAGACGTTGACGAAGCGCATGGCTCAGTCGAACTCATCCACAGCTTTGGCTGTTGGAACGATCCCTTTTGGGATAGGGACTTCGGTCCAAACGATGTCAGCTCCGGCTGTGACCCATCCCATTGGGATGACGGGAACTTCGGTTCCAAATTTGTTTGCAACTKCTCCCCAAACAGATTCAAYTGTTTTGAATACCCATTCAACGGGTTCGATGGGGACTTTTGTACCAACGATGAACACGCCGGTGCAATCCTCACGGATCATGCCCGCGGCGGAGAAGCCTCCAAAATTCAATGGGGAAGGCTTCAAGAGGTGGCAACAAAAGATGCTGTTCTACCTCACGATGCTTGGTTTCGCCAACTTCGTGAAGGAAGATGAACCACCTACTCCGGACAAGGACGAGACCAGTTTCCATGTTCACGCTGCCTATGATAATTGGCATAATGAGGACTATCTATGTAAAGGTTTTCTTTTAAGTAGTCTAGAAGATAGCCTAAGTAATGTGATGTAAAGACCTCCAAGAAAATTTGGGAGGCACTTGAGAAAAAATATAGTTCCGACGAGGCTGGAACTAGGAAATCTGTAGTCACGAACTTCATGGACTACAAGATGGTGGACTCTCGCCCGGTTATGGAACAAGTTCAAAAGTTCCAAATGCTGGTGAATGATGTCCACACCGAGGGGATGGTTCTCCCGGATGCTTTCACGACCGCTGCCATGATTGACAAGCTTCCACTTTGAATGACTTCCGGCAAGGAGATCACTTTGAATGAGGTGCTGCACGTTCCGGACATCCGGAAGAACTTAGTCTCTGGTTCAATACTAGTTAGTCGTGGTTTTAGACTTGTATTTGAGGCTAATAAGTTTGTACTGTCGAAGTTTGGAACACCTCTGGGTAAGGGTTACCTTACGGATGGTTTGTTCAAACTAAGTGTAATGGTTATACGCCCAAAACAAGTCATTAATAAAATTACTTCTGATTCCTCTTACTTGACTGAGTGCTCTAGTTTATGGCATTGTAGATTAGGCCACGTTAATCTAAATGCAATAAAACATTTATCAAATCTCAATTTACTTAAGGTAAATGAATTTGTTAATAAAAGTAAGTGTGAAATTTGTGTAGAAGCAAAATTGGCTAAGTTGCCATTCAAATCGGTAGAAAGGAGCACAACACCTTTAGAATTAATTCACACGGATGTATGTGATTTAAAGTTTGTGCAAACTAGAGGTGGTAAAAAGTATTTTATTACTTTTATTGACGATTGCACAAGATACTGTTACCTTTATCTTTTGAGAGGTAAAGATGAGGCTATTGAAGCTTTCAAGAACTTCAAAAATGAAGTCGAAAATCAACTTAACTACAAAATCAAATCTATCCGAAGTGATAGAGGAGGGGAATACGTAGATCCGTTTGAGGAGTTGTGCAACGAAAGTGGCATAATTCATTAAACTACAGCTCCGTACTCACCTCAATCGAACGGAGTTGCAGAACGCAAGAATCGTACTTTGAAAGAAATGATGAATGCGTTGTTGATTAGTTCTGGGTTACCTCAGAACATGTGGGGGGAAGCTGTTTTAACAGCTAACTATATCCTCAATAAGATTCCACTTAAAGGAAGGGACGAAACTCCCTATGAGTTGTGGAAAGGAAGGAAACCTTCTTACAAATACCTCAAAGTGTGAGGGTGTTTAGCGAAGGTAGAAGTGCCTCTACCGAGACAAGTGACAGTCGGACCCAAAACGATTGATTGTATCTTTATTGGTTATGCACTGAATAGCAGCGCCTATCGGTTTATAATCAATAGGTCGGATGTTTCGGACATGAATGTCGGAACTACTATTGAGTCAAGGAATGCAATATTCTTTGAAGATATCTATTCTTGTAAGGATAAAGCTGCGTCCAGTTCTAATACTAGTAATGTTGAAGGAACTACAAGTCGCGAACTTGTGGGGGTTGAACCCAAGTCTCGTACGTGACCTGGTTCAGAACTTGATGCTCAAACTCCTAGGAGGAGTACGCGAGCTAAAGTTGCGAAGGATTTTGGTCCCGATTATGTGGTTTTCATGTTGGATGAAGAACCAAATTCCTTGAAAGAAGCTTTCTCACGAACTGATAGTTCATTTTGGAAGGAAGCTGTTCAGAGCGAAATCGATTCGATCATGCAGAACCATACGTGGATCCTAACTGATTTACCCGAAGGCTGTAAACCTTTAGGAAGTAAATGGATTCTGAAACGAAAGTTCAGARCTGATGGATCAATCGATAAGTATAAGGCTCGTTTGGTTGTGAAAGGATTTCTCCAAAAGGAGGGTTATGATTTCTTTGATACATACTCTTCTGTTACGAGAATTACCTCTATCCGGGTGCTTCTAGCGATTGCTGCTTTGCACAATTTAGAGATTCACCAAATGGATGTAAAAACAGCTTTTCTAAATGGCGAGTTAGAAGAGGAAATTTACATGGAACAACCCGAAGGTTTTATTAAACCTGGACAAGAAAGAAAGGTGTGCAAACTGGTTAAGTCATTATATGGCTTGAAACAAGCACCTTTACAATGGCACTTGAAATTCGACGAAGTGATGATGTCAAATGGTTTCAAGATAAACGAGTGCGACAAGTGTGTCTACATTAAGAATACTAATGACAAATTTGTTATAGTATGTCTTTATGTAGATGATATGTTAATCATGGGCAGCAACCTACAAGTGATTAACGAGACGAAACTCATGCTAAAAAGAAATTTTGACATGAAGGATTTGGGAGTTGCTGACACTCTTCTTGGCATAAGAATCATTAGAACTCCAGATGAAATTGTATTGTCACAATCTCATTACATTGAGAAAGTGATCAAGAAATTCAATGCACACGATAGTCTTCCAGCAAAGACACCTATGAAACTCGACATTCACTTGAGTAAGAATAGAGGCGATCCTGTTGCTCAGAAGGACTATGCTAGGATCATTGGATGTTTGATGTACATCTCCAACTGTACAAGACCTGGTCTAACTTGCTCGGTAAACAAACTGAGTCGATATACAAGCAACCCAAGTGGAGAACACTGGAAAGCGCTTGTGAGAGTTTTGAGATACTTAAAGTATACTCTAAACTTTGGGCGAGGGGGTTGAGAAATGGGGAGAGGATCGGGAGGGGTATGTATTTGCAGTTGTTGTCCCTTTTTTTCCTTCTTTTTTTTTTTTGCTTTTCTTGTCCTTTTTTATTTACATTTCCGTGTTATTTATACACACATATATATATATATATATATATATATATATATATATATATATATATATATATATATATATATATATATATATTTGAAAAAGTATGAATTTATAAAAAAAGGTTCCGAATATATAATAAATAAAATAAAATATTTATTTTAAAATATCACATTTTATCTTAAAAAAAAGTATATTAAATATTTTCACATCAGTCAAAGGTTAATGAATGAGATCGGAGAATTGGTCAGTATGCTTTGAAAGTGGGTGGATATTTGAAACTCATAAAAAACAAATTTGAAATTAAAGTGAATAAATGAGTAATGAAAGGGTAAGGGGATGAGAGGAAAATTTGAATGATGTTATTACTCCATTGTGAATCGGGGGTTGATGAGGTTTTGGAGTAATATGTCTGATTTTCACGTGGCTGACACGTGCCTTTGTGTCCTACCTACGTTAGCGTTATCTCCCCACTATCCAACCATCTCTCTCTCTTATTTCCCCAAACACCAAAGCCATAAAACTTTATTGCTCCTCCTGCAACGCTAGCGCACCAGTAATGGATGCTTCTTGAGCCGCGCGATCGACCGTAGATATGCAGATTCTGCTGCAAAACCTGCCGATTCGTGGAACCGTATCAGTTATTCGTTCTTCCCCGGCATCGTCGCTAACGCCGGCACTCATTTGCAGCACCACGGCTTCTCCTGGACATTTACGCAAACACTTCCCGGGCAAACCGCGCAAGTGTCCGCCGCGCTCGCGGCGCCCCTCCTCCTCCTCCCCCGACCCGCTCAATCTGAAGCCCCTCACTTCCCGCGTCGTTCAGCTCACGCATCGCCGGCAACTTGCTCAGGTCCTTGCTCTGTTCGTTTTTTCATTTCAGAATTGTTGTGTACACCAAGCATGTACATCTTGTAGAATAACATCTTTTCTTTTTTAACAGATATTTGAGGAAATAGAGATTGCGAAGGAGCAACATGGGAAGCTGAACACAATCGTCATGAACGCTGTGCTGCAAGCTTGTGTCCATTGCCACGACATCAATTCTGCTCTTAAAGTGTTCGATGAAATGTCAAAGCCAGAGGGCTGTGGGGTTGATGAAGTTACCTATGGTACGCTTTTGAAGGTACTCCAATTCTAAAATGTACCTTTGGAAGATTAGTCTCCTATCAATAACAAAATTGGCTTCAATTTGTACCTTGCTATCATTTTCAGCCAGTAAATGAACTATATTCTACACTTTCTAGTTGAAAATGCATTTGTTCTTGATATGTTGTGGAATTAGACATGTCTTGATCCATGAATATATAATAGTAGCCAATGAAGAACAGCTATTCTTTTTTCATGAAGGGTTTGGGTGATGCTCGGAGAATTGACGAAGCATTTCAAGTGCTCGAGTCTGTGGAAAAAGGTACCGCAGTTGGTAGTCCACAGTTATCCGCAGCACTGATTTGTGGTCTTTTGAATGCTTTAATTGAATCAGGTTACATTTTCCACTCAAAATGCTTTAATTTTTTAGTTTTTTTGTATAGTTTAGTTTTCCTTGGGGTTTTCGAGTTATTTATTTATTTATTTTAAGTTTTTAAGATTTCCCCCCCTTCATTTTTCAGGGTTCTTTTTTTTTTAATTTTTTTTTTTAAATTTTAAAAAAAATTAGTTTTAGGGTACCTAGGCAACCTGGCAGGAGTGACCCTCAACTTGCTAACATTGCTTCTTTGAACACGACGATTTAGTGCAGGGGACCTCAGACGTGCTAATGGGCTTCTTGCAAGATACGGTTATGCTCTTCAAGAAGGTGGAAAGTCATCGATTTTGACTTTTAACTTATTGATGAAGGTAATTTTTCTGAATCTAATGTTCAGATACGGCGATCGATATACTTATCGCCTTTCCCTTCTTACAGTTTCAATGTCGTCTTTCAGGGTTATATAACTTCCAGTTGTTTTCAAGCTGCATTAGGTGTACACGATGAAATACTGAGACACGGGCTGAACCCTGATAGGCTCAGCTACAATACTCTAATTTTTGCGTGTATCAAGAATGAGAACTTAGGAGCTGCGATGAAATTCTTTGAGCGAATGAAGGTCTCATGCACGTGTCTGAAAGGCTAGTTTAGAGCCTCGTGAATGAGTGATATTATGTAAAAGAAGAACGACAGTTTCTTGAATAATTACTGTGTATGTTGCAGGATAAAGCACAGAACAATGATCCTGATGTTTCCCCTGATCTTGTTACTTACACTACATTATTACAGGTCAGTCCTATAACAGTACGTCTTTTGTACCTCCTTTGTTGTTTACACACCTAAATTTCTGAAATCTAAGATTTGTACGAAATTAACTTCTTCAGCTCATTAAGCAGAATTTATAAGTAATCGGCCTTATATAGCAGGCTGCTTCTCGTTTGAATAGCCACATGTGCTGAGATACTGTAATTTTTGTTAGACGCACTTTTTTTTTTAATAAACAAATTATTATTATTGATCAGTGGTGATAACACAAAGATACCGTGTTTGTAGGGTTTTGGGCATGCCAAAGATATTTGTTCACTAGAAAAGATCTTGATAGAAATGAAATCATGCTACAGAATGCGTATCGATCGTGTTGCGTACACTGCAATTGTTGATGCACTGCTAAACTGTGGATCAATTAAAGGTATGCTATTTCTGGATTGCATTAGAAGTTCTGCAATTAGTGGTGATCAGACGGTTCCCATATGATTGTCCAAAAGGAAGAAAGAAATGTTAAATCTCAACTCCAAAATGTTGGGAGTCTTGTATTCTTGTTTATTTTATAAAAATTGGGATTTCCTTATTTTTGCTTGCTACTTTGTATATATATATATATATATATATATTAATTTGCTTTATATTCCTTTTTCATCGGACAGCATTTTTTCATGTAGTCTATTTTGTAAAAAATAATAGGCGCTCTTTGCGTTTTCGGGGAGATGATAAAACAAGCTAAGGCTAACCCTAGACTGAGGCCAAAGCCTCACCTCTTTCTGTCGATGATGCGTGCATTTGCTGCTAGGGGAGACTACAACATGGTTAAAAGACTTCATGAACGCGTGTGGTTTGATTCAGCAGGAACAATCACCCCTGCTTTGCAATCAGAATCTGATCATCTCGTAATGGAGGCAGCTTTAAATCAAGGCCGGGTAAATTGATTTATCACGCCAACTTATATGGTCAAAATAATGCACTGGCTGATGTCTCTGATCTCTATTATATTTCTTCTCAATTATTATTATTTTTTATTTTACTTTGACTAAAATTCTTGAACTGCATATCTTGACAATAGGATACTATGGGTTTAAGGATTTTTCTAGTCACACGAATCTTGCTTCTTCTTTAAGCACTAGCTTTTCACCATTATATCAGTAACTTGCTAATGTAAATCTTCATACTAGATTCACTTAATCCTGGATTTTTATGCAGGTTGACTTGGCTTTACAAAAACTGAAGAAGGTTATGCGGAACTGGAGGGACATATCATGGAGCAGTCGAGGTGGCATGGTATGTTCTGGTTGTCATATTCTTGCACTTGACAACTATTGTTGTCGTACAATTTTTAAGTAGTTGTTTATATTTTAATTTTAAATACGAACTCTATATAAATGAAAGTGAGCTGGTTCAAGAATTGGAACTTTTGCGAGTTTGTCGGACAAAATCTGCACCCGAAAGTTTTCTCAGTATGATAGCAAATTGATTTTATTGATTTAATATCAACTTTTATGTTAATTAAATGCATCGTTTTGCAGGTTGCTGTACGACTTGAGGCTTTAATGGGTTTAAACACATCGATATTGAGTCCTCGTGTACTTCCTCAGGTATACAAAATATCATATATTTTTGAGATGTAGTTGACAAATGTAGTATGGTGTCCTAAACACATCTTGAAGTCTAATTATGTTGATTATCTGTCTGAAATCTGAATAACTAGGTATCACTTAGAGATGCAATTGAGGACATCATGATTCCTTTTGCTGAAGCTTCGCCACTTCAAGCTACTTTGAGATTGAAGCAAGTGGTTATGCGGTTTTTTAAGGATTCAGTAGTGCCCATAGTAGATGAGTGGGGAGGCTGTGTGGGGATACTACACCGTGAAGACTGTAATACGGTAATTCAACTTAGTTGCTCACTATCCCTTTGTGATTTGTTTTTATTATTATTATTTTTTTGTGGGTAATGCTCCAAAATTTGAAGTATTTAGCATTTGAAATTTTCTAAGCTTTCTGTGTCAAGGTTTTTCGTTGTGATATATATTTTTTTGAGGATAATTACAAAAATACCCCTGAGGTTTAGCCTAGTTACAGAAAATTCAAATTATCTTCCAATATTAAGAATGCACCCCTTAACATTTGTTTTTCTTGTATAAATTGCACCTCGAAAGTGTTGCAATACTTTTAAGGCGATTTTTAAAATTTTGATTGATGACTATCTTTTTTTTTTTTTTTTTTTGGTAATAATTTGGTTAAACCTCAGGAGTAATTTTGTAATTAATGAGCTTCTGTAGGAGTTTTCTTTCTTTTTCAATAATAAAAATGGTCTCATTTGTGATGTATTATTATGGTTTTCTTATCTGCAGCTAGATGCCCCACTTTCAGCACTAATGAGAACACCACCACCTTTTGTTACAAGCTCAACATCAGTTGGCTATGTCATTGATCTTATGTTAGAAAAGAGGCACAAAATGGTAATAGTTGTCAAATATGGTGATTTTAACGGGATTTCATCGCCTGGCTCAAGTTTGAGGGCTGTAGGAGTTTTTGCATATGAACAACTATGTAAGCTTACCAAAAACTCATCAGATGTGACCGATGACCAGTTTTGCCTGTCAAATTGCAATACAATTACTTGAGATGAATTCTGCTATCAACTTTACAATTATCCCCTTGAAGTTCATGTTTGTTTCATTTAATACCCCCCTTTAGAAGGTAAATTTTTCATAATTTACCTTAGTCATAAAATGTCGTGATCTGCCACAGGTCGAGGGAAACTTGAAATAAATAATTATCAGTCTGAATAATACAGACATAAATTCGTATTCTCTTACACAAAATGTTGTGATGTTTTTATACAATAACTAAAAAAAATGAAAATTACCAAAGGACAGATGGATTACTATACCATTTGTAATAATCAACCATGAAACGATATTAATCTACGAAAACCTTCTTGAATTCCACCCCCCACACCCCCTCTCCCCCAAAGAAAAAAGAAAAAATTTAAACAAAAGACAAAAAGTCTGTTTTTCCCACTTCAAAACTTGAAGTTGTTATCACTCA
The DNA here is from genome assembly GCA_014905375.1 of Phtheirospermum japonicum. Taxonomy (NCBI): domain Eukaryota; kingdom Viridiplantae; phylum Streptophyta; class Magnoliopsida; order Lamiales; family Orobanchaceae; genus Phtheirospermum; species Phtheirospermum japonicum. The sequence goes on from BMAC01000857.1 coordinate 28,156, forward strand.
GTTTACTGAGAAGATATAACTGATTCAAACGCTCCAGCAAGAGCCCTCACTCTGTTTCTCCTCTGGTCACGCAGTTTACTTGCCGTCTCCTCGATCGTATCATTTGAAACTACATCCTTCTTCACTCTTGGCCATCCTTGTTTCTGGGCTTTATTTTCTGGTTCTTGCTTCTGTTTCTCAACTATTTCTCGCACTTTTGTCTCCACAGACTCATGAACTTCACTTTGACCAGCAACTTCGTCTTTCTTGTCGAGCGCCTTTTCTTTTTCTTCTTCCTTTTCTATTACTACAACTTCTTCGACCTCCTTTTCTTTACCTTCCTCCTTGGGAAATTCATCTGCAACACTTGTGGTAATATTATTAGTGCTTTCTATTTCATGCGCACTATGTTCTTCCTCTAATTTCTCTTCGATATACGGTTTCTCTTCTGATTTTTGTGTCTTGATGTCAAGAGGGGCTTCCTGTTGTTCTAAAACCGGAGAAGGCTCAATAGTGACAATCTTTGCTTCCTCCTCCTCCTCCTCAACGTCATTCTCAGCTTCAGTTTGCACAATATCTACCGGTTTTTCTTGATCCTCCGGTATTAAACGTACGATATCCCTTTCGTCGTCGCTCACAACTTGTATAATCTGCTCTACAGTTTCAAAAGTGAACGATTCTTGATCTTCAAGTAGCGTATCAACTTCCGGAAGATTCTCATATATATCTGTATTTTCGACGGTTTCTTGAAAACTCTCGGAGATTTGTTCCTTTGTTGCCGAAGTATGGCTTTTTTCGGTCTCTTGCTCTTGGATGCAAACGTTGCTCGTCTTTAAAGTAGCACTCACAGGCGTAGCATGTGACGATGAACTGTGTTTCCCAACATCCTTATTTAGTGGTTTTGGGTTTTTACCCGAACCCACTTTTTGGGAAGCAGTGGTTTTCCCGGGAAATGAGGAAGATTGAGGAGTCGAGACGTGTGTGTTACGTGCTGGCAATGGGGTCTTGTCACCGGGCCGAAGAGAAGAAATAGTTGAAACGTGTGTTTTTTGTGCTGGCGGTGGAGTTTTGTCGTGGGGCCGGAGGGATGGATTAGTCGAGACGCGCGTTTTTTGTGCCGGCAATGGAGTCTTGGCACGGGGCTGAGTGGACGGACTAGCCGGGACGCGTGTTTTCTGCGTTGGCAATGGGGTCTTGTCGAGCGTTTTTCTTGTGGTGGTTGTGGGCCTACCATGGGCAGTGTCTAGGGGAGTTGGTTTCTTGACGCCGGCCGAGCTTCTTGTGGGCGGCCGGATAGAGGTCGTTGGGGTGTTTTTCTTGGGTGCAATAGGATCATTGTTTTGTGGAGGGTAGTTTGTTTTAGGGGGTACATTTGGGGTTGCTTTGGGGTGTGTGTTTGGTGTGTGTGAAGAAGAGGGTCCTGTTTTGTTTTTCCTTGGAGCAGAAGTGTCTCTTCTTCTTGTTGCCATCTATTAATGACTGCCAAATCTTATTTTTGCCTGCCATATAATATATTTTCATTATCGCATCAACTATCATTATTGTCATCAGCATCATATTTTCATCTTATATCCAATCAATATATTACAATTATTCTCATTTTCCCAAATTATGTTGTTGCTGCATATTTCCTCCCTAATCCCTTCTGTTTTCCCATTCCATGGACTATTGACCAGAAGTTGAATTTTGTTCTCTCGCCATTTAAAACGTGTCATATATGAGAATCAACAATAAATAAATGTATATGTAATGCGGTTATGTACAAACCATGCAAAATCTTCTTGACTTTTTGTGGAATCATACATTTATAGATTGACGTGATTCAAATTTGGTATGGAAAAAGCATTTCAAAATTCAAATATAGGATGGGCAATTCAAGACAACATAAACGATCGAAACTCAAAGAAACGAAAATTTATTATCGATAAAACAAAGCAGCAACGAGCATGCATGCATTTTATTCAGCTAACATCTCTTAAAAATCCAAAACATGCATACGTCGATAGACAGGAACACACAAGAATAAGGAAACAATTCGACACGCAGATATAGAAATGGATTATTACCTTTAATGATGCACAAAATGATGAACTCCTCCTTCAAATGATGAAGAAGAAGAAGGCAAAGGATTGATATGATGACGTGAAGAAGAGAATGTTGATATAGTAGATTATATGACTCCAATGGAAGAAATCAAATGATAGGTAGATAAGCTTTTGATAGAAAATTTTTGGTTTGTTTGGGTGAAGCGCAAATCATGCGAAGCCCAACATGCCCAAAGGGAAACACATTTGGGTATTATTGTCATTTCCAATTTTCAAACATCGAAAATGAGGCTCTAAGGAGTGTTTCTTGACCATTTCAAATATTCGGGACAAATATCCGCGACTAGCCTAAAGAAAAAAAGGGAAA
>BMAC01000857.1:49452-85268 GCA_014905375.1 Phtheirospermum japonicum
ATCCACCTTTAGATGTATACTATAAAGTAAATAGGTACTTGTTGTCCTATTCGATCAAAACACTTTTTTTCGACTAAACATAGCATTTGCTGTTGTATATAAAAACTCATATTGCAAAATCACATATAAAAACATTTTCTAACACTAACAATTCAATTACCAAACAGATAACTGCGCAAGAAAACACTACAATCAAATTTTCATTACTCAAACGCTAGGCCCTCTCGATTTGGGGGGTCCGTATGAAATATTTTCTCACTCCGAAGAATGAATTTCGCTTCATTTGTTAGGAGCTCATAAATCTTGACAATTACTGCATTCCTGATAGAACTAATTTGTTGAAGAACACATGTATCAATATTATATCAAAACTGAGGCAAAAAATATGTATTTTGAAAATAAAAGATTGAATTACAAGAGATTGACTATAATCTTGAAACATAAGTTTGAAAAACATCGTAAGAATCATGGTTTTATTGAACCAATTTTGAAGAAAAGGAAAAAATAGAACATATTGTTGTTTATTATCGAGAAAATTGCCAAAATTTTGTTGGAGAAAAAAAGGAAGATCCGGTAGATTCGTTGTTTATTAGAAACAAACTGAATGAATTGTTTTCAAAAAATAGACCCGCTCTGGATTTTGTTTATTCGAATGGAAGAAAGTTGAAGAAAAAATTTAGAGGTTATGGTCAAAACAGACGGTCGATTGAGAGAGAAAAGATAAGCAGAAAACAAAAACAAAAACTACAGAATTAGATAAAGGATTGTATAATATGTTAAATTAGTCACAGTAGGATAACAACCTCAGTCAACTCCACAATTGTGATAATTTTGTTGATGAACTTCAATTCGAATTGGGTCGGGGTGTTTCTGTAACGGAATTATGAATGTAGATCGACTGAACATTTACTTCCAGATCGTAATTTCAGATCAAAGAAAAAAAGAAAAATTTCCAGATCGAAGAAAAATTTCAAGATATGAACAATCATTAAAAAAAAATCTTTAAATTCATAACTATAAGAAAAATTTGGCCTTCGATTTGGAAAAAAAATACGAACGAACACAACAAATCAAAGAATTCTTACCAATTATTTTTTATAATTTCCCAAACAAAAAATCCTAAAAAATGAAATGAAAAACTAAAATCTGACGGGACATATTCTGTCAGACAGTCTGCCACAAGTTTATTTGTCTTAAACTAAAACTTCTAGGTACTATTGATGATTTTAGTTCCCAAAGCCAAATAGTATAGGTGGTTTGTTCATTAACTCAAGCAGAACATCGGAAAACCAACCTGTGGGAGATTCATTAGTTCAAAAACGGCTTTTGTTGGCGTTAGTTCATTGTCGACAATCCGAGCGACAACTGTCAAGACAGGCAATTTAACCTTATATTTCTGCGCCAACGCGATTACAGCTCCTGCAGTAGATACACCAAAGGCWGGTCATCCACCCATCCTACTGATACAGAAAGTAAATGAAGCAAATCAACCCAAATTTCGCGGAGCTGGTGATCGATAACAATAAATCTAAGAACAACAACCAAAAAATATATAAGAAACAAATCTAAATAGATCTAAATACAGATTTAAAAAATCAAATTAAAAAATAAAAAAAAACTCAATAACAGCGTTCTCATAACTGGAGCTTAATTATGGAAAATACGAATGAACTTAATAACAGCGTTCTCATAACCAGAACTCAATAACAGCCTCCCATATTTATTTAATGATATTTTTCATCCACCAGAGCCACCTGGTTCATTGTTCTCTTCTCTGTGGACCATAAAGCAGCAATATTAAGCAATCTATATTAAGCAATCTGTAAATTTTCAGCAATTTCATTCGCCAGAAGAGAGATGGCAGGAGAGGTTTTTTAAGAAAAAAAAAATGGAGATCGCATCTTTCTCCGAAACGAAAACAAAGAAGAAATAAGGGGCTGCACGGGTAGGCGGAAACCCTAGAACAATGGGAAAAAAAACATTAACATAAATTTTAAAAAAAAAAGTTGTTATTTATACCTGGTCAAAATTTTGGCCTCCTCCCAAAATAGACCCCCTATGAACCACAGGCTGACACGTCATTTTTGGAGAAATTTGATTGGTCCACATCAGCCCCAAAACACTCTCCTTTCGACACCTCATCATTAATAGTTAACACTATTAACAAAATGGAGGATGGTCATAATGTTAAAACCGTGTCATTAAACCCGAACCCGACCGGTCGGGCTGAAACCAAGAGTTCATTTCAATGCTTGATCAGTGAAGCTCAATTTCTTTACTGGTGCAATATTATTGCATTAACTACGATATATTATTATGAGATTTTATGCTTATTTAAGGAATTTTGATAGCTGCACTTCTAGTTTGTTCATTCCCACCCCCCATATTTCAAAGTCCAACCACTTATAGAGACAACGAACCAGTTATCAACTTTAACGAATTACTTGGGTACATCATGTTAGGCCTCGTTCACTTTGGAGTACGGGATAGGATAATTTCATCCTAGAGTCGAGGATAGCACTGTTCACCTGCGCTTACATCCCCCGTTCAGCTTGAGTGACGGGTAAGTTTGGTGGAAACGAAGAATAATCACATCCACGCGTTCACTCCGAGGTAGTACGGAGGATTGTGGCGTAAATGACATTTTTGTCCTCACGTCATTTTTGCTTTTATCGCATAAAAGCAAATTTTCAGATCTGTAAACAGTGGGCTCTGTTGCTGTGCATTCACGATCTAGTTAAGGCGTCGAAGGCTATTTTCAACGCCGGCGAAAATGAGGTGGAGATAAGTGGTAGAAACTAGCGTTATTTCCACAATTACAGTTCGGGTTTACGGATCCAAATAGCAGCAGGTATTATATATTTATTTTTTGAATTAATCTTAGGGTTTTGAAGTCGGAACTTTGCATCGAATTGATAGGATTTAGATTCGAATACATCATTCATTGTAGGTTGTAGTGTGTTTCCATCCGTGTGGAATGAGTGCACTGATTTAGAATAATTACTTTGGATTGATTGGCGAGTTTTAATCCTTAATTTAGCGAACAGTTAAGGACTGTGGAATGTTTTTTTTTCCTATTCTCTAAAATTTTTCGTGATACTAAAAATTAGCTATATGAGCGGAACAAGTAGTTCCGGTTTATCCAGTCGGCAGTCATCGTTTGCCTACCAGTGCCTTCTCTGTCGCCGGGAATTGCCACTTATATGTTACTGTCGAAACGAAATGAGGGTTCAAACAACTAGAACAAAAAGGAGTTCCGGTCGTCGTTTTATCGCGTGTCCTACAAGAGGGGTACTTACTCCTACCTGATCTCGTATCATATCATCTAAAAATACGTCGCTTTCTCGCGTAATCGATATATGTAATATGTGAAGTTCATCCTTTAATAACTAATTGTATTTCCACAGGATGGAAAATGTAATATGTTCATTTGGTTAGATCATCCAGTCGCCGATCAATCAGTTCACCCCGATATAGAACATTTTCTCGATGAGATACGCACGAGCAACCGCAAATGTGAGAAGTACAAGGAGCGGTACAAGAAGGTGGTCCGATCTAGTGTTATCGCATGGGTATTATGTTTGATATTTATCGTTTTATGGTTGTTAGAGTGATGTCATGTGTTGCACATCTTATGGAATGAAATAGTTATGTTTGTTGGCAATACAATTATAATTAGTAGAATTGAATCTCCGATCAATCTGGATTCTTTTACTCATGTACCATGTACACTGGTTGTAAATGTCCTGTGATTATGGAATGAAGTATTGCTCTATACAACTTGCCCTTTTTCTGGAATGTGACTTGTTTAATGGTCAAATCATTTAGATGGTTCATTAAAAATAGGGCCCTGAAAATAGTGTTTGGAATATATTTGTCTAGTAAAACCTGTGACATTATAGTCATCATCAGTGATTGTGGCCATATCAAGTTCATGCATATTTGTCTTTTCATGTAGCCATTACAGTGAAGTGGGTGGCATTGTCAACTTCATCACTCATTACAGAGGCAAGGCACACTAAACTATTCATACAGGAATTCTCCATGGACCCCCGGAAGAGAATACAGCGCAAGGTCTTCTACACCGACAGATGGACGGAGGAAGTAGATGAATTGTTTGTTGCCATTCTGGTTGAGCAACACGGTGTAGGAAATTTTAGGGTCGGCTATCCAAACTTGGATGCCATCGGGACAGCGATGGATGTTGTGAATAAGGGCTTCAACACTGAATTCGATTACGGTTACTGTGCGTCTAGGGTCGCCAAACTGTATAAGCGGTTTCTAGTGTTTCGGTGGATTCTGAATGTAAAGGGTGTAAGGCACAATGTTTTTACGAATCAATTGATCTGCGACAGGTCCACCTGGAAGTACATTCTCAAGGTTAGTTGATTCGAACTGGTATTATTATTAGTCTTCCACAAACATTTTCAGTTGTTTACACATATTCATGTTAATTTTCAGAATGAGAAATTTGCTTACGTGTACTTTCATAGTGGGGATCCCGAGTTTTATGATTTGCAAGAATTATTTGCACCGGAAACATGAAGTTGGCAGGTTTTTTAGAGCGAATAAGCCCTATTGAAATTGCAAGATCCGGTTTCCGATGTACAATTTGTCTTGTACGTTTTTTGTAATGTATTAATATTTTCCGAAACAACAATTTCTTCCTTTGTAAGCACTGTGTCAGGATTGTAGCACACATTTATGATGTATGTGGGTGTTTGTTTTACCTGCAGTAATATTCATTTGTATAGAAAATTGGTGGGGTCATTGATGGACCATGTGCTCTTATTTCCTAACCACTGCCCCATAAAGGCAGTAACACTTTAATTGTGGAATGATTCACTCTCAGTTACGCATGCAGATAAGGGAATATATTCCCTGCATGCATTGGCATGCCCACCCGTTGAGGCACAATAGCCAGTAAAGTGATTCATGAAATACAGCCAAGTTTAGGAAATACAGCCAGCCACATCTATATAATAACCCAAGTTCATGAAATACAGCATCCTTATTTTGTACCTGACTTGGCAAAAAAAAWWRAAAARWAAAATTGGGTTGTTTATTTTTGGAAACAAAAAATGTCAAGTGGTGACTATATGAAACAAGAACTATTCCTGTACGACACTGTATGGACCGAAGACATCGACAAGTGCTTCATTTCACTCTTGAAAGATGCTTGGTCAGTTGGGCTGGTGAAAAACGGGGACCCAGACTCGGCAGCAATAGAATCTTGTAAGGACTTACTCAATCTAGAGATGGGAACAAGATTTACAAGTCGCGATTGCATGGACAAGTTGGCTTTCCTTAAATTACGTTTTAGGGTGTTCCGTGGCCTCTTCCGCAATCCCAGGGTGCGGTACGTGGAGGGGACGGGGGAGATGAAGGCGTCCAAGCATGTTTGGCAGGAAGTAGTCGAGGTATTTTTTCTTTGGATTATTGTTCAACATATGATTGTATTTACATTTAAGATTATGGTTGGCTTTTGCAGCAAGAGCCATTTGCGCTGGCGTACCGAACCTTCGGAGACCCGAACTGGGCCGATTTAAAAACAATCTTCAGAGGTCTGGATGTTCAAATGGCTGGGCCTGGGGATGTAATCATCGACTGTGATGAGAGTAATGAACAATTGGTGGCTGTGGTGGGTGGGTGTCAGCAGCCACCACCCGAAGGGGCAAACGCCCGTCTTAGAGGGAGTAGTACGTCCAGTTATTACTGGAGGAATTTAGAATATCTTCTGGATCACCCAAGCGTTGTATCGGAATCTTCAGTTAACCAACCGCCCGCGTCTCCCGGCTCGTCGACCATGTCACGTGTTTCTGGAACCGTCAATCCAGGTACCCTAACCAGAAGGCGTATTCTCGACAAACCATCTCCGTGCAAGGGTTCTAACAAACTGGAATGAAGATGATTTCCTGTGGACTACTGTTCATTTGTTGATGTTGATCTTTAATATATGTTTGGTTGGTCATGGTCATTTTATGTAATGTTGTGTCGTTTGAGGCGGGTGGACCAATTCATGTAATCTTGGTCAAGATGTTTATTGTGTGTAGTTCATTTGGCAATAGTGTTTGGGTTGGTAAATAAAATCTCACGTGATTATCGATAACATCCGTGCATGAAAAATTACAGTCTTTGATTCACGAAATCAAATATTATAACTACTCTCATCCAGAGTAGGTTCATCATAAACACGATAAAATTGTCAAGCACAATTCATGAGAGTGCTTGGGTGTGGGTGGGGTGTGGGGGGGGGGGGGGGGGGGAGTGGAAAAGACCGCACAATCAGAATTCGGATTAGAGTAGACTGAAAATTAAGGTCACGACATATTGTCATGAGTACAAAAAACTGGTCCTAATAAAATTGTCAACACACAGATCTAAAAAACAGTCGATTCATGAAATGAACATATAATTTGTTGAACACAAATTTCACCATTGGGGGAGTTTCTTAAATGTGTGTCAACACGGATTGATCATGGTCACTATCGCTGGCGTTGGGTGATGCAGGGGGTAGATACCCCATGCCGCCGTCGACGAACGAAACATTCATGACTGGTAGAGCATTGTCATATAAGGCAGGCAATTGAACCGGATCCTGGTGTTCCTCGTCATCACTCGTGGGTGCATCGATGTACATTGGGTTAGCCGCGGTCATTCCGGGTTCATCACTGAATTCGAAAGTTGCGGCATTACGATTAACAAAAATATTGTAACAGAATCGGTATTTTGGGAACCCGTACATTCTGAAGTACTTTTGCCGATCTTTCTCCTGCGTCATTTGACAAACTAATAACGTTTATCAAGGCAGTAATATTGGATAACACTGGAATAAACTCACTTACTTAACGATAAACTCATCACAAATAATAAGATATTGAGGGTTCTTTGTTAGTTGGAATTTCACCTCTCTAACAAGTTGTTCCCAATATGTTGGTACCGTCATCACTTGGCCCATGCGTATATTGAGCCGAACTCCTGGCATGTCTTTGAAATTGACAAAGGCGTTGTACTGAGCGCGTAATATGTGGATGCACGCCCTCACTTCCCATACGCTGAACCGCTTCTTGAACACATCAGACATCTGGTCTGCAAGCTCGGAGAACACAGAGTTAAATACAATTGAGTCCTCCACATGGGCGGTGCGGCGGCAGATGGTGAAAAACAAGTCATGGCAATGATCCTCCTCATCCTCGGACATGTTCCGGAATCGCCACTAGTTGCGCAGACGTACTTCGCTTTGGTTGCGTGTGAGCACCATGACTGCACTGAAGTTAACAAAGGCAATTGAATGTAAACAAAATCAATACGCAAGTTCAAAACGTTTTAAGGAAGCATTTCAAAACAAATTTAATAAAAATAATCTCAGATGTAAACACACAAATATGCACATAATCGACTTAAGGAAGCATTTCAAAATGCAATAGATAAAACTACGGATAGTCGACGACATACACATAGCTTAATAGTTTGTTTAGGCCACGCAACTTTTAGTAAACTATCCAAGCATACAAGTCATAGTAGTTTGTGCATATAGACATTTGAAAACTGACACACAACTATTACAATAACTTCATCCAAGTACGAATAAGTGAAGAATTAAGCTTGATCAGAGCCTTCCGTCCAACATCATCCTAACCATAATGGACTTGCACTCATCCGATATGCTGAAGAAGAGGTCCAGGTCCTCGTTATTCTTGCAGATTCTTTGAACAGATAACTTGTTCTCAGTTGTCAGGAACGGCATCTTCAATAGCTCATCAAAAACTTCCTTCCCCTGCCTTTTCGCATCCTGCTGGAAACCGATCCGCTCTGCCAGAACACCCAATTGTGAATCAGTTTTCTTATAGAAGGATTCCATCAGATGCAAGAACCGCTCTTCCAATGCATCGACTCCTCTTCTCTTCCTCGTTGTTTTCTTCCTCGACGTAGAGCTGCTGTCGCATTGGTTATCTGAGCTGTTCTCTCCAAAGGGTCCATCACTGTGCCGGTCAGGATCCAGGTAAGGGTCTGTGACCTCGTTTGCCTTTTCAGGTCCCACATTCGGCTTGACGGCGTCTGCAAAGCACTGAGCATTCTCTCCTGTGGCTCGGTCTTTCCCAAATATGTCAATCCAGTCCTTGTAATGGGGCCAAGACTTGGCCCTGAGCGGTTTGGCGCTTGGATCAAACTGCAAATGAGTAATGAAATCATGTGAATGTAAATGGTGAGAACTTACTAAGTGTCATCACCATCACTATAAAATAATCAAATGACCAACTAAATCCCGAAGTTCACTCGGAATACCTTAACGTACTCTTCCCATACGGACTCGTCACTCAAGGTTATCATGTTCGAGCTCTCATTCCAACCAAACCCAGACCGACTCTGCATCTGCGACAGTGAGTAGTACTGTTTCTTCCAGACGTGCATTTTGGATGTTATATGCGGTTCCGCGCGTATATTAGTTCCAGGAAGAGCTTGGATCATGTGCTGTTCCAACATATGTGCGTATCCGGACCTGAAACCGTTCTTAGCTTTCCATCCCTTTGTGATCAAGTCTTTTAGGCCTTCTACCAGTATCGTTTCCTCTTGAAGTGTCCACACCCGTCGGTTAGGTCGATATCCCCCGGCTTTACCGATGCTTGACTGTGACTCCATTGTCTGTTGGCAAGACAATGACACGCGTTACATTGATCGACCAGTAGCGTGTGTCTAAGATATTCAAAATATTTTTAGTATTAATAATTAATTGGGTACTCAGAAATGAGCAACAAAGTAGTCTATTTAGTTCATGGACAACGAAATTACAATTGTCTTTAAATGTTCAAATCATTTCCAAAATACAACAGAACATATGTCATTTGTTGTACGTGGGTTAACATCGAACCACAAGCCTAAGTTCTTATCCAGCTATTGTACATTGACATCGCGAAGTTGTCGCGCCATGCAGTTCACTCCACCGATGGCTTGACTTGGTCAATGTACTCATCTGTTAAGAGATCGGGTCCTTCAACACCGACATTGTTGTCATTCCACTGGTCCTCCATTGGGTCAACGACCATTTCGATACGAATGAAGTTGTGAATCAGACAGCATGCCATAATCATCCTATTCTGAGTTTCAATTGAATAGAATGCAGGACTACGCAGGACTGCCCGAGCTTCAAGATGCCTAACGATCTCTCGACCGCGTTACGAGCCTTCGAATGATGCAAGTTAAACAATTCTTTGTAATTCGTCGGCCCCCCACCGTCCCTAGACCACTCACTCAAATGATATCTCACCCTTCTATATGGCATCAGAAAACCTGGACCGTTGGTGTATCCACCATCACATAGGTAATACTTTCCTGTGGAAAGGATTTAATGATGTGAGAGACATCATTTGTATGATAAACTTATTTTGTAAATCCAGGTTATTGCAGGCTTAGAAAAGAAAAAAGCGGGTTCTGTATATCGAAAGCGTTGGCTGAGGTTACCAGAGGAACACGTAAGACATTGCGCCTAGTCACCGCATCACGTAGCACTCGACTATCAGCTGCCGAACCCTCCCAACCGGTCAGGATAAAGCTGTATTTCAAGCTTCGATCACAGACACCAAGCACGTTGATAGAGACATCCCCCTTTCGATTTCAGTATCTAGGTTTCTGAATCGAAGGGACACGAACCCCTATGTGTGTGCCATGTAACGCGCCTAAACAGTCCTATGAGGAAAATAATACTCAAATGACAACGGGCAACCCGGAAGCAATAAATGGTTCGTGAAAAAGGGAGGGAGAGGAAGACCTATTCCGTTAAAATAACAAATGAACCGTGAAGGATGTTTACCTTAAACCATTTCCAGTTGTGATCTGTGCACATATCATCAACAGGAGTAGGTTGGAGCGCTAACACAGGATGGAGTCTGAGTACAGCATCGAGAACACATCTAAAGTGTTTACTAATTGTGCAACCGGATCTTTTAAAATCAAATTAACCACACGATTCTTTTTGTGATGTGCCAAGACACTTAGGAAAAGTGCAACCTGCTCACTTATCAACACATTTCGGGACTGCGCGAGACCACCTACGTGTTCTAGTAAATAACACAACCTACCAAATGCACTCCTATCCATACGTAATTGTTCAACACATTTTATATCACTAATGCTAATTAGTTCCCACATGTGCTTTATCCGTTCTGGTAATCGATCAGACAATCGATACCGTTGAGGCCTTTTACGAGTGCCCTTCAGGGTGTGTCGAATGGGGAGGATATAGGTTTTGTACACGGCTAACATCAAGAGGATATATTTTATTACATTCAAGACTTCATCTATTATAAGAATGATTTCGACGTCGGACTCGACACAGTCCATTGGTGCGCTTCGAGTTACAACTCTGTTAAATAAACATTAGGGCGACATATAAATTTACAAGGAACCATGAAAACATGTACTCGTATTAGTCGGGCTCAGGTGTGCGGTAAAAATGAAAAACAACAACACAAACAGAAGATACAACTTGAACAAGGCAAGGGTAATATATATCCCTTCTCATTTTCGTTCTTTTTACAAAGTACCAATCACTACCAAATTTGGTTAATGTAGGGATCATTATTACAATAGTTACAATGCTTCTGCCGAACATGCACCCTATATTAGGTTACCCCGATTATGTGAATTTATGGTTATTTCTTCTATTCAAGCACATTTATATGGACAGCACTCAGGACAAAGGGGTACAATTAACATTTTAAGGGGGAGCATATACTGTAGCCACGAATTCCATATCAATGCAGTAGAGTTTAGTTTTTCCCGATTAACATGTGAAAACTGGCCTCGTTATTTGGGACAAAAAAATGAGCACATTCATATCCAAAACAAAAACTGAAGTCATAAAGAAGCATCATCAACAATAAGTATCAAACGATTCAACGTTAGTTAGAATTACATTGCAACAACTGAACGATGTGACTTGTAAATTGAAATTAGAGGAGTCAGTGAATATAATAAGTACGACCCAGCCGCAAAACGAGCACAAATCACACATCTTCGGTTAAATTTGTTGGCCTGGAATTGGTTCAAAAAGAGAACTCACCTTGCTATAGCGAGCAATCGACGCTAGGGTTTCGATTTTTTGGCTCGCCCGTCAGACACAACCGGTGCGGATGTAGTTGCGGGTGCTTCACCTTCGGATAGACTACAAAACACCCGACATAATTAGGCATATAGTTTGAATCAATTCGATAAGACACTGAAGCAGCGGATAACTTCCTCAGACAAAAAGTCCAATTTCGGAATTTCTCTTGCACCGTTAATAAAATTTGGTAATGGATAACAAAATTACTCGCTAGCGCGTGATAGGGTTGTAGAGGTAAAATAAAAAAAAAATTAAATCCATTTTACCTTCTCAAATAACAGAGGCGACGGATGGGGATTAGGGTTTCACTGCGGCGATGAAGGGTGATATATGTAGATGGTGCGGGTGTGAATCTTTTGTGCAAGAGGGGCAAACTAGACAGATCAGGTTGGTAGGTGAGGGTAGATGTGTAATTTTAGTGTGCAGCGAATCTTGGGATAACTCCGTCCCACCTGCCAATTCGGGATCGAATAGTCACTTGAAGATGGGATGATGCCCGGGCTGGGATTCGTGTCGCGGGCTACAATCAACCAAAATGAACATGGGATCACGCGGGATTTCCCACGTAATCCTGTCCCGTACTCCAAAATGAACGCGCCCTTGCAGTTTTTCTTACCAAAGAAGTTAAGTTTGCTCTATCTGTTTTAATTTTATTCGGGAGCGCTAAATTCATTTACTTTATTTGTTCCATATATGTTGTTTATCATATGAGTGCAGAATAACTTACTTTCAAAGGGACACAATTCTTTGAGGAAACGTTACTGAGGATCAAGCTCAATCGAATACAATGTTATTGCACCTTTATTTTAGTGAATAAAAGTATTATTATACTTTGATGTGAAATGTTGCTTTTCTGTTAATGCAAGTTAATTGTTGAGGCTAGAAATATGATTTTGTTAACTTCTTAAATTCAAGCATTGTGTTTTATTTATACAGAAATATTGTCACTTTTGTACTTAAAAAGTGACTTTTTATTAATATGTTCTATTAAAGTATATTTTTTGTAAATATTTTAAATGCCAGTACTCCTTTTTTCTTATACTAGTTCAAAAACCCGCGTTTACGCGGGCATATCGATTAAAAAATATACTAACAAAAGCGAAAAACTTAAATATTAAATTATAATCAATAATACAACTTATTGAAATCGTTCATTTCAAATTCTGAAAAACTTCTTTGTAAACAACATTTGCAGTCTTATTGACAATATTACCATCGTCGTCATAACTTAGGATTTTTAATCCTTTACGACTCTTGACCCGAGAGGCTGAGATGTAGAGTTGACCGTGGTTAAAAATTGGTCTTGGCAAATACAAACCCACATTAGAAAAAGTCTGACCCTAATTCTTGTTTATTGTCATTGCGAAACAAACAATAAGCGAAAACTGTCTCCTTTGAAATCTGAACGGAACCCTACTATCTGAAGGGCTCAATGCCATTCGTGGGATGTAAAACTTCGTCCCAACATTAGTTCCTGACAAAATATTTGCTTCAATAATGCGATCTCCAAGTTGCGTAACAACTAATCTAGTACCATTCCACAGCCCTGAAGCTTGATCCATATTTCTAATCAACATAACCGGAACATGAATTCTTAACTTCAGAATATGATTGGGGATTACGGAGCACTTATCGTGTTTAGAAATTCTGTCGAGTACACTTGATGCTGAGCTTCTCCATTTACATATGATTTGTAATTGTGTCAGAGTTAAGATATACTTTTTCATCGCCTGGAAGTATTGACATCATGTATTCATTTACAGTTTCAACAATACTATTACTTGGATCAAGAATAGTTCTTTCTTCGAAGAATGAGTGATTAGAAAATTTCTGTAAAATAGATGTATAAGGACTCTCAATAATAGCCGCGACATGATCACCTGAAGGTTGAAGAAGTATATCGTAGTCAGGTATATTTGACCATCCATTCCTGTACCAATTTTGCCAGCACCAGTTCTGAGTATCCAATTCGAGAAATCCTTAATTTACATTCAATAGATATTGACATTGACTGTCCGACAGTTATCTCATGTTCTTCGTCAATCGAAGAATCTTATAGTGTTTCCATAATATAGATGAACATATACTGGCATAGACAATATCTTCTCGACTACCCTTTGACAAATAAGGAAGAATTTGACGAAAATCTCCACCTAGAACTATAACATTGCCGACAATTGGTAAGTCATTTCTTTCTTCAGGTGCAATAAATTTCAAAGTTTTATGTAAAGTTTCATAATAAAATCTACTCATCATTGGTGTTTCATCCCAAATGATTACTTTTGCCCGATCAAGAAGAGCAGCTAATTACCTGAACATTAAAAAATTAGAATAATTTGAGACCCACGTCGATTTTCAAAGAAAAATTATCAATTTGATAATTTGAATTAATAGATACGAAATACAATCATGTCATTCTCCGGCAAAAAAATTTCAATTCTTTTAGACTCTTAACTATCAATATGCGAATAGATATGCGTCATTTTTTTAATATTATTTTTTCAACTTGTGTCGTATCGTATCGGTGAAAGATTAATAAAATAAATATTCTAAGAATTAAAATATAAACTATTTGTGACATTATATTATAATATCAATATGTATCAGTATCTAGTACGGATATCATCACTATTTTGACATAATATCAATTTGCTGAACCCAACATGTGATGTTTATATGTGATGTGCGATTGTGCTGAATAAAATTCATTCACGCATTTAGAATACGTTTGTTAGTAATTTTTTAAGTGTGTATGAAATTATATATAATAGTTTTTAATTTATATATTTTCATAACTTATTTAGATTTATTTAAATTTAAAAATGAATTTTATTTAAATTATTTTCACAATTGAGGTAATCATAAGATAATTAGGGTTTCAATTAAAAAATAATAATTAAGAATACAAAATACATATAGTATTATTTATACATTTGAAGATATTTTCTAAAATACAACACAATGAACTTGCCACAATAAACATTTGAAGAAGTCTACAAATGCCATCGTGCTAGAAGTGGCATCAAACAAAATCATTTAAAAGAAAAGGATAAAAGGTTGAGGCTGCAGAATCGCAGATAACCAATACGGCGATGGCCAAAGGTTCCTATGCATAATTTGAAGAACAAAGTAAACGCTGCAAACCAATAATTAATGAGCTTGAGATTGAATACAGAAGCTATGTCAGATAATATGCATCTTACAAAACAATACCTATTCGCCCAAGTTTAAACTTTACAATTTCACGGTGAACCTCTTCACCTTCAAGTTTGTTTATCCTTTGGGCATCATAATCAGGTAAAATTATAAGGTCACCAGAAAATAAGTTTACATATGATATATTAGTAAAACCCTTTTTTAGTTATTAATTAACTTAGAAAAATAAAGATGAAAAAGTAAATTGACTGTTTTTGAAAATTATACTTGTTTAGTTAGTCCAAAAATTGAGGGCCTCCGAAAATTCACAAAAGAAAAAACCAAAAAATTGGCGAATAAGTAATTACCATTTTTCATAAATCTGAAAATTACAACAAATTAATTTCTCTTTGAAATTACCTTTATAGTTGTCAAATGATTGTTTAGTTCATGCAAAAAGGAGATAAAAGGGAAAATTAAAGATTAGCGAATAACATAAAAAAGTGAACAAATTGAACAATTAAAAAAATTGTTCAATTCTTTAATTAAGAAAATTAAGATACAGAATGAAATCAATGAAAAAAATACAAAGTGGATAAAATAATAGAGTTAATCGTCCCCAAAAATCTAATATCAGAGAACACAAAATTGGGAATCAATTGAAGAAGAAAACGTAAATTTATCTTACATAGCATCAAATCTAGAACAATGGCGATTGAATAAATATGTTGATCGATTATCCTAGCAAAAATTATATAGAATAAGCATACCAAAAATTGGGCAGAAAAATTGAACAAAAAAAAACTGAAAAAATTTCGGGCTTTGTTTTCTTGAACGGTGAATAATCCATCAACGGGGAGTTCATTTTAAATAGAATTCATCCTCACCAATTCGCTGCCGGCATGTGAACCAAGGCAGAACAAGCACAGGCCGAAGTAGGGGAAAAGAACGAAATTGGTAAAAATATCTTAGGCTTTATTTGTTTTGCGGTCAAATCCAAATTGTAGAAAACCCAATCAAAATAAAATAAGAATACATATAGAAGAGGATGGTTTGTGGTGAAATTCAAATTGCAGAAGACCGACCCAGACCCAGAAAATCAGCGAGAAGAGGGGAGAATTTTTGGAGAGGCGGGCACTAATTCAATACTCAAAACATGAATGAGAGATATAGGTAGAAAAATTAACACGAAGAAACTGGAGTACAATCAAATGAATTCTTTAAGAAAAAAAACTATTTAAGGAGAACACTGAGTCTACAAATTTTTATCAAAACAATAGATCAAATAAAGTATACATCAAGTAATTTTAACGAAAATAATGAAAGAAAAATAATAAAAGAACAGATCTAGATAGATCTGAACCCAAAATCAAATTATCCAGTATAAAAACTAAATGAATCGAGTGAATCTATATCAGAAAACAAGATCCATTATTTATCAGAAAATTTAACAATTCAATAATCACAATCTCGAGTGAATGTTTATTATTAAAAAAAGAAACATCGATTGAGAAAACAAATAAACAATATAAAATTTTGAGAAATTTAATATACTGGGTTTTTCAGATGACACCATCTCAAGCGAATGTTCTTTAAAAAAAATTGGTTGAATCCTCTATTTTTCTATGACTAAATATTGAATTTGTGGAATTAT
The DNA here is from genome assembly GCA_014905375.1 of Phtheirospermum japonicum. Lineage (NCBI taxonomy): Eukaryota > Viridiplantae > Streptophyta > Magnoliopsida > Lamiales > Orobanchaceae > Phtheirospermum > Phtheirospermum japonicum. The sequence goes on from BMAC01000857.1 coordinate 65,343, forward strand.
TTCTAGACCGACCCAGAAAATTAGATCGAAGAAATAAATGTCAGATTTATCCAAAACTTTCAAGATTATTTCAAGACCGAAAATCAGATCTTGAATTATTATCCACAGTTTTCAAGACAAATGTCAGATCTTGAATTTGTGGAATTATTTCTAGACCGACCCAGAAAATCAGACCGACACAGTTTTTTTTACATATCAAGCGAATTAATTCTACAATTATTTTGGTTGAGGATTTTCTGAGATGAGATTTGTCATTTTCGCTGAAGCATGAGAAAGGAAACCAAAACACTGGAAAAAAATTATAATATAAATGACAAAAAGTTGTTATTTATACCTGGAAAAAAAATCAAAAAGGAAGGATTTCAACCTATTTCATAAGAGAATGCCACGTCAGACTTTCACTGCATAACCAAATGACACGTGTCATTTGAAGGATTTTGAAGTTGACACACCTAAGCAAGGTGTCAAAAGAATTAATATATAGGGTTGACTATTATTTTTTGCAATAAAGAGTGTCACTTTTCTATATAATATTATAATTGAGCACTTAACTTAAAATTTAATTGTGCTATTTCAATTATAACGTCACTTTTGCACCAAGAAATGTCAAATTTCCACAAAAAGTTTTTGTCACTTTTACTAATATGCAAGCACTTGACTTAAAATAATATCACATTTTCAATTAATACGGTCATTTTGCACAAGAACATGTCACTTTTACGATAAAATTTATAACCTTTGCTCTAAGAACTATCACTTTACAAATTATTTTATAATCAAGCATTTGACGTGAAATATAAAAGTGTCACTTGCGCGCTAAAAAGTGTCAAAACAATCACTTATTCACTAAAATGTGTCACATTCTCACTTAATATTGTCACTTTCTTGCTCAAATGTGTCACTTATATAAATTATATTATGATAAATTATTTAATTAAAATATAATAATATCACTGTTGCACTAAAACGTGTCACTGTTCCATAAAATGTACCACTTTTGTACTAAAAACTATCACTTTTACATTACTGTAAAGTGACACTTTTAGTGAAAATAGAACCATAATATTATAAATATCAACAAGCTTCCTCTGCACCATCTGCACCGACAATGGTGTCTGATTTGCACATTTTTGTACGTTTTTTAACGATATTTTTGCGATTCATTTGTGTGTGATCTGATGTATTTACATCTTTTTGGAGTCCACTTGACATATTTTGCATCATTTTAGGTTTTGTAGTGTTTTCTTTGTTTTTAGTAGTTTTTCTTATATTTTCTTTGGTTTTTTTAATTAGTTTTTGTTTTGAAGGTCAACTTTAGTCAAAGTGGGTCCGGGACAAGGTCGGAAGATGATTAAAACCCAAGGAATCCATTGCCAATCCTCGACATATCTTTGGTGCGAGGATTGACCTGAAACGACGAGAAATGTGGCCATATTCATTGTCGCCTCACGCATTCGATCAGTGGATATATCAGTTGTCGTAATACAAGCATAACTCCAAAACCAATAGTGCCATTTGCCTCCACCTTATATTATTGGAAAACTGAGAGAAACCTTTAAACCTTTTCTGTTTACAATAATCCCAAATTCTAAGGTTGAGAATGGTAAAAGACAGCTTTAAGTGGAGACAGTGCGCCATGGCCTCTCTTATGGCAGGTTTTGGTCTGGAGAAAATAACTCTCGGAAGAAAATTTGAATCGATACAAATCAAAAGCCAGATGAAAGAAAATAGGAAGGGATAAGTTTCATATGAAGACACCAATGGATGATTCCATGTATATTTCTGCCTATCGACCACGGAAATTGATCGACTGACTGGCTGAGGGTTCCAGAATGCTGCAGCTAAGCAGTCGATCGGTTGCCACCATCGGATCGACTGCAATGCCGAGGTTGTGTGATTTTAGCGAGAAAAAAGACCATTTTGCCCTTGATTGACCTATATATGCTTCCCACCCATTATCCACTTGGAGATATCCTCATTTTGGCTAGTTAGGGACCTTGACAAAGTCTACATCTCTTCAAAACCCATTTTCCATTTTCTTAGATTTAGATTTTTAATTTAGTTTCAATCATCAATGTAATTGTAGTGTAATTTGGTGTGGATATTCTTCAAGACTTGACACCTCTTGGAGATTTGGTTCTTGCATATTTTGGTTTGGTAATGATAATTTATTCCTCTTGATTTCTTGCTTTGTAATTGTTAATTGTTTTTGTTTTCTTTAATTATTATTGTAGATTAATGATTCCTAAAATGTCTAAAAATTCTCTTATGTTGTTGAGTTTGTTCTTAATTTCATGTTCATCATTTACTATTTTCGGAAAAACCCCATTGAATCTCTTATGAGTTCTTCGGACTTTTTGCCAAATTAGGAAATTTCTTGATTTTATTAGAAATCATGTCTAGATTCATAGTTTGTTGTTGTCTTATGCTTGTAGCTTCAAGGCACTTTTCCCTCCTTATTTTGTTTCAAACTTTAAAATAATGTTATTGTATTCAAGCTTCATAGATCTTCAAGTTTTAATTATTTTAATTTTCAATTGATGCAACTAGTTTAGAAATTATGGGTTTTGGGTCTAGGTTCGTTTAGAGCCATTAATCAGAGTTTGTTGCGACTTGAAATTGATAAACTCGAGAATTGGGATTGACGACCCCAATACTTGATCGACATTTGGGATTGACAACCCCAAATCATGGATTAAGTGCTCGGCAAAAATCGATTGATCGTGGAGACGAACCAAACACCCTAAACTCTCATTTTCGTTTAAATCACTTTTAATTCTTGTCTTAGTTGATTAGCTTTCAAAAACCAAAACAAAGTTAATTATGCTTTATTTAGCATAGTTAGTTTAGTTTTATCTTACTTCACGGATATTAAACGCGAAATAGCTTCCGATTAGCCTTCCTCGAGAGAAATGATTCAGGATCAAATTACCGCTCTACAATCGACTCCGTATTATTACGGAGATAATTTCTCAAAACCAATTTCGAATTAGAGTGCTAAGAAATCTTCGATCAGTGTCTTACGAAGCTTGCTTATCGTCATAATCAGAATTAACCAATTTCTCATCATCACAAATAACTCCCCACCAACACCTGAAACAACAACAACACTTACATGCAAAAGTCTTTCATTGAACCCAGTCATCATCATATAACTTTCAATGCCTCTAACCTTAATCAACAGCAAATTCAAGATGGACGGGCTCAAAGAGCTCTACCCGAACTAATAACTTGTTTCCATCATCGGTGGTGAATCAAGCACTACCACTTCTAATTAAGTTTGGGCATTATTACCTTTGTCCACCCCCTGTTTGTCATTATTCCCCAAAGACGACTCCTCGTTCCGCGTTTATAGATCCCAACAAGGTATTAATGGCGACAGAATCAGAGAGACCCTTAAGGAGCAAGCTGGCGTCGTTCATCGCATCGACGAACCACATCTCTGATCTGGTATCGTCCAACAAGGATCCCATGGAGGCGATGGTTTAGAGCATGTAAGGAAAGAGAAATAGATGGAGGCGAAAGTTTGGATTCAACAACGAGGCGGTGATGGAGGTGGTGGTGGTTCGATCATACTCCTTGATCATGTTGTCGAGATCCTCGTCGGTGGCAAGGGATATTAGGGAGTTGAGGTCCTCGACCAGGAGCTAGTACTTGAGGGTGAAATGGTGGCCGTTGAGGAGGGTTTGGGTATTTTTTTGTGTGTAAAACTTGTATTCATATTTTCTATGCGGATCAGTAAATGAGAATGGTTATGAGCTTCGTCACATGAAAAGAGTAGCCATCACACAAGAGACCTGGGGACAACTATGATCATGGTAGTTGTGGTGAAGTAGGATCGCCAACTTCTGGCACAAACACATACCTAACGCGGCCGTTGAGGAGGGTTTGGGTATTTTTTTGTGTGTAAAACTTGTATTCATATTTTCTATGCGGATCAGTAAATGAGAATTGTTATGAGCTTCGTCACATGAAAAGAGTAGCCATCACACAAGAGACCTGGGGACAACTATGATCATGGTAGTTGTGGTGAAGTAGGATCGCCAACTTCTGGCACAAACACATACCTAACATATTATTAGCGGGTTAGAGTTGGGGATTCGTGAACTTGGGAGATAGTCTAATTGAACCCCAATAATAGAATAAAAATTAGGACAAACTCGATTCCAACCCTAATTTCCCTTATACCGAGTCATTATATTGTGCACTTAGGTGCACCTTGTAAGGTGCACCAAATAATTTAATTTATCATCGCATATAATTGGTACATATTATCACATATAATATTTCATCACAAATAATTGAAGTTCTAAATCTAAAATCTAAAATTCTAAAATGAAAAAAATAAACTTAAAATGAAAAACTAAACACTAAAAATGGAAAACTAAACCCTAAAATGAAAAATTAAACCGCGAAATTGAATATTAAACTCTTAACCCTAAACTTCTATCACATATCATCACATGTAACTAACACATATCATCACTATAACTAACACATATCATCACATATAACTGGTAGAATGATAAATTTTTGTCGGGATCCTAAAATGAAAAATTAAACCTTAAAATGGAAAATTAAACCTTGAGAATGGAAAACTAAATCCTAAACTCTAAATTTTTGTCACATATCATCATGTACAACTACCATGTATCATCACATATAACTGTCATATATAGGGGTGTGCAAAATTAGCCCGGACCGGACCGGTGATAATCCGGTCCGGTCTATAGTCCATAAAAATGGGGTTTTCCGGGTTCCGATCCGGTCCACACTCGTAATTTTCCGGTCCGGACTGGAATTGGACTGGTTTTTCAAAAAAAAATCAAAAAATCAAAAAAAATGGTCCAAAACCGGTTTTGACTGGACCGGACCGGAATTTCCGGTCCAAGAGTTTCTAAAATTCCGGTCTACCGGTCCGGATCGGAACCGTAAATTCCGCTCCGGTCCGAACCGGTTGCACACCCCTAGTCATATATCATCACGTATAAGTGAAGGATAACAAATTTTTACAAGGTCCACCTAGACGTGTCCAGACGGTTCGAACCGCCGGTTCGATTTCGGCAGAAACCTCGAACCAGAACCGAACCGTGAAACCGGACGGTTTACGACGGTTTGCAAATCGTCGGTTCACGGTTTGGTCCCGGTTCGGTTTGGCCAGTTTGGACGGTTTTCCCGATTTTTTTATTTTAAATCAGTCGATCGACTGCTTCGCCCAAAATTGCCAAATATTCTGTTTTCCAGTCGATCGACTGAAAGGCCAATAGATCGACGGAAAGGCCAATCGATCGACTGACCAATCTACTCGATCGACTGGTCAAAGAAAATTTGAAGTTAAAATAAAATAAACTATATTAGAAGAGTTTTAATAAATTCAAAAAAGAAAATTAAAAAGAAATTGGACTTGAACTATTTTCAAATATTTGAAGTTAAAATTTGAAATTTTAATTTYAAATAATTGAAGATAGTTGCCTACGTATCCATTATCTTGGGAATCAAAGTCCACGTTAGGGGTGTGCAAAATTCGACCAAAAACCGAACCGACCGAAAAAAATGACCGAATAGTATAATTCGGTTCGATTTTTCGACCGACGGTTCGGTTTTCGGTAGTAAGAATTTCGGTCAATTCGGTCGGTTTCGGTTTGACCACCAAAAAAACCGAAAAAACCGAACCGACCGAATTATATATATATTATATATATATAATTAATATATTATTTATATATATATATATATATTATATATATATATATAAATATATATATAATATATTAATTAAATATATATATTAATTATATATATAATATAATATATTAATTATATATTTTATTAATTTATTTTTCTGCTTTAGAAAATAAAGAAATTAAAAAAAAAAGGAAATCGGTTCGGCCCGAAATCGACCGAAATATTTCGGTTCGGTTCGGTTTTCCAATTTTTTTCGGTCGGTTCGGTCCGACCAACGAACGAATTCGGTCAATTCGGTTTTGACAATTCGGTCGGTTCGGTCGACCGAACCGACCGATGCACACCCATAGTCCACGTAGTTCTCACTTACTTTACTTACCTTGGAATCGGAAGCGGTGGTGCGGGGGGTACCATACTCATCCATTTACCGACTCGTTGCTAGATCCCGTAGTATCATAATACGTCTCGCTCTCTTCATCTTCACTAAGAACGTTTTTTTGTTTCCGTCGATCGGCGTTGACCCAATCATGCAATAACATTTGACACTCGAGATTGTGAGGTGTAAGTTTGGATCTCCGCTCGTCCAGCATGTACCCCCCTTCACTAAATGCTTGTTCGACTGAAACGGTTGATACGGGAACGGCCAATATCTCCCTCGCAATGATGTTAACAACTGGATAAAGTGATTTTCTCGATGCCCACCAATTCAAAATATCAAACTCGCTATCGGCTTCATTTTCTCCCAACGTTCCACACTCAAAAGCCGTTGTTAGATAAGTTTCAAGTTCTCGATAAGGGTTAGAACCGAATGAATAACCCGAACGCCCCATTCGTGACTTTTTTTGTTTCAAAAAATCTTGAAATCCCTCGATTTCATCGTCGCCGTCACCACTTCTACTAGGATTACCACTTCTAGTAGAAGTTTGTCGCCCGAAACTCATAGGAATAGGACCGTCAAAATTTATACTATATTCTTTAAACATATCATATAAAGACTTTTTCACATTTTGAATAATATTTTCAACGGAAGGATATCCATACTCTTCAAACGGCAATAAAGCATCATAATAACTATTAAGATAAAATTCTAAACCACTTTCTCTATTATTAGGATCTAATAATGTAGCAACTAAATACTTGGAATGTAATGAAAATACTTCAACCATTTTCGTTTCATAGAAATAACACATTCTTCCAATCGTTCATTTTTCATGCACTCCTTAAAGACGAATGCAATTTTAACACAATTTTCAACAACAAGGTGAGAAGTAGGATAATAAACACCGGAAAATAAATTAGTAGCATCATTAAACACCTTTAAAACTTTTTTCAAATAATTACACGTAGACCATTGGTTTGTATATAACATAATTCTGGTTCCTTGTTGGGCAAAAAACGAACACAAAACCTCTCTATACGAATATGTATCTTTCAATAATTTATATGTAGAGTTCCAACGAGTAGGCACATCGGTTGAAAAAATTTTAGGTTCAAACCCGTTTTCCCTACAAAGTCTTGCCCATTTTCGTTGCAAAGAYTTATTTCTATGAATACACGTGACCGCCGCTTTAATTGGAGAAAGTTCATTTTTCAAAACATTCAAACCATCTTGAGCACACAAATTCGAAATATGGCATATGCATCTAATATGAAAAAACAAGCCACCAATAGATGGTTTACAAATACTAATAAGCTCATTAACACTCGCCGTATTAGAAGTTGCATTGTCAAATGAAATAGAAAATATTTTTTCAACTAAACCATATTCTTGACAAATCAAATGAATTAATTGACAAATATTATGTGCATTGTGAGGAGCTTTAAAATCTCTATATGCAAGCAAATTTTTTTGTAAAGTCCATGAATTATCAACCCAATGACATGTAACACCCATGTACGAGTTTCATTCCCAATGATCACTCCAAACATCCGAACAAATTGAAACTTTGTTTGGTAAACTAGCAAATTCATTACATAAGTTTAACTTATATTCACCAACAACTTTTTTAATATCACGAGTAAGGGTAGAGTGTGAGACTCTCGTACTCGAGGAATTAAAAGAAAGTTGGGTGAACTTTTCATATAAATCATCATTGGCAAAGTTAAAAGGAAGTGATCTAGAAGAAACAAATTTTGCTAATTCCTTTCTATGAGTAGCGTCGGAATATGTAAATAAAGAAGAGGAGTTCGTAATTACTCGTCCTCCTTGTAGTTGCGTTTGAGTCCTATCGATCCCTACTTTGTCGGGGTGTTTGTTGTTGAGATGGTTGTGCATATTCCCATATCCTCCTCCTTCTAGAAATTGGTAAGATGATGTACAATAGTTGCAAGTGACACGGTACCTCCTTTTTCGTTTTCTGCCGTCTTTCGGAGGTGGCTCGTTTGCGGGTGGCGGGATTTCGATTTTTTGAAAATGTTTCTTGAAAATGTCGGATTTTAATTCCGTTGTTGCCCGAGAACGAGTTTTTGGATTTCTTGGAGGAGGCAATTCATCCTCCTCTTCAATGGGCGGCACATCTTCACCGGCAAAGGCGACGGCGGCTCGATAAGTTCGATCAATATCGGTATCACTCCAATCTTTGTCAATTTCGATGCGATTGGGATTGTAGTCACCGACCGAAGGAGTGTTGCCTTGTGATAAGCCGATGGAATGGACATTGGCGTCGTCATCGAGTGCTATACTCTTCCCCTTATCGGAACGATGGGAACGAGAAGAACCTCCACGGCTCGACATTTTTTTTTTAGAAGTTAAGATTAATTAATATAAAAAAAATAAGAAAGAGTAGTAATGGACTAAAGTAGTAGGATTATAACTAGAAAGTACGAAATATATTTGGAATTATAACACTAAACTTAAATAAGTTTAGTTTAGAATTAGGAAGGCTTGATAATAATTAAAGAATCTTGGAAATCACAAAATTTGCAAAGAGGGACAATGTAGAATAGAGAGATTATAGAAGATGAGAGATTGGTGTGAGAGAAATGAGTTGGGAATGGGGGTATTTATAGGAGTGAAAAAATAAAAAAAAAAAAAAGCGGATAAACCGCCGGTTTTTGGACCAAACCGGCCGGTTTCGAGTCGAACCGGCGGTTTGAATCAACGGTCACTTGATCTCGACCGTTGATCATCAACGGTCACAAGATCAAGACCGTTGATTTCAAACGGCTCGCTGACGACTCAGTCGATCGACTGAGGGGAAGTCGATCGACTGGCAGTCGATCGACTGCTGGCAGTCGATCGACTGAATTTTTTTATTTTTTTTTAACGGCGGTTTGAACCGCCGGTTTACGATTTGGGGTATGGAGAAACCGGAACCGGCCCGCCTTAACGGCGGTTGCGGTTCCGGTTGCGGTTTGAACCGTGGTCAACGGTTTCCGCAACCGTTGACCGACGGTTCGTCCGGTTTGGCCAAACCGGTGGGCACCTCTAGGTCCACCTAAGTGCATGTAATAAATTGCCCTTTTCACCCATTTGGAAAAATTAAAAGTTAAGAACCCATTTTTGTTACCTAATAACCGTTTTCTGTAACATGCTTTAAGTTCTATAAACCAAGTTTTGGCAATTGAAAATGGAAGATAAAATATACTTATATCATAGCCACTCGAAGAAGTACGAGTGAAACTAAGACCCCCCAAAAAAAACTAACACAACAAAATTAGGGAAATTTTGTTTATAAGCATATCAATTTTGAATGGGTTGAGTTATACGAAAATAAAGAGTTTATTCATGCCTTTTAATATAAACAGTGTTTCCTTTCGTTTTTGTATCTCAACCGAACGTACCAGCCCTAATAAAAAGAAACGAAACAAAGAAAAAGGTTGAGGCTACAACTGAACGGGAGAGGTGGCTATGTGTTGTTAGTGGTAGGGTTTGGTAATTGGTTCCATCCACACAAATTATGACCAAATTATAGGCATACACAGTGGATATTATTTTGTCCTTTTACCAAATTAGGTTTAGTTTTTATAGGTTTTTGTTTATTTGTGGGGACAAATAACTTTCTCCTTTCCCCACCCTACAAATATCACATCCATGTTCTTAGAATTGCTTCATTTTTTGTTCCTAGCATGTAAATAAATATAATTAATCATAAGAGATTTACAGAAAAAGTCGCAGGATTGAGACACATATAGATCTAACTTATTAGATTCTTGGAATTAGAAAACCCAACGGGTCAAAACACATACCAATCAGGGTCGACCCGTTGAATTATTAGGCCATAGGTGATATTAAAAAGTGGGCCCTGACATTCCAATAAATGACTATTTTCTATCAAAATACAAATCTATATTAAATATACTCCATTCATTTAAAAAAGATAAATTTAATTACTATTTTGGTGTCCCAGACTGTTAATCTTGTTATCGGAAATTTGTACGGTGTTTTCATCACACCATTTCTCACTTCATGGGGTTCAATAGTAACCATTAGATCAGTTTTATGTTTTTTATATTAAAAGATATACGGCTGTAAATATAGGGGAGGGTGGGGGTATGGTTCCTTGTAGTCATCGTCGACTTTTCCCTTGTTACTATATTTTTATTTTTTTTTAATTTTCCATGTACACTTCTATTTAATTATATAAAAATCAAACTATTCCACTTGTTTAAATTAATTTTTACGAAAATCGAGTAGATAATGAATAAATAATTAATCATAGAGAAATATATGAAAAGATAAAGTTTTAATTATATTATCCAATATTTTCTTAAACTATGTGAAATAATTGCACGTGTATATTCTTAAGATGGAGTGATATCATCAAAACACATTACAAGGGGTTCTAATTATTGCACGTCTTGCATTTTTAGATGTAAAAATTCTGTTTAAATGTTCACAATATTATTTTTCAACCATTTTGTTTTTAATAGACAACATTGTAGGGACATCGCAAAAACATTAATCAAATGTTCACAATCGAATTTCTCAACCATTTCTTTTTCGTATTCTACAGACAACATTGCTAGCATCATCAATGTCGTCTAAACTGAAACAACTTTCTTTCCTCTCGTCTAGTTCTTTTATTTCTTCCTCATCTTTTTCTTCCAACTTATTTACATTGGTTGTCTTTTATATCTTCCTCATCTTTAAACAAATTTATCCAATTCTCCATCAATCCTAATACATTATTAAAAAAAACCCACCAATATCAGACGATTCTCAACAACCACGAAAGCATCAAACCCTTTATCCTCTCAATTAATACCTTTTAACAAGAATGTATTACTGCATAAAGAGTTTAAAATCAAGGATTTAGCAATTTAGAGTTACCCATAACTTACCTAGTTGTCGTTAGAGTTTTGATTGAGACTCGTGAACTAGGCTAGTTAGGCCCTGGCGTTGGCGTGGTCGTAGGACGGATGGAGGATGGGCCACGTTTCAAACATTGAGTGGCGTTGGCTGCCGACTACTTGCGTCAGAGAGCGGGAGAGGTAACAATGGTTTACACTATTTTCTACTGTTTGTTCTTTCTGCTCAACGTCGAGTAATTTTTTTTCCTTTCTTTTGTAAAATAGGTGTTAATTTTTGAGCGATATGGAAGAGTTGATAGATTATACACCCTCAGTTAACTCTTTTATACTTCTTGGTAAAGGTTTATAATCGGCTTTCAATAGCTGGTTATGCCTTAAAAGCTCTTGTTGGTAAAAAAAGTTACGAATTGTAACTTTATCTAATTAGCAAATAGCTGATTGAAGAAAAATTCATTTTTATCATTTTTTTTGAATTTATTTTATTTATATATTAACATATTATTTTATAATTTTACATAAATATTATTTTTAGACATAGGAAGATTATTATTTATCAGTATAATTATTTTGGTATCATTACTTATATTTCTATCTAATTTTTGATATTTTAAAAAGTCTTTATTTATTATTCTAAATTTATTTATTACTATTTTATATTTTTATTATTTTTTATGTATATTATTTTTATATATCTAAATTATATTTATATTGATAAATTAACATTCAATCAACTAATTTACAAAATAATAATTTACAAATTATCGATTATCACCTACTCAAATTAGCTCAAAAATCAAATATATTTGTAAAGACAAACTAAAAACATTGAAAACCACTCCACTCATCTACATGAGGATAAGAGTTGTAGAGAAGAAAGAAAATTGAGAAAGAGAAGACAACTAAGATTTGAGGGACGGGAAAAACAACATTGAAGGCATATTCTTAAAGAAAACGATTTATTAAAAAGTGCACATAATATAAATATAAATATAAATAAATATATATATATATAACACAAAGAGTTTGGAAAGAGAAAAAAAGATGAGTAGAAATGAGAAAAAATGCACGTATGATAAGTTTTTTTTTAATTATTTAGTAATTTCTTTAAAATGATTAGGATAAATACCCTAATTAGTTTTATATCTTTTTGTTTACACCTTATTTTTACAAAAAATAAAATATATTAAGGTAAATCTATAATAATTATAGTGTTAACAATAATAATATCATTTGATATATATATAAAAATAAGAATAGGATCATGTGGGAACCAATCCCCTGTATGGGAACTAGGAACCCACATGATCCACTAGATCAAATATGTTGTTCGGCCAAGATCAATTGCATGAATTATATAATTAATATCAGTATATTAATAGAGAAGGATATAAGTGTAATTATTTCTACTATAATTAAATATTCCATAATTAATCCAAATCCTATCCCAAAAATCATGCACGTTGATTTGTACATATTTGTATGTGATTTTCGTGTGTTTTTGCATCGTGTGTTGTGTGCTTTTAGGATTTTTAGGTTTATCTTTTTGTCGTTTTTCTTCCTTTTGATATTTCTCATTTCGTTTCGTGTTTTAATATTTCTCTACTCTATTTTATAAGTAATAATCTAATTTTGCTTTATTTTTGCGTTTCAGCTAAAAACGAAGAAGACGAGACGCACGACGTGCCAAAGCCCTGCAGATTCCCGCAGACAGCATCGCGTCGACGCCGGGAGATGCCCACGTCGGTCGACGCCGGGAGATGCCCGCGTCGGTCGACGCTAGGTCGACGCAATGTTGCAGTACCGTCGATCCTAGCTTCGTCGATCGACACACCTACAGACGCAAACTTGCAGTCGCATCGATACGCGCACGCGTCGGTCGACGCTCTGCCTGGTCGACGCGAGCATCCTAACTCGCGTTGACGTCGACGCTCGGCACGCATCGGTCGATACTCCGACAGTTTGAGCAGTTATTTCGAGAAAATCTATAAAAGGCCGGTGGTTTCTTCATTTCAAAAGTGCTGGAACTTGGGGGGAAGGTCAGAACAATGCAGAGAACCCTCGGTTCTTGCCACCTTTCGATTCATGCAAGATTAACGTTTTTAGTTCGTCGTTTCTTCATTTCTATTTGATCTGACGTTGAAAATCGTTGGATTGCTGCTGATGCTATTCTAGATCATAGGTGTTTCTGAACTTTGTTATTTGCTTTTTTTATTTGGCTTTGGTTATCTTTGAATGTTTATGTTAATTTAGTTCGTATTCCTTCTACCGTTCGATTATGTTCATGCTTTGCATTGAAATTATGCTTTGATCATGATAATTTTTTTCGGCTAAATTTATCGTTCTAGTGCCTAAGGTTATTTAGAACCATTGGGATTGACAACCCTGATCGTGGAGATGATTCTAACGCACTAGAACCTTGCTTTTCTCAATCGTTTTAAAGACTTTCAATTTTATTGCTCGTAGATGTTAGAAAACCCCAAACCAAATTGGATCGCGTGTTTAGTATAGTTTTTATTTCTTTTCTATGTTTGTAAAATCAAACACCGGAATAGCTTCCGATTAGTCTTTCTTGTGATTCGACTCGAGTCCAACTTAACGACTACAACTGCTCTGTTCTCTTGCGGACGAGCTTTTTATTTTTAAATAAAAAGTAGGTGTAAAAAGTTCGATTCACACGTCTATGCTAAATATACATTCACAAAAATTGGAATCCATTTCATGCCAAATATATATTTAAAAAAAAGTAAGAAAAAATCTGAAGAAAAATGCCTGCCATTATTTTTTATTTCTATTCGTAAATTTTTCTTCGCTTACACAAATTCATCCTTCTACAAAAATCGACGGCCATTATTTATTTTTATTCGTCTATTTTTCTTTGTTTACACATATTCAAGTGGGTGACCCCGCACTCACCGTTTTGTCCAGCAAACGAAAATTATTTGAGAACTTCTATGGTGCATCTGCACCAGATGACGTCAACATCCTCACACCGGATCCCGTGAAAACCAAAGGTAGTTGTAGTACTACCATTAGCCTTTTGAAATCAAATAAGGAAAAAGCGATTGAAACAAGCATCGAATGTGTAGTAAATGCAAGCAAAAGACGAATCACGATGCTAGGAATTGTACTTTGTCACGCACGAATGATACTACTTAGTCACTTGGTTCGTTAATGTGGCTAATATTCTTTTTTGTTGGTTTCTAATTTTCGTACCTTGTTTTAAATTATTCTTCATTTCATAATCGTAATTTCATAATTTTTTTTAATTTATTCAGTCATTTTCATTCTGCCACCATGTTTACCTTTTCATGAATTATGAAATTTAGTTGTTTTCATGAAGTATAAATTTATTCATCATTTCATAAGTTTTTTTTTTCATTTAGTTGTCTTCTTTTCTGCCTCCATGTTGATGTTGTCCAGAGTTCCTCGTAATTATAATAATTTTTCAAGCTGGTGCTCGTAATTTTACTTTTTTTCTATCCCGCAACCATGTGTTTTATTCTGTCTTCTTCATGAAATAAGAACATATTATTCCCTTGCTAAATGTGTTTATTCACTGCTAACTTCTTGCTTTCAAGTTTCAGAAACCTTTTACTCTTTTAATTTGTTTTATTTTTACTTTTTTTTCATTAATCTCCTTTGCGATGTTTTAATGCATATTTGCATTTTTGTAAATTGTGGTACTCGTTCTTGTGTAACTTTTGAAAAGTGGTTTTTTTTAACAATTATGAACAGTGTTTTTTTTCCATTAATCTCCTTTTCGATGTTTAATGCATATTTAGAATTTTGTATCTTGTGGTACTTTTCTTGTTTACATTTGTGTTTCTTGGATGTTCATTACATTCATATAGCAACAAATTATTCTCACTCTTAGTCCTTGTTTTATTCTTATAACCCTTTTTAATTTACAAAAATTACCACAGAGTTTTGATATAATTACGAAAAAGCACAAATAAGTTGACCCCTAACAAAAACTCCATGTAGTTTAAATTTGTATATTATTTTTCCAATAAAATTATTATAGTAACATTCTTGACTAAAATAAACAAGAAGGAGTGATTTCCGATATTTTTCAGGCATCTGTATATATTTTTTTTTTTTGTGTGTGTGTGTAAAAATCCCGAATCTTTATAAGTGAATTAGCTTGATAGTAACAACTTTTTGGAAAAAGTATCATTCTTAGAAATATGAAGTTATTATAATAATTATTATAACATATAATAATTTTTTACAGATGCAATGACTTTTTGAAATGACGCATCTCTTTGCATCTCATTTATATAGTAACACTGATGATGCAGTCTGCTAAGCACGATACAAACCCTTTTGCATACTCTTGCATAAAATTGTTATAATATTAGCATAGTTAGAACACAATCACAGCAACTTGCATACAAACCACATAATCATAGAATCTTGCATAAGAAGCACATAATCATAGCAACTTGCATAAGAATCATAACCGGAAATCAAACGACTAACCCAAAAATACCGATGTAAAGAAACACGCTGAATAATTAATTTTACGAATCATGACAAAAAAGAGACATGTACTTGTACGCAAAGCACACGGTCCGTCAGTTACATTAAAAGTATTTCCAAACCTAGATTAAAGCAAAAATCCCAAAGTTTATAACAATACTACTATTCCATCCCAAAGTCCAAACATAGATAATTCCAAAAGCCATCGAGTTAAAACACCACTACTTATTAAATTTAAACGCACACTACAAGAAATCTGTTGTTCGATGACGATACATTTCGTCACTAAAAGTCTGTTTTTTCGTCACTGAAGAGAAACGGTGACGAAAATTGAGCGTCAAAGAGGTTGTCATAGTATTGCTGTCACCATTGGTGAAAGTGACAATTTTTTCTAGCGCGTCACGAAATGTTCGGTTTCGATGACGGTCATGTAAATTGTCATCATAGATTATACTATTTGGTGACGCTGAATTCGTCATGTAAGTGATTGAAATATCRTCATCAGAAGATCGATTTTGTCACCGTATGTTACCATTTTCAATGACGAACACTTAATTTGTCATCATAACATTTGACTTTCCGTGACAAACATAACTACGGTGACAACTGTTTTTTGGGTTATAATGACGCTAATATTGTCATGATATGTATTAAACATTTACCAAATATAATGTTATTCGTCATGATAGATTTGTTTTATAGTGACACAATATTAACCGTCACTGAACATCTATATTTACAATGACAAACTAATGTGTCACCATTTACTATGAAAGGYGACGATGTATTTTGTCACGAAAAAACTAAAAATAAATGATGAATATTATAATCATCACGAAAGGTATTTGTTCGATGATGATCTAATGGGTACATATGGTGACAAACCAATCATCATAAATGATTTATTAAAGTGACAAGTTTATGTGACGCTAAAGTTGTAATAATTGAGTGAACACGATTTGATTATTTATTTTCATGACGACATAAATTGTCCAACATTAATTTGTCATTAGTCGTTTGTAAGGAATAAATATCATAACGATTAAA
This sequence comes from Phtheirospermum japonicum, assembly GCA_014905375.1. Lineage (NCBI taxonomy): Eukaryota > Viridiplantae > Streptophyta > Magnoliopsida > Lamiales > Orobanchaceae > Phtheirospermum > Phtheirospermum japonicum. The sequence goes on from BMAC01000857.1 coordinate 81,810, forward strand.
ATGAAAGCAAAAGAGAATTTATCATTACAATATAATGATAAAAATATTACAAAATATTTCTTAGACGATTTCGAACATACACCACAACACTTGCAACTAAACAAAATAATAACTTCAAATATCCACAGTACACACACCAAATTAGATGACCAATGTATTTGAATATTGAAAACAAGGACCTCGAAGCATAAACTAAACCAAAATAGTTACTTCATAAAGCAAGACTTCTGATCACTTTTTCCACATGTCAACATTGCCAAACAAAACCAATTGTGGGATCAGACCGCCTGCATATTTAAAATTTATACTAAATTAGTTTATAATCAAACAATTGTTGAAACACTATACAAAGTTCACAAAATTAAAACTGGAAATTCCGACTTACGTAGAATATAATGGATCAGGTCCCACCTGAAGCATCCCCACCCGAAGCAGACTCATTTGCTCTCATGAAGGCCATAAGCTTGTTGATGCACTCGCCTTGCTGAGTCAATTAATTTTTCAAATCACCGACCTCATTCTTGAGCTCCGTCACTTGACCTTCCGACTCATGTAGCTTTCCTCGAGTGTCTGCCAGTTCCTTTTGCAGTAGTTGGGTGTTCGAATTAGGGCGTTTTCCTGAAGGTTTCGGTCCATAACCAATGCCTTTGATATAAAAAGAGGCATGACCAAGAACTTCAATTGCTATCTCCTGTTCTGTGATCTCAATCCCTTCTTCGGCGTACTTTTCTTTCATTGCTACCATCTCGTCCTAAAAACACATCGACATAAGTATAATAATAATAACATGATCATTAACGAAGTTGGATTATAAAAAGCATGTGTTAGTTAGTTAGTTACCCAGTTTTCTCCCGCCTCAGCACTTGACCAACCACCTTTCACCGTATAATGCGTGCGCTTGTAAAGTTCGATAATGTCGCATTCATCGACCTCCTTCTCTGACTAATCAGCATTCAAAAAAGAAAATAAAACAAATTCAGAACAGAAATATAAAAATTGCACCAAGAAGGAATAAACTTAATACTGAAATGTACATCTCGTCGCACTTAAGTGGATTTAATTTATATATCATTGTCAACGATCTTTCCTTTATATCGCAACAAATTTCACAACATTGATTTTACTAACGGGCAACGGATATATCTAAAAATTTTGTTGTAAAAATCTTGGTAACACTTACAAATTCATTTTGAAGTACGGTGAAAGGAGTTCGGCCTGTAATATGTGGAGCTCGCAGTTTTTTCCGATTTTTCGTATTAGCGTCGCTTYGATTCTGCAAAAAATACAAATATTAATATTCTCATGGCAGAAACATACATATGATATATATCATACTATATAAACAAAAGTATTTGTTTTGAATTATATTACCTTGAAATCGGCTGAATTGAAATGGTCGCACAACGATTCCCAGTTCTGTTGCTCATGACAAGAACGTGGCCTATTTCTCTTAGCCTCCTCAATGTTAGGGTACTTCAAGTAATGCTTGTGCAGCCTGTAACGCAGTTGTCGGGAACTTGACTGAATTCTGTCAATCACGCACTGTTTGACACCCGGTTTTTCCAGATTGACATCCATATGAATCTGCATTGAACAACAACGATGTATCATTAAGCCGATACAAGATTAAAATTCATCAAAATAAGAGAGTGTAAAAACACTACCTGTATATGGTCAATGCTTGGCCCCAGACTCTTCTCTACATCCACCTCCTTCCACTTCCTCGACACTGGAAGGACATCCCGTGTCACTACCCCAATCTGACTTGAGAACTTAGCAGATTGCACTCGACTTTTAGTTCTTCCAATCATTGGATCAACTTCTATCTACATAATTTGTATTGGTCAATGCTTAGTGTATATTGAAATCGCGATGCCATAATATATTCGCAGTTGCTTTCTTTTGAGTATATAAATACTTGTTTTAAATAGAATTTCTGACTACATATTGTGTTTTTATGATTATGAACTGCAATACAAATGATTGTGTAATAACATTTTCTAGTTTTCTATCACATTTATGCTAAGATGTAATCTAAGATGTCATACATAATCTAAGCATACATAATTTTTAAGTCAGAATAATCTAAGATGTACATAAATGAAATTCAGAACTAGCACAAATGTAACACATAAGTATTCCAGTAATTTACATAACAATCAAGACTATGCATATATAATTACATAAGTACATATATACATAACTATCCACACTCTGCATAAGTTTTCCAATAATTTACATAAAAATCCACACTATGCATATATATAATTACATAAGTATATATATATATAACAATCCATATAAGTATTCYAATAATTTACAGAACAATGTACACTATGCATATATACAATTACAATCCACATAAATGTACCACATAATTAATTCAATTCCACACTATGCATTTATATAGTCATAACAAACCAACTGTGAACATATTTGTACGTATGATGAACAAATGAATAATCTGAGAACTTGGAAGAACATATGATTACATTTGCAGTAATTGTAAACATAATTACATATGGATTAACAATAATCACTAAATTATTATTGTCATTCTCAACACAAAAGATGACAAAACCAACTAACTCAAATCTCACACAGCTACAGACACATGAACAAACCTTGGCTTGACTTGTTATGCACCTTCAGTTGGTTTTGTTTTTTTAGCAATTCGGAATAGTTATTGGTGTGAGATTTAGACTTATACTATCAATACCCTAAGTAGATTATAAGTTACTAAAAAAAACTGATATTTAGGCGCCAATATAAAAAAAAAGACCCGCCCTTTTTTTTTAGACACGACTGAGTTTTAGTTATTTTAGGGATATTTCTATTTATTTATCAACATATATATCCAAAACTAATTTCAGAAAAAATAGGAGATAGGGTTCCATTAACATGCAAAACACCTAAATTCGATTAATTTTAAAATTTGTAAAATAATCGAAGAAATTTTTAAAATTAGGTCAAGAACATCAAAACCCAATTAAATTCAGGCATTACCAAGCAATTAGATTTGAMAAGTTTAAACTTTTAAACAAAAAATTGTACGGAATTAGGTTAATTAACCTGGACGATCTTCGAGACTCTCAACCCTGACGCGCTTGGAGATTTCCATATCGAGCGCAGGGAAACCCCAATCGGACCCTATTTTTCCATGTCGGAGCTGTCGCCGAGCCGTTGGGTCGCGGGATTCTTGTGCTTGGTCATCATCTCGAAGAGCARAGCGGGTGYAAGCGAGCAATTTCAGGCGCGCGGAGGACCTGGTAGAGTTCATGGTGGCTTCGAATTGGAAGGTTTCTGTGCGCGGTGAATTTGGGGGTAGGGCTCAGAGAGGTCGGGGAGTGAGAGAGGTCGGGGAGTGCAGACCCTGGTTTTGTTTGGAGGTGATGTTAATTAGGATGGGGTTGGGTCGCACCCAACCCAGGGCTGATGTCCAAATTTTAAAATAAAAAT
>BMAC01000857.1:87517-99318 GCA_014905375.1 Phtheirospermum japonicum
CTTRCGTGGAGGGAGTYAATAAGTTCATACAGTTTGTCGAATCACATATGGGTAAGGAGTGCAATGTTCGATGCCCATGTGTGCGCTGTTTGAACTTAACATTTGAAGACCAACAAACAGTTAAAGAACATATTATGCTTCGGGGGATGGATCCAGGTTACATCATATGGTTTTATCATGGTGAATCAAATGCAAGTTTTCAAGGAAGTACACATACTAATGAGGATGTTGAAACTGAAGACGAGCCTTGGGATAAATATTTGTCTAACGATGAAGACGATGGTGTTGACGATATGTTGCTGGACCTCGGCAAGCAATACGATCGCGAAGAGAATGTTGGTGGTGTTCCGGCATATCTCGAGGAGCTGATGAAAGGTGCCAAGATGGAACTATATCCTGGATGTAATAAAATATCGAAGACATCTTTTATTATACAATTGCTCCACTTGAAAGTGTATAATAAGTTGAGTAATAAAACCGTTGATATGCTTCTGCGCTTGATGAAATCCTCTTTTCCGGATGGTGAGACGCTTCCAAGTACTTATTATGAAGCTAAAAAAATTTTGCGCGAGTTGGGTTTGGGGTATGAATGCATTCACGCATGCAAATATGACTGTGCTTTATTTTGGAAAGAGAATGAAAAATTAGAGGCATGCCCTATTTGTCATACTTCTCGATGGAAACTCAACGATGGTGTGGGGAAGAGGTTACCGCACAAGATTTTAAGATATTTTCCATTRAAACCAAGGCTCCAAYGCCTTTTCATGTCCCATAAAACATCAAAAAAGATGGTGTGGCACACAGAAAAAYGAGTCGATGATGAATATATGAGGCATCCGGCAGATTCTGCAGCATGGAAAGACTTCGATGAAGAGTATCCCTGGTTTGCAAACGATCCTAGAAATRTTAGGMTAGCTTTAGCTGCTGATGGTTTTAATCCATTTGGAAACATGAGCACCACGTACAGCATGTGGCCAGTCATTCTAGCCCCGTTGAATCTTCCACCTTGGGATTGCATGAAAGATCCGTTCATTTTCTTGTCTTTGCTGATTCTGGGCAAGAATTCACCTGGTAAAGATATTGATGTTTACTTGCGGCCATTAATCGAAGAGTTGAAAGAATTTTTCGTTGAGGGGGCAGAGACCTTTGACGTTTCTTCAAAAAAAACTTTTCAATTGCGTGCTTCGATTTTGTGGACAATAAATGACTTTCCGGCATATGGCGACCTGTCCGGTTGGAGTACTAAAGGGTACATGGCCTGTCCAGTTTGTAATGACCAAACCTATTCCGTGCGACTACGTAGCAAGATAGCTTACATGGGACATCGTCGTGCATTACCGAAAGATCATGTGTGGAGGAAAAATAAGAGGTTCAATGGAAAAAATGAAGACGGTGAAGGGCCTAAAGGTTTAACCGGGGAGGATGTGTTAGTACAGCTGGAGAGACTGCAAAGTCAAATACCGGGGAAGCATGAAAAAAACAAGAAAAGGAAGAGGGAGCCAGAGGAGTTAAATTGGACCAAGCGTAGTATTTTTTTTCGATTTGCCCTATTGGAGTAAGTTGAAATTACGGAATAATTTAGATGTAATGCATATTGAAAAAAATATATGTGAAAGTATATTAGGAACCTTGATGAGTGTGGATGGGAAAACAAAAGATACGATGAAAGCGAGGCTAGATTTAGAGGACATGAAAATTCGTGAGGAGTTGCACTTAGTTAGGCGACCTAATGGAACATGTGTGATGCCATCTGCTTGTTATGTTATGTCAAAGAAAGAGAGACAAGACTTGTGTGAGTTTATAAAGTCTGTTAAATTTCCAGATGGGTATGCTTCCAATATCTCTCGTTATGTTAGTTCAAGCGACCACAAGTTATCTGGATTGAAAAGTCATGACTGTCACGTACTTTTACAACGAATACTTCATGTCGGGATTCGCGGATCCTTAAATAAGGAAGTGCGTGAGGTACTGACCAAGTTAGATCATTTTTTCCAACACCTGTGCTGCAAGAAGTTGAAAAGAAGTGAATTGGAGAAAATGAGAGAAGATATTTGCTTGATTTTGTGTAAGCTTGAAAAAATATATTCTCCAGCTTTCTTTGACGTCATGGTTCATTTGCCTATTCATTTACCGGATGAGGCATTGCTTGGTGGCCCAGTGCAGTTCAGACGGATGTATCTCATTGAACGGTAATAATATTAAATTACAAACTTTTAATTGCATCTGAACTTATATTTCTACCATGCCGATTATTATATATATTTTTCATTGGTTTTAAAAAAATTGTAATTGAATCTAAGTTTATAGATATCATCATGGTGACCTTTTTTTTTTCTATAGATTTCTATGTGGCTTGAAGCAGAGTGTGCGCAATAAAGCTCATCCCGAAGGATCAGTGGCCGAAGCATACATCGCAAAAGAGTGTTTAACATTTTGCTCGATGTACTTACAGGGAATTGAAACTAGATTTAACCGAGATGAGCGGAATAGTGATAAAAAAGTTGATGATAGTCTATCAATATTCTCACAAAAATACCGTCATTTCGGAGCAACAAAACTTGTACATTTATCTGAGGAAGAGTTCAATGCTCTACAGTGGTTTGTCTTCCAAAATTGCGAAGAGGTTTCACCATTTTTGGAGTAAGTATTTTATAATTTTTTTTACACATTCTAATTAATTTTAATTATTTAATAAATATGAATTACCTTTTTATCTTGATTGTAGGAAGCACAAGGAAGAGCTTTTGTTGGGCAATTGTGCGAATTTAGTCCCAGGAACATAAAGAGAAATTTCCGGCGTGGTTCAAAAAACAAGTAATATAATACTTAAAGTAAATAAAAATTAATTTTTAAGCGTATGAGTTAATTTTTGTTATTCTTGTTTTACAGATGGCTAAGTTATATGGAGAGGAGCCATCACATGTAAATGAATCTTTATATTCACTCGCATGTTCACCTCAGAAGTGTGTAAGAAAGTTTTCTGGTTGCATCGTGAACGGGGTGAGATTTTTAACTGAACAACGCGATAGCCGTCGGAAAACTCAAAACTGTGGGGTTGTAGTGGAGGGTAACCATGGAGATGACAACATTGGTTTTTATGGGGTTTTAAAAGATATTATTCAGTTAGATTATGTCAAAGACAGGCAGATTGTTTTATTCAAATGTGATTGGTTTGATCTTGGAAAAAAGAAAGGAACGGGGATACAAAAAGACGAAAATATTGTAAGTGTCCGAGTTGCTGGAAAATGGTACGAGGACGACCCTTACATATTAGCTGACCAAGCAAGGCAAGTTTTCTACACTAATGATCATAAATTGGGACATGATTGGCGTGTCGTAATTCCATTCCACCATAGGCATGTTTATGATGTTACGGAGATGCACGATGAAGAAGTGGATGTCGACGATGTTTTGTCTAYGGAWAATGTTGTATATCAGGAGAATGATACAAACAATCCGCTTGAGGTTAATCTTGATGAAGTAGATTGCTTAAATAGGGATGACGTGGACGTGGAGGTCATTGAAGCGCCGATTACCGCAAGGTCAGCTGAAGTTGTTGAGGGACCAAACTTAGATGATGTTGACGAGTTAGATGACACGTTACTTGACTATTGCACCAGCGACAAAGATTCTCAAAAAAATGACGACTCTGATGAAGAGACAGACGCAGACAGTGATGATGATAATCGAGAAGATTGGTGAGGTATGAATTTATATTTTTTTGTTAATCTCACGTGATTATTTTGGTACAAAATAATTCTATGTGTTTGGCCTGTTCTTCATTTTTTTTTTCTTAATCTCACTTGTTAAGCATGTTCTTCATTTTTTGTATGTGTTWGTTTTGGAAGCAAATTTTTGTATGTGAAAAGTATCTCTTCTTTGTTTTCTAATCTTGACGTTATTTGCAATTTTTGCAGAAATATGTTATGTGGATGAAGACGTATTGGCTGAAATTGATCAAGTTGCGTGGTCTTGTGATTATTTATTAGGAGGATTGTGTGGGTAAATCTCATTTCTCTCTTCGGAGTTTAGTGTCGCTCGAGGGATTTGTCTCTTACCCTGAAGAATAAACAATATTTTGTTAACGGATGATTTTTGTCTCGTGCATTGAACAAATACTTTCAGGAATCTATCTAGTTATAATAGTAGTTTTATATGCTAGGCAACTATTGGCTTTTGGATGAGACAATTACATACATGACTTTTATATTTTCTTTTGATATTTTCGATTTAATGAAAGAGAATGATGGGCTGTTATCAATAGCTTGATTATTAAAATTAAAAAATTGTCCAATTTTCATATATGTGGTTTTCATTCTACAATTTATTTTAATTAATATATCTCTTTAACGTTAGATTTTTTTTTAAATATTATTGAGTACTTCAAATATTATACAATATATATATTAATTAAATTTAATTACTATTAAATTCATAAAAGTTAATGAGAAATATGATGTCTTTAGTAACACAATTATGTGGTGATACCAAATATCTTCTAATTATTATCAAATTGTTATCGGAAGAGTTTCTTAATTCTGGTGTGAATTTGTACCAAAAATAAAATTACAATGACAAATTCATATTTGACGTCAAAATAGAACTCTTTCATGTCAAAATAATATTGACGCCCTTCTTCTAGAACTGATGACAAATTGTAGCATTGTCATGAAAAGAAACTTGATGTGACACCAAATATCGTCACCATTATTAAAGGAAAAATTAGTGACAAAATTAATTCTGTCACAACTACAAATTTATCGTGACACCCAATTATCATCACATATTATTATATGCTTGTCATAAAATGTGTTTTCCGAACAGTTTTTTTTTTGTCATCCCAAAAATGTGACAAAATACATTTGATCGTCATAAATTATGATTATTCGTGACGAAATCGGTGAACAACTGTGACGACAATAAATGTTGTCATAGAAGGGTGTTATTCTATGACGAATGCAAAAACCGTCAATATTGTTTAACATACCATGACGAAAGTTTGTGCGTGGAAAAAAAATCGTCACTGAACAGCAGATTTCTTGTAGTGGCACCAAAGCTAAAAACGAATCACTGCTACATATATTAATTCAAACAGATGCCTACACCTCATCTACGTCAACATCACACAAATGATTTGACAAGAAGATGTGTGAAGTGTAGTTTTTCGTGGTATTGAATATATCAAAGGTTCATTTGGCTTGGTATTATCGGAATTCGATTCAATTGAAGTATTCAATGTGTTTCAAGCTTGAAAAATAGAAGGAAAAGGAAAATAAAGCAATTAAAAATATCAAACTAAACTAGAAATTGAAATGACAAGTTGGTCGGATGCCTCAAATAGAAAATGCAAAGCAATAAAGGAAATAAGCAAGAAAACGCATTATTTCACCAAGTACAAGCGTGCATGCACAAGGTACAACTATGCATAAAATCCTAAATAAAGCAAATTACCAAAAATCGAAAGTATCAATGGATAAAGCAATAAAAATGGACGAGAAAGTTTAAAACTTTAAGGAAAATAACAAGCAACGAAGTCTAGATCTAGGATTTAAACTAAAACTATGCATGAAAATAAAAATCAAAATAAAGCATAGGAAAAACTTAAAATCATGACGATTCAAGACCCGATCTACAATCTAGATATGTCACTCATCTATAATTCATAGACAAGTCATAAGTTTCATCATGAATTCAAGTAGCTAAGACAAAAAAGCATGAAATGAAGAAAAATGCATGAAACATATCAAATTACTTGAAATTAAACAAATCAAGAACTTGATCTATGATTTAGATGTGTCACTCAACTAGGATTCATAGCCAATTCACAAGATCAAGCACAACTTCTAATACCTAAGGCAAAAAGTATAAAACAAATAAAAAATAAAGCATGAAATTAAAAGAAAAATTAATAGAATTAAAGAGAGAATCCAAAAGAGAGAATTAAATATGCTTGATTAAAACGAATATTTTCCGTTGAAATTTGATTGTTTTATTTTAGTGTATAATTATTTTCATATGTTTATATATTAAAATAATTGTTAGTGCAACATACAGAAAATAAACTAGTATTATTAACAGATTGAGTATACTCTCATTATTAATATACTTTAAAAGTTTTTTTAAGTCTTTTAAAGTCTGACTTCTACACGAAGTACAAAATAATATTTAACAAACAATTATTGAATATTATATTAAAAATATTTCATAAGCAGAACTCAATTACGAAGACTTACAGATAAAGTGCCTCAAAGTTCTTGCATATACTATGAAAAAGTGAACTAAACATCGATGCATTGTTATGTTGTCAATCTAAATCTTCTACTTTATTTTATGTTGCATTTGATAATTTAATACACTAAAAAAACGTGATATATAATTGTAACATTATATTATACATGTGATATTCATGTACGAAATTATATCTTCATATATGACGTTGCTTAAGAATAATAACTATGCTTAAGTTCAACTTGATGTTGAAAATTATTAATTTTCTAAATAAATTGGACAATATATTTATATATATAATTATACATGTTATTTATATTATTATTATTATTATTATTATTATTATTATTATTGAACTTAATTTAATGATTAAATTTCGTATGAGTCTTATGACTACTAAAATTTGAAGTGAGAATTAAGTAGATATTTTATAATTAATCTAGAGAGAATTATCAGATCTCTCTAATAATCACCAATCACACCAATCCGTCGCCTCCCGTCTAATTTTATTTGTAGTTAAAAAAACAAAAAAACCAATCACACCAAATAGAGTCTATGTTTTTTTTAATGATTATAATATGGTGACTATCCTAGAAATTTTTGCATTTAAAATGTTCATGTGAATTTTATGTTTATATAAAAAATATCCAACACATGATACTATTTCTTTAAAAGTTTGATCTTATAAAAAGTATTTTTGATTTATATTTTAACCTTCAATTCGTTTGAGAATAAATACACACGATGCTCAAAAATTACATCACAAGTTCTACAAGTTAATTATGTTAAAGATCTATTAGTACATTTTTAAAATTTCGGGGCATATAAAATAATTTATATATGGAGATTTGGGCATTTAAAAGAACTAATGAGTGAGCGCTTGTTTTTTTTTATGTATTTTGTATTTACTTATCAAGCCATTAACAGGAAAGATTCACGCCAATAAAAAATTAAAGCAAAAGATCTGAAAAAAAGGAAACATAAAAGTAGTTCTTAAACTTATGTTGTGTTGTGTAAAATATTTAATATTAGTCCTAAAATGAGATCAACTTATAAATGCTTACCATCACATTCTTGGTGGGCCTTGGCCCTTAATCGTGACGTCTAGGCGGCCCAACAGCCCCCAATCTTTGACCGTCCAAACTCCTACAGCAAATCCGACGGCTGAAATTTGCTGACAAGATACAAAAGGCAGGACGGCAATTCAGTTTGTTTGTTAAGGATTTGTTTATGATTTATGGTTAAGTTGAAACTCTTCATATGCCTAAAACTCAGTTCCCATTAGCCTCGGATCTTTAAATATATTTTTTTATGGAAAAAAAATATATCCATATTTGAATATTTCACATTTCATATATAGAGATAAAGAGATAGGTATAAAATAATAGCGTATACCTCGTCTTTTATCTTAAAAGGCCGAGGCCCTTTTCATATTGTGTAGTTGTGGCCTTATTGGCAATTTTTCTCTTTTTTGGGGGATTTTTTTCTTTTCTTTTGTTGTCAAACAGGAAGAAACAGCGAGTCAAAAGGAAGGAAGAGGAAGAAAGGTAACAGAATAAAAGGAAAAAGAAAAAAAAAAAAAGATTCAAGCTTTGGCTTCTTCTTCTTTTCTTTTTAATATTTCAGGATCAACAAGGTTTGAGTTATATTGATTTCTTATAGTCTGTTTGTGATTGGTTTCTTGGATTTTTATTTTTCGACTTTGTGGTTTCTATGTCCCTGTGTCATGTTTTTTGTATTTATTTAATTATTTATTAATTCTGTTACTGATATTTCTGATTGTAATATGGATATTTGTTTTCATAAGATTCTTTTATTTCCTGAAGTAAGTCAACAAATTATTTTTTTTTTGCCATGATTGTTTTTTATTTATATTTTTTTCTTTATCGGTTTTGTTATCAGTGAATTGTTATGTTCATATTTTGTTTTGTGTGTTGTTGTAGAGTTTAAGGTTGGTAAAGGTTTGTAATTTTGATTGAAATAGTCAATATTCTTGTGATTTTTCTCATAGGCTGTCCTTTTTTGTTTGATTCACTGTGATTTTTTTTTTCAGAGTAATTTTCCTTATTTACTCGTTTTTTAATTTATTTATATTCAATAAATTCAGGATTTTTTGTTTCTCTAATACTGCTATAAGTAGTTTGTTTGTTATTGAAGGGATAGCAGAATCATCTTTGCTTGAACTTTCTGGTGACTTAGATTCTTATAAAGTGATTCTTTACCAAAAAAATATGTATGAAGCAATCAATAACAATATTTTAAAATTCCAGACAAAAAAAAAGTTAAGCTCATCTCTTAAGAAGCTTGAAATTATTAAAAGGCTATTCTTTTTTGACTATATAAATCATCTTTTTTCTATCTATTAAACATTTTTTTTCCTTTTGCTGTCTGAATTGATTTACTATGATAAATCACATAGTTTGCCTCTGGGATCATGTGGGATCATGTTTTTATATGCTCTTAATGGTTAAGGTGAGGTTTTTATTTGTTGCTGAGACACTTTTGATGTGAATTTTGTTTCTGCAAATATAATTTATCATCCTATGAGACACACTTCTGATGTGAAATTTGTTTCTGCAAATATAATTTATCATCCTATAATTAACACGTGATCGCCTCTTACAATTTTAATTTCTAGTTTTACTTGTTACTTACTTGGACATATTCTATCATATTTCTGATAATTATAGATGATTTTTGTTCAACCTCTTGATAGCTTTTATGTAAATTTTTTTAATCCATATTTGGAATTTGAATAATTTTCCTATGCAGTTTTTAATTAGATTAAATTTTCTTAATTTTTCTTTTTGTCAATTTTTGTTCAGGAATAAAAGGCTGATACAGCGTAACCATGGAACGATCCTCTGGTAAAAGAGGGACTATAGCACCCAAAAAAAAAGGATATAACGTTGGTTTCAAAAATACACCCACAGAAACAGATCAAAATGCTCAATTCTGTAACCGGATCGGGTGCAGCGGAAGAATAAAATACGCTCATAATCAGAACACAAAAATCAGAATCTCCGAAAAGGCCAAATTACCCAAGCCATCCCTTTCATCTTCAAACGGGAATGAAGAAATGACCGGAAACTCCTCGAGGGCAAAACGGTCCTTTCCCGAATCAAATAGAAAGACGCCGTCCCAATTGGAATCTGACCCGTTGGGGACTAGCCAATTGGGCGATTCGGAAGCTCGAGAATTATTATCCTCGCCGAGTCATAATTTGTCGAGACACCGTATTGGATCGAAGAACAAGACCGAAGAGGAGAAAATTTGGAGCTCGTCAAATATTCATTCTCGGAAAGTGTTTCATCATAAATCCGAGCTGTCCAATTCTAAAAGGACACTAAATAATAATAATAATAATAATAATAATAATAATAATAATAATAGTAGTAGTAGTAGCAGCAGCAGCAGCAGTAGCAGCACCAGCATTAGTAGTAGTAGTGGTGGTGGTGGTAGGTATTGTGAATCGAAGTTGAGTGTCAAATATATAATTAAGACGAAAAATCCGGAAATCGAGAGTGGTTCGTCTCTTAGAGAGAGACAAAAAGGCTCAACTAGTGGCATCTCTATCTCCGGCTCTGGGCGTAGCAATTTTGCATCTGGAGATAGCAAAGGTGCTGGTTCAGTTAGAACAAGGAGGCCGGTGAATGCAAACAACGGAAGGCCGAGGCTTAATGTTGGTGGGCCCGAGTTTTCTTCGGGCGGTTTGAGTTCTTATAGTCTTTCAAGCGGTAATCATGACGGTCGATCGACTATGAGACCTTCTAATGTGGCCGATGTTGACTTTACGCATTTAATGAACCTGTATAACACGGCTGGGATCACAGAGGTATTTTTTATTTATTTATTTTTTATGTATTTATTCTTTTTATTTTTTTGGTTCGTGTTATATTTTTCTAAACTAATGCGTGCTCGTCTGTTGTATTTAGGTATTAGTAGCCCTTGATAGGATGGAACAGGATGGAGAGCTGACACATGGGGTAACTTAATATTGGTTATTTTATAATAAAAATTACCTACAAAGGGATAATTACAAAACTACCCATGATATTTGTGTGTTTTGTTTAGAAAAAAACCCAGTTAACTTTGAAAATTACAAAAATCACCCATGCTTGGTTTTGTTAACATTTGGGCTCAATCGTTATTTGACCTGACGGAATTTGCTGACATCATCAAATATATAACACTTGCATCCATCAACTTTTCAAGATATTGCAAATAGCCCAACTTTTCCTAAAGCTATTTGATGTCATCAGCAATTTCCATTAGCTCCACTAGCCCGGAGGGTGGTTTTCGTAATTTTCAAAGTTAGCGTCTTTTTTCTCCCCCTCTTTCAATATTTAGCCAAACCTCAATGCAAGTATTTTTAATAATCCCAACATGCAAAAGGTGCTATTTCCAAAATAGAAACATATTTTGAGGGGTATTTGTGATTTCGAAAGATAACATGTTTTTCCCGCAATTAGGCTGAACCTTAAGCGTGGTATTTGTAATTATACTTACCTGGTAATTAAAATGAAAACTTTGTATCTAATCCTTTTTTATATTTCTGTATCCGCAGCAAGCACTTGCCTTGGAGAGCAATTTTTATCCCAGTCGCCTCAACCAGTACGACCAACATCGAGACATGAGGCTTGATATTGACAACATGTCTTACGAGGTTATTTTATTTGTTTTTTTATTCTTAAAATTGATGTAACCTTGAGGTGGTTTTTGTCATTTCCAAAGTTGGTTTTTTTTTGTTTGTTATTTGAACCAACCTCACGGTAGTATTTGTAATTTCCAAAATGTATGTAACAATCGATAACTGGCTGTTAGATTAGCTAACGGAAATTGCTGACGTCATCAAATGTTTTTACATTTGCATCCCCCAATTGTTTTAAATATTACAAATTAATAGTCTGACGTTATTTGGTAAATAACTCAAACTTCAGGGCCGTTTCTGTAAGTATCCCTAAATCTTGATATTTGCTGCAGTGTTTGTTAACCTATTGTATGCCTGGCAGGAATTATTAGCTTTAGAGGAGAGGATGGGTACAGTGAGCACGGCTCTCTCGGACGAGGTGCTTTTAAAGTGCGTCAAGAGAAGCATATACGGCGCGGGCCCATCTGAAGTAAGAGTCACGGGATCGTCTGAAGATGGAGATGTCGTCAAGTGCAGTATTTGTCAGGTTTATCCATTTTCAATAATTTAAAATTTCCAATTTTCAAAAATCAAAAAAAAAAATGAAATTACAAAATAAATGTACTATCCTTATTTTACAAATCTCAAGGTGGTTTGTGATTATGAAAGTTAATTTTTTGAAACTAGACTAAACCTTGGGGGTATTTTTGTAATTTTACAGGATGAGTATTTGGTCGGGGACGAGACTGGGGAGCTGGTCGAATGCCAGCACGAGTATCACCTGACGTGCATAAATCAATGGCTGCAGCTCAAAAATTGGTGCCCGGTTTGCAAGGCCGCTGCAGCACCACAATAATCCGAATAATAATTGTTGTTTTCTTTTACATTACTGCATTTCTTGAATTTTCTTTCTTTTGTTCAGTTTTTTTTTTTTTTTCAGAGT
>BMAC01000857.1:99433-156849 GCA_014905375.1 Phtheirospermum japonicum
TTCATATTTCTGCTCTCTATATGGTGGGCGTGTCTCAGTTTGAGGATTACTTCATGGATGGTAGTTATATATGTTTATTTGTTCAATTACATTTTACATGTAATTAAAAATAATAAAATAAAAAGTTTCTTAGATAAACATTCTTGCACTTGTTTCTTGCTCATAGACTGCTCGCCTGAAACGATTTTCATGTCATTTTTCTTTTCTTTCTCTTTCTTCTTCATCATTTTCTTGTTCGGCAGAGGATGATGATGACTGTGTTGATGAGTATCAAAGCCCTTCTGATGGAGTGAATGCATTGAATGAGGTAACCTGCTGTTTCTATAGACGTAATGGAACCGAAATAGTATATTGATGACATTTATATTCTTAAGTTGGTGAAATGAAAAAATAAAAATTTAATGAGTCGTTTTTGAGGATTAGAATAACAATTTCTTCTAACTGGGGTTAATGCCCATTTGTAGATTGATCAGTGCATCTTTTATGAGAGGGCATATATAGAATTTTTCCAGTTTATTTAGAATTGTTTGTACAATTAAATATGTGGGCTGTGACTTGTTTTTTGTTAGGAAATGTCGCAACATGGACAAGGGTCTCGATTCAGTGTGCCTAGGACGGAAACCAAGCAATTAATAGAGCAACTTATTATGCTGGAGTCTTTTTCGAGGTAACTAACTTCCAAAAACCTTGAGGTATTTTGTTACCTTGCTTCACAACTTTCTGGTTATTATTCTTTAATTTATTATTTGTAAGTGTGTAAATTTTTATTTTTTTTACCCTATCTTTTTCTGGTTTAAGTTCTGTTTAATGTTTTTGGTAAACCTTGTCACACGCATTCGTTTAGAATGTCAATGTGCATTTGATGGAAAATAATTAATTTACAATCATTTTATGGTCTGGGCTCAATTGAGTTTTCTTCAGCATATCTGCTTCTATCTTATCATTTACAAATATTTACCGTTGATCTTTTATTATCAGGGAAGAGTGCACTTGGCTGATAAAAGTTCTTAATTCACGGGTTATGGACCAGTCAACAGAAACTGGTGAAAAAGTATCACTCACGACCTCTCCTGTGAAAAGAGTCGACCATGGTATTGCATTACGATATATAGTGACAACCATACATATACGTCAATTCTAGGCCCGGCCCGGCCCGTGTTTTGAATTTGACCAGTTTTTAGACCCGGCAAGCGCGAACCTATTCTCCATTGCATGGGCCTTGAAAATTGCCGTCCGTGAATATTCGGCCCGGCCCGGCCCAACCCAACAATTTTGACAGCTCTAATCCTACCATTGAATCGTTTCATTTTTATTTTATTTTTACGATTCTCATTTTCATGAACAGAAGATGCCGATAGATTAAATAAAGCTGTTCTGGAAGCGAAGAAATGGTTTCAAGAGAAGAAAACAGGGTCGAAGTGCGTTCATGGAACGTGTAATGCATTCGAACATGTTAGTCATAATTTTACGCGATAGTTTATCATAGATAAAAAGTTTCTCGTTTCGATTCGGGCTTTCAGTGACTTCGTTTTTTATAATGCAGGGACAAAATGGATTTGGTTCTCCTGTGGACGTGCCGAGATCGTTAGTAATGCGGGTAGAAGCTGGAGTTGGTTCGCCTGTGGACGTCGCCAGATCGTATATGAGAGACAGGCCGCCTTGGGCATCTCCGGTGGGACCCATTGAACTGATAACACCGTTGACAACGATGAATCTTTTCAAAGAAAGAACATCGTCTCGTTCGCTTAGCCATGAAACTTTGTCCTCATCGAAGGTGCATTTTCTAATTATTTATTCGGGTCAATTACATTGCTATCCTTGGGGTTTGACCAAATTAAAAAAAAAAAAACTTTCAAATTTTCAAAAATACCCCTAAGATTCTATTTTGTGTTACATTTACCCCCTTCGTAAGGAAAAACATTTCAACTCCCCCACCCCATTTATAAATATATTACGGTGAGTCCATTAATTTTAACACGGACTCAAACTCTATGGGCATTTTTTGTAATTTTGATTTTTTTTTTGTGATTAGGTCAACCCAAAGGGTACTTTTTGTAATTATCCTTTATTTAGGTTGTTTTGTTTTTTTCTTAAATTCTATTTGTTTGTGTATTTGCATTGTCCGAAAGGATTTATTTTTTTGTATATCCCTTTTTTTCTTTGCCATTTAATTGTTGTAAATCCGAGACGTGATTCCCTTGCATTTGGATTGTGGAATATTCAGGAAGCATTACAGAGAGTGCGCTCGAAGGAAGCTGATGATATGTTGCACACCCCACTCGGTAAAATTGATCTATCATTGTCTGCACCGAGTAGTCAGGTGTCTGCTGGAGCTGGTAAACCAGTGTCCGTTTCGGGTGATAGAATGTGTTAGCCAGACTCTTTTTGGACAACAAAGCCAATAGGTTAGTTTTGTTGTTGTTGTTGTTGTTGTTTTTCTGCTTTCTGAATTTTCTGCTAGTCTTTTGCAACTTGATAACTACAATAATTAAAAAAAAAAAAAAAAGTTCTAAAATTATAGAATTCTCCCTTAAAGTTTGCTAGTGTTTTACATCTTTACCTCAATCGTTAGTTGAATTGATGGAATTTGCTAACTTCGTCAAATATTTTACAATCATCTCAAAACATTTTAATTAATTTCAGCTCGTTCTCAATCTCCCTTTTGCAGATCCACATTCAACTAAGAGTGGACCTCCAGCAACAGAGGTTGCTGAAATTGGAGAAAGACTGTACATAAATGGTTTCTCATCATCTCAAGCAAAGGTAAAAATCACAAATGATACTTTCTTGGGTTAATCTGAAAAAACTACCCCTGATATTTTGTCTAATTACAAAATAAATTGGTTAATTTTTAAAATTGCAAATACTCCCTCGACAGTTGTTTCCTTTTTTACAAATTCACTCTGAAGGGGATGTTTATAATAATACTATAGAGTGTATACATAATTTTGAAAAATTGCCGGAGCTTTTCGTAATTAGGCTAAATCTCAGGGTAGTTTTTGTAGTTTCTTCAAAAACAATAATGTTTCTATTATTTATCTTGTGTCCAGGAGTGGCTTATGATATGAAAGTCTGAGCAGAAAATCAGGTAGAAACTATTTTGTAGAGTCAGGTAAATAAGGGGATACTCAACTTTTGCTAGTTTAAGATTATCTCGAGAGATTTTGGTTTAGGACGTAGATGTTTTTAGTTCATTTATGAGCTGACTGTTTATTTTGAGAAATTTGTGTCCCTAAAAGTCATTTATTTCCACTAGTTCTTACAAAGCAATTTGCGGAAAGCTATAAGTAAGTAGCTTTTGCATCTTTTCTTTGGTGACATTTGAATTTCTCGGAATGGAATCGTCCCCAAAAAAACTTTTATATTGATCGAATTGGAAGCTATATTGCGTTATGGGTGGTCATCCGTCCGGGACCCACGTATGAGCGTGAGTTTTACTATTTAAATTTCTTCTTGCTCGACACGAATACTATAAACTGTCGAACCAACGACATACCACCGCTCTCGGTCCTCGTACCTAGGCTAGAACCCGCTGCACACGAACAGCGTGGTCCTCGAGTCAGCTCGTCTCTACTCACTGTCCTCAGCCGCACATCGCCTTCACGTGCCACCACTGCAAAACTTCGGTGACCAGCTCGACAGCCACCAGACTCCAGCGACATGACAACTCAGGGCTAAAAATGTCATTATTTGATTATAATTTGACCGGAAACTTTAAGCTAAGATTTTTTTGACAACATTTTAAATGTTTTAATTTTGAATGCAGTATTAGAGCATATCAACTTTTGCACAATAGAATTAAATAAACGAAAAACACAATTTTACAACTCTTTAAGCCACATAAAAAAATCAAATAAATAATTTATTGTGAAGTTTCATGGTTTTTTTTTCTTTAACTTGGAGGTGGACAAATTTGTTGTGTGATTTTGTGTTTCACAGTAAATGTTGACTTATAATGTTAATAAATAATTTGGGGTAAAATTGCAAATTTCACAAATATTTTGTGATATAAATTTTTTTTTTATTAATTATAAAAATATAATAGCCAATAATTAATACATGTTTCTTTCCAAATTTGGTTTCATAAAATATTAATCAAATAATATTTACTTATAAGTTATAACACACCCTAACAAAAAGGCTAATGATTTATCAATCTAATGAATACATTCCATCGCATCTAACATGATTCTGGATTATTCTAAAAAAAATGCCTCCAATATTTATAAATTTGTTAAGAATATTATAGAGAAAGTTTATAAAATTTCAAGCTAATCTTAACTCTTGTTTAATCTTGCACTCGTAAATACTTTTTCAGTCCAATATAATTATGGTCGATCCATCCAACGGAAAAACTGATTTTGCCATTTTCAAAATTAGTATTTCTGAGATCTATTTTTTTTAAAGCTAGATTCATAGGGTTTTTGAATGGTATAAAAGCTTAGAATTGTATTCGGTACCAATAAAATAAGTTAAATCTTCAAAGTTGGCACACGTGATGGAGTTTTTCATGTCATTCTCCCTTTGTTGGAAAAAAATTCAACCTCGAATTTTGATAAAGTTTATCACGAAGATAAATATCTTTCCCAAGATTTGAAAAGGTCTATAACATATAGGCTTGAGATTTCCATGGACTCTATGAGGAATCGATTTTGAAGTTGTGGTATTTGAAAAATGCCTCTTGTCGATAAGAATCTCTTTCGTAGTTTCTTCTTCATCTTTTCCCTTGTTTGGATTTTTTGCTTGCCATCATTTGCTAAGATCTAGAATAATGGAAATATGAATCTAATAAAGATAAATAAGATTAATTTTGATTAAAGATTAACTATTTGTGCATGACTAATTTGTCAACTATAATTAAGTTTATAAAAATACACAATATTCAAGTGTATGAATTAATAATTTTATAAATATACACTAAAAGTTGCTCAAACTTAAATACTCAAAGTTGGAATGCAAGAACTTTTCTCAATTATATAAACAATAAAATAATATTTAAAAAAAAAAAAAGAAAAGGAACCACGGCTTCCACGTTTTCTTGAAACGACTGTTTAGGCTTACGATGCCAATTCTGGAATCATTGGCTATTATTTGAATTCAATTTTAAACTAAACCCGAATTCAATTCATTTTGTATAGGTTTGAGTGAAAGAGAGAAGAAAATAACGGATAGGATTCAATATTTACTAAAAGCAAAACACAAATTACACGGATGCAGTCGTCATGCTATTAATTAAAATTTTGTTTATTAATAATTAAGTCAAAGTTCATACTTCTTTGTTTTTGGGAGTACAACTAATCTGCAGGCTAAACTGCAAAGATAACTGCATGTTTTCAGAAAAGAATTTACGAGCGCATTGAAATTATATAGTATTTCATCTTTGCCAAAAACAAAAATTAGAAACTTATTAAATTGAAAAAAACAAAAAAAGCACTATAATTACATTATGCCGTAAACGTAATCAACAAATAATTTAAATGTCAACATAAAACCAAAATGAACGACAAAGAATAAATAAATCAAGAAAAAGAAAAATTTAAAAAAAGAATTCTAATCAAACCAAGTGGAACTTGGACCAACATTATGATGCAGTGGTGCAGTAGTATCTTCAACGTGGTGATGTTGTTGGGTGGTGAGAGCAACAATCTCCCCTTGAATTCTAGCGAGTTGGCATTGTGCATCGTAAATCTGTTGATTCAAAATAGTGATCATTCCAACGCATCCATACACAGGGTCTTTGATTCTGCAATACGCCTCGTAATACAATGTATCGGCTGCTTCGGCCCGATGGCTGACCGGGAGATCCTATTAATTAAACCATAATTCTTTATATTAAATTATACAAAAAATAATAATAAACTAACTAAAACACTTTTTTATCCCTAACATCTTTATATCACCATATGATGTAAAATCAAAGGTTATGAAAGCCTTAATATGAATATAAGTATCCATTAAAGAATTTGACTAACTTGGAGTATCTTTCCAACGTTACTAGCCCCATAGATCTTGTGAATATAAGCAAATCTTCGTGGATTATTGGAAGGGAAGTAAGGAGAGAATATGCAATCTGAGGGGCATCTCCTTCTCAAATGCTTACAAGCAGCGCAGCGACTCGAATTCATTCAAATCTCTAAAATCTAATATCAAATATCTCAAGAAAATTAAAAAAATCTATGTATGTGTAATGATAGATTCTTGATTTCTATGTGAATCTTATGACCTATTTATTACCAATAAGGATTTGTAACGGCTATAGATTTTGAAATTCAATGAAAACAAGGAAAGTTCCATATAATTTGAAATGCCATATGAAGATGAGCTAAACTTGGTAAATTGAGCCAACTCCAAATTTGGAGTCATACAATATTAATCAAATAATATTTACTTATAAGTTATAACACACCCTAACAAAAGGGCTAAGATGATTTATTAATCGTAAACTTTTTCAGTCCAATACAATTATGGTCGATCAAGTTGAATTTTTCCACTCATAAATATTTTTCAATTATTTAATTTCCCACTCATAAATATCTTCGCAGTGCAGTATAATTTGGTAAATTAAGTTTACATCAAATAGTAGTGTGTTTTGTCTTCATTTATATATTTGAGGTTTTTTCGCTTCTCAGATCATGTTAAGTCAATGAGTAATTAATTATTGAAATTACCGTTTGATCATTTTCTATCGGCAATGAAAGGGCAGTTTCCATACCATAATTCCCGATTTTCAACTATTAAGAAAATTAGAATTAAGTTTGTTTACGATTTTTTTTTTCTATTATCATTTAAAAAATTTTCATTTTTAAATCATTCATTTCAATTCTAATCTCTCACATCTCATTTTTAAGATGTGGGACAAAACCATTACCACCAATCTAATTAAAATATTACTAATTTTAAATTATATATATCTAATGGAGATCACCATTTATATTCTTATTAACATTATGTTATATATTCTAATTAAAATAGTAAAAGTGGATCCTACAACTACTATTTTTTAAATTATTATACATTTAAAAATGTATTTTAATATTACTCATTCAAACGTAATTTTAATTTTCACTCGAAAATCAATAAATTTTTAACTTTCACTTTTTCCACTAAAAATTGAAAACTAAAATGAAAAACATCATACGTCGTTTTCCACGAGTTCTCGAGATGATATAAATTCATATTAAAAAAATGATGGCATGTTAGAGTTCGCAATTGTAACTTTTAGTTTTATGATATGTGTTTTTTTGTTTTTGTTTTTTTATTTTTGGGGTGGGTTGGGTTTTTTTTTTTTTTTTTTTTCATGTATTGTATACATACAAATTAATATATACATTTTCCTTTTTGAATATATGGTATCCCCAATTTCAAAATATTGGATCCTTCATTGTTCATTAGGTGTAGGGGTACCTAACTTTCTTTATTTGCAAGATACTACGTCAATATAAGATTTTCCAAGATGCACTTGAGTTGTAGTAACTACGGGTTGCCCCCTTAAGAAAAGTGGTGCGACTATTTTCACCTAATGTAATGTTAAATCTACCATATTAAAGAAAAGTTAAAATAGTTACGAGTAATGTGCCTTGTATGTAAATAATAAAATAAAATCATTATATCTTAAACAAGATATTAAGTAAAGTGTGAAGCAATGTTTTAAAAACCGGAACGGTGAACGAATCGGTCTCCTCACCGGTTCACGGTTCAATCGGTCGAACCGGTTCAACCGGCGGTCCAACCGCCGGTCCAACCGTATTAATAAAAATATAATATTCTTAATTATATAGTATGAAATATTCTGTAATGAATTAATATAAATATTAATTTGATTCGTATTTGGAAAAATTAATTAATTTATTATATAAACATGCTTAATTTATTATACTCTATTAAACATATTAAATGTAATTCTTTGTTATGTGATATATTAGTCATAGATCACTATCTTAATTATTTGTCTAGATTATTAAGAGAGATAAAAATAAAATTGACCGAACATAATTTATTTATTTCCATATCGCTTGATTAGGTTACATGGATCATTAATATAATTATGCTAATTTAGTTGAATCTTACACATTAATTTGCACAAAAAAACGGTTTGACCGGTTCAACCGGTTTTTTGCCGATTTTCGGCGGTTTAACCGGTTTCTTGACCGATTTAACCGCTAAAACAATTTTATAGGTGTGATCGGGTCGGATCAATGCCTGGTTCCCGATTTAACCGGTTGAATCGGCCGGTCCGGTCCAATTTTTAAATCATTGGTGTGAAGCAGCAGATGAACAAAAAAATTAAGAACAAAACTCACATTAAAATGAACCCTAACACCAATTAAAAACAACAAATACTGAAAGGAGCAACTCCTCACAATTCACTACTCCCAATGCCGCAATAAGAGGGCAAGTCCTACCATCGAATGTTGATGCCATTATTAAAATTGTGAACTTGATGTTGATTATTTGGATTTGGAAATAGGCTACTAATAAATAAATTATTAGATTATACTATGATGTAAATATTTTATAAAACCGGTCTCGTTCTATAAAATTATTTTTTTTATCATATTATCTACTCAATTTACTTAATTGCTCAATTGAGTTCATAGTCGTTCTCACCCTTTTTATTTTGTCTATCTCTCTCATACTTCCAATATCGTCATCGCCATTCGGTGGCGGCCACCATACTCCAGCGATGAAATTGAATAAAATTATATCAACTAAATTATCTATTCTCTCATTTTAAATTCAAAATTAGATTTACGATTGGATATTCCGTTCACCGCAATCAAATGTCAAAATTTAAGAATTATCAACTTTGATCTCTGATCTAAGATGAATCACCAGACCAATTTTGAATCGGCAACCACCACATTTATCTATTGCTTTGCAATCTACGATATTCACAGTTTATATAGTTTCTTTTCCCTCTCGTCATTCTCTCTCTCTCTCTCTCTCTCTCTCTCTCTCTCCCTCTCTCTACCATTTTTGTGGTTTTCACTTTTGTGTCTGTTGTCCATAACGCTAGAGTGTGTGCAGGTTTTATCTCTCTACCATTTTTGTGGTTTCCACTTTTGTGTCTGTTGTCCATAACGCTAGAGTGTGTGCAGGTTTTATGTGTGTTCATTTGTATAATTTTTTGTGGTATTGTTGAAATTTGTGGTGGGTGGTAAACTATTATTTTTTTTAAATTTCTTTAAAATTGCATGTGCAACCACCAAGTGGGGAGGGCATACGGGGTCAGTTTGTAAATGAGAGGTTTGGTTGTTATTTTGTGTTCCTTTTGTTGGGTTTTTTTCTTTTCTTTTATTTTATTTTAAAATAAAAGTGGCGTTTATTTTGTTTAATCATATTATAACAAAATTATTTTATTTGTTCTTGATGTTGGTCGGTGATGGATGAGTGATTAGTGGAATTTATTTATTTTATTGTATTGCTCATATAGGTTAAATCATAATGGATTTGTTTATTTGTTTTTGAAATTGGTTGAACTGTTGGGTTTTGGATCGCCGAAAATATAATTAAAAAAAGCTGATATATATTTTTTAGTATAATTATAATACAAATCGTGATTATATATAAGTATTATAAGTTGTGCTAAAAGTATCACAATTTCAATCGAAAGTATCACTATTTGTAATAATACTATTTCAAAGTATTATAGCTATGAGTAAAAGTATTATAAATTACATTAAAGTAGGGGAATTATACGGTCAAGCAGCCCTTGTATGGACCTGACTGTAAGTTACCCTAGAGTTGTGTCAAGTGTCATTTCTAATAAATTATTAGTCTTTTAATGAATTATATAACTATAAGAAAGTATATGATGTTGTAACTCTTATATTTCTTAATTATGCCTTTTCTTATTATTTAAAATCCAAAACTAAATATTAAAATAGGTAATGAATAATTAAGATTGACATTAGTGCATAAACAACAATTGAGAATGCCTTTTTTTTTTTGCTAATCTAGAACGTCTTTTAGATCGAACTGTTTTATAAAGTCTGATTTTCTAGAATGATTAGGTACCAGTTCTATAAAATACATTAACCAGTTCCATTCCAAACCCGTTCTAGAAAGTTTGTTTTCTAGAACAGGTATACCAATTAGACGTCTTAGAAAATATATATTCTAGAACGTCTTTTTAAACTTGTTCTAAAGAGTTTGTTTTCTAGAACGGGTTGAAAAAGACGTTCTAGAGAAGAGTTTGTTTTCTAGAACGGGTGTACAGAGACGTTCCTAGAACGTCTTTTTCAAGTCCGTTTTAGAAATTTGTTTTCTAGAACATGTGTACAAATTAGATGTCATAGAAAACAATGTTTTAAATAACGGTCGAGGCGTACGCCTCGAGGCGCGCCTCATTACGTTTTGGGGGAAATCGGGTCGAGGCGGCCGCATCAGATGCACATGTTAGAAACGTCCGCCTCAAAGTGTCGAGGCGTACGCCTTGAGGCGCCTGAGGCGGACGCCTCAGTTTTGAGGCATGTTTTTTGTTTTCTTTTTTAATTTCCCCTTTTATGTTATTTTCTCTTTATTTATTATTATTTATAAATGTATAAAAGAAATTAATATAAATAGAATAATATAAAAGAAGGTAAATTGAATTAAAACCAGTCGGTCGAAACCCTATGCACTCCTCTCTCGTCTCTTCTGCTCGATCTGCCCCCTCTATCTCCACTTTTTTCTCCTCTTCCTTCTGAACAAATTGTATTGTTATATAATTATATGTGTTTACTATTGCTAATTTGTTATATAACTTTTAAAAAATAAAAATAAAAAAAGCTATTTTATTTTCTTGGCAGTTAGTTGAGTTTTTTAAAAATAATCCCTTAGTTATATTTAATAGTTGTTTGTTAATTGTTAGGTAATTGTTAATTTTTGTTTTTGACTTAATAATAGACTTTTATTTGAGATTTTTATTTATTTATTTATTTTGTTTGCCACTGGTTTGATACTTCTTTTTTAAAATTTTCAAATTGTTGGATTTAATTGTTAGTTTTTGGTTGTGAATTAATTTTAGACATTTTAGTTAACACGTGCGCGCACACACGTGTGTGTGTATATAGACTTAATTTTATTATTTTTGGTTTTTTATTTTAATTTTTTCCAAAAAAAAATTGAGACGCACGCCTCATCCCATCAAAACGCCTCATTTCCGCCAATCGTTTTTTGAAACATTGATAGAAAATATATTTTTTAGAACGGGTTTTCTTAAACCCATTGTAGAAAGCAGTAAAACAAATTTAAAAAAATGAAATAAAATCATGTGCAAATAAATACACCAAAATTATCAATACTAAATATTACTACTAGCAAATACACCAAAATTCAATAAAATTGAATCCTTATTATATATGCTTGAAAGAAACAACAATCTAGAATACAATTAAAAATAAGAAGAATACAACTGTGATTTTTTGAGAAAAATAACCACTCTAATACACAACAAATATTCTAGTAAAAGAGGACAGCTACTTTATGTGATGATAAATTAGGTATGGGCAGTCTATGAAACAATTCATATTCTAGCAAAGTTCAGAGATTCAGTTTATTGACAACAAATATTACTTCACACGACTCATAATTACCAATAACATATGAGAAACTGCTGAATGTAGATACCTTGTACTTTGCAGTAACAAAACAATATTATTGCTTCAGCGTATCGACAGTAGAATATTTAGAAGCAGCCTCAATATGTAGTCAGAAAGGGAATAAATGGTAAGGAAAAAAAATAGAGAATATTTTATCAGGAAATAACGGGTGAAATTACCTTCGCAGGATCTTTCAGACAAGCTCTTCGCAGTTTTTTCACCTGTAATTTTGATAGCACCACCCATCATAAAAATATCAATTTACTTACGAACAACTCAATTGGTTTCAATAATAATCTAATCTTATCCTCGTTAGATTAACTGCTTCACGTATCTTTCTGGTCATGGTTGCAGAAAATAAATATGTTATCCGCTGAGGAGGAATGATATTCAATATTTCATCAATTGATTTCTCAAAATCGTCATTAAGCAATCTATCTGCTTTATCTAGTTCTTGTGAATTTATTTAAATCTAAGGTAAAAATAATATTTCCTATACTTACACAGATCAAAATCAACAATTGCAACATTAAAACATTAAAAATACTATGAATATAGTATTGTCAAGTGTTAAATCAATGCATTTGTTATTTATTATCTCTTCAAGTATCATATCAGCATCTCTGTTTCGTATATTTCCCAACATTTTAGACTTAGATAAAAATATCACAAGTTTGAAAAATATTGGAAATGCAATTATTTCAAGCTCCAAGCCTCGAATTAGCAGTTAAAGAAAATCTTACCAAGAATTTCAGCATACGGAAAGAGAACCCCTTGGTGTTAGACAGATGATCAACAAGACGACCAGGTGTAGCAACCTACAAGGTCAGAGGGACAAAATATTTATCCCCAGATGAGGCTAAATTAGTCAAAAATAATAAAACCCAATGTAAATGTTTCTTCATTATTATTCTAAAAGATCATAGATACCATGATTATTCATTAACAACATTCACTATACCTCAATATGAAACAATATTACTCGGTAGATTTTCGAAAAGCTATTATTCCTCATTGAGAAGATAAGCATAGTGAGACAATGATTCATGAACCACTAAAGGAAACAACAATGAGAAAATGCATGGTTAGTTAAAGCCTACACGGGCAAAACTCTTCAATCGTGATACAAATAAACAAAGTATAAAACTAGTAAATGTGACCGCAACAATTCATAAAACATGATATAAACACAACAAGCTATTTTTAACGACAACCTGCATAGTGTGGCTTTTCCGTAGTATAGGAGTTCGAACCATATACAGGAACAAAATGAAATATTAATAAATTTAAAAAAAGGCTATTCACATTAAAACTTGAATAATAACCTTTTCCATCTCAACATTGGATTTTTGGCCTTATCGTCGACTTCATCGCCATTAACTGCATCATATGCAAAAATAAAATAGTACAGAATATTAAGCAACCAAAAGTACATCCATTGAAGTTCAAAATTTTCAATAACATAGTTAACTTGCCGGATATAATTGAGCCTTTTGATGTTATTTCTGCTTATGCAGATTCTAAAGGTTGCAGGTTAGTTGGCCCAGCACGTGACAAACTCTCTGACTGGTTTTGGACTTTGACACTATGTGTTACAAAGAAATATAAACAAAGTCTCATGGTGACTATTCAAATGAGTAATAAATATGAAGACGAGAATTACACGATCCAAATATATGACGTTTTCAGGCTTCGAACTATATACACAAAGGTTTAATGCTATCAGTAGCATGATTAATATAAGCATAACATGAGATGAGCACGGGTTAAAAACCGTCAAAAAAACAGATGATGTCTCAAGTAAACATAATCCATATGGTTTCTTGAGTCACAAAATTAATACAGAAACAAGTCAACAGCTATTAACTCGTATTACCTTCTCGAATCCCTGGGCCCCACCATAGTATGGATCAGGCACTCCAGTTTCATCATGCTTCTTGCAGTAGGAACACATTAACCGGACTGCAAATATCTATAATACTTCAATTCAAATTATAAAATTAAAACACTCAAAATTAAAAGTATGTTATGCTCCACACATAATAATTTTCACACATGCTCTAGAATTGAACCAATTAAACATCAAAATCTCAATTTACGAACCTTCTTATCTGCGTCAGAAGGCAAGGGTTCTTTGTGCCTCCACCTCTCAAACGCCTCGATTATATCCTCTTTATACAACAAAGATTGTATAATAAATACTAAAATCCCATTCGCTTTAGAGTCCATAGCTATACTCACTTCATAGTGAGATTGATTAGTTTGACCTACAAGCACATCATTTTTTTCTTTAAGCTTTCGGTTCCTATAGACATGCATGGACGTTTTCATTACATTCTTTAAGCTTTTCACCAAATTTTCCAAAATTGACTATATTTACTACTCAGAATATCAAAACCCTAAAGCAAGTCATTACATGTGCAGGAAAAGCACCTAAATTACAATGTCATACCTTATTAATCCATCTTCACCTTTGTTGTTCGACCACAGAGCTTATAAGGAGTTGTCATGATAAACAGATAAAGGGCTTTAGCATCCAATTAACAAATATCAAACACAGGAGACAATCATATCACATGCTTACTATAAGGTCAGCTAGGGCAGTTTCAGGTGTATATTCATCAGGTAGCTCCTTTAACAAATCGGTATCCGGAATAAGATCCCACATACCCTGCAAAGCCAAAAGGGAACAATTTAATAAAACAATGAGGTCAAAATTAGAAAGAACACCTCGATTTTGAACCAGAGATACATAAGGTCTCTCAGAAAGCGAGCTAGGTACATTTTTCCCACAATTTGCCTGCGTAACTCGGTCAGGCATATTCTCGAACACCTCCTGTGCCGGAGTAGAATTTCTTGATTTTGGATAATCAGAATTTTTTCGTCCCAATTCCTCAGAATTTTTCTCTTGCTCACGAAGTTAAATCAAACCAGCTCTGCCATTCACAACATCATCACAGGGTTTAGCCAAAATTACCTGATTGGAGTCGAAATTATACAACGCAACAAGAAGGCTACGAAGGTGGTGGCTTGATGCGCTGTCTTCGTTGTTTGCAGCCTCTTCTTCATTTGACTCGCCAGTGCCATCACTGGATTTTGCTGAATTTGTAGCGTCGCTGGTGGCAAACCCCAATTGACGCGAAATGCCAATTGTGCCATCAGCCCCATGCGTGATTGGGGATTTCTGAAAATCTGGGGATTCAGTTTCTGTTGCAAGGTGTTGTTTTGATGGAACAGAATACTGTGATTTTCCATCCCACAAAAATTTCTCGCAAACATCTTGTACAGAATTGCGAGAGATGGAGGTTTGGGTTTTAATTTTCTCAAGAATTCACTGGATAAATTATATCCGGCGATTAGTTACCGGTCGATTAATCAGTCGGTTAAATTAACCGGCCGGACCTTAACCGTAATCGAATCAGCTGTGAACTGATTAAAGTTACGATTAGGATCGGTTAATTGAATCGGCCGTTAACCGTTTTTTGTTTTTTAATTAATTTAAAAACTTAAATAATATTTGAATAAATGAGTTTTTTGTTTTTTAATTAATTTAAAAAC
Organism: Phtheirospermum japonicum; assembly: GCA_014905375.1. Classification (NCBI taxonomy): domain Eukaryota; kingdom Viridiplantae; phylum Streptophyta; class Magnoliopsida; order Lamiales; family Orobanchaceae; genus Phtheirospermum; species Phtheirospermum japonicum. The sequence continues at coordinate 114,574 of BMAC01000857.1, forward strand.
TTAAATAATATTTGAATAAATGAGTTTTTGAAGTAAAAAATTTTTAAAAAATAATTCTTTAAAGAAAAAGAAATTGATTTTTATTCTAATATTAAAAATTTTAACTTTTAATATTAGAATTAACTGATCTACGAATCCTCGTGAAGGAATTAAAATTCACGTAGTTCGATTTATTTTATTTTTTTTAAAAAAAAAAATTTTAAAAGGACTTGATTTTAATTATAATATTAGAAATTAAAATTAAATTTTAACTTTTAATATTATAATTAACTTGCTACTTATCCTCGTATAGAAATCAAAGTCCACGTAATTATTATACTTACTTCACTTACCTACTTATCTATTCGTCGTTGTCGTTGCTTTACGAAGTGGTATCGTAATAGTCGCTCTCTTCACTTTCATCCAATTGCATTTCTTATTCTCGTTTTTCAATTTTGACCCAATCATTCATCAACATTTTATTTTCAAGATTTTTGGATAATAAGTTAGACTCGCGATCATCTAACACAAAGCATCCCGTGTTGAAGGCATGTTCAATAGAAATTGTTGAAACAAGAACAGCATGAACCTCATTGGCAAGTGTAGGAAAAATAGTGACCACTTTCGACCAAACCTGCACAAGATCGTTAGTAGTACAAGACTTTTTTGGGATACTACTCGATTCAAAAGTCCCTAAATAACTTTCTAATTCCATTGTTCGGCTAGCACTAACCATTTGCCGTTTTCGCTTAGTATTCTCAATCAACCTAGTATATGGGGTTAGAGCTTGTCGAGGGTCGTTGTACAATGATCTTACAGGAGGGGAATTGGAGGGAGAAGGGGAATGTGACACATTAAAATCACTAGATTGATTGTAATAATTAAAAATCTATGCTAAAGATTGTTGCGTTTGGTGGGCAACACTAATAGAGTTGGGAATTTCAATATTTGAAGTTTGTAAAAAAAAAAAAAAAAGAAGGTCATAGTGTTTCATAATAAATTTTGAGTAAACTTTTTAAATCGACCCGATAATCCAGGTTTAAAATTTTTGCAATCAAAAAAATATAAGGAATATAGAGAAAATATTTGATCCATTTATCAACATACTAGCAATACATTCACCCAATTCAGGCGAATCGAGTAAAGAATTACTAATAGTGCAATTTGAATACATTGATTAAGAAGTAGTGTGGAGGTAGGATAATAAACACCGGATAAAGTCACGGTGACGTCGTTAAAAAATCTTAAAAGGGACATATAACAATCATCTTACGCATTGGTAAATAAAACGAAATCGACATCTTAATTTGCAAAAAAAATGCACACAATACTTCTCTATATTCATAAGAATCATTAAGCAATTTATAAGTAGAGTTCCAACGATTTGGCACATCAATTGAAAAAAAAAATCGGATGCAAACCACTATTTCGGCAAAAAATTCACCATTTTTTTGCAACAGAATCATATCTGATTATATAAAATACCGCACTCCAAATCGGAGCAATTTTAGATTTAAAAGTAGTTAAACCATCTTTAACAAATAAATTCAAAATATGACAAATGCATCTACCATGAAAATTTTTGTCACCAATAGTAGGTTTACAAAAAACTTTTGACTAATCTAAACTAGTCGTATTAGCGGTGGTATTATCAAATGAAATTGAAAATAAATTGTTACCTAAATGATACTCGGATAAAATATTAAATATTTTACGCGAAATATTAACCGCGGTATGCGCATTATTAAACTCTCTTTATGCAATTAAATGTTTTTGTAAAATCCTCAAGTTATCAACCCAATGACATGTAATTCCCGTATAATTATTATTATGATGGGAATTCGTCCAAATATCCGAACATATAGAGACACTTTGAGACAAACTATCAAATATTGAAATCAAAGTCAACTTATACTCACCAGCCATTTTTTTAATAACGCGAGTAACTTTACTTCGTGAAATCCTAGTGCTATATGGAATAAATGCACTTCTAGTTAGTGCTGTCAAAACGGGCCAAAGTCCGCGGGCTGGCTCGTCAGCCCGCCTAAACGGGCGGGCTTGGACTGCCATCTCCCACCCCGTTTAATCGCGGGCTTTTTTGCCCCGCTCCGTTAAGCCCGCGGGTTTTCGCAGGCTGGCCCTTTTTTTAATTTTTTTAACTTTTTATATTTTATTAAAATTTATAATTAGGATTTATATTGGTTGAGTTTGAATACATATTTGTATTCTTTTATTTTCTATGAGCCCGTTAGAATACTTTAAATATTATAATAATTTTTTTTAATTTTTAATTTTATTTTATATAATTTTTAACATAAATATAAGATTTTATAAAAAAAACGGACCAGCCTGTGGACTTGCCCGCTGCGAACATAAGTTTTCCCAGTCTGCGAAAAAATGGGCTGGCCCGCGCCTGCCCTGTTTTGTGGTAGCCCGCGGAGGGCTGGCCCGTTTGACAATGCTACCCCTAATATAATATTCATAATGATTACTATGCGAATGATTAAAAGGAAAACCCACGATGGAAACAAATTTTTGCAAAAAAACTTCTATGATCACTTTCGCTATATTGAAATAAATTAGAACTTGTACCTTGGCCGCCGGCCCTGGCGCCGGGTAAATGAAGATGAGAAGTTTATTTATGTTTGAGAGCTATCAACGCCGTATTTGTCGGTAGTGACTCTTGCAATAATTAGAAAGCCGTAGTGACTCTTACAATAATTGCATTGTGCCCGAGATTCACCATTGACCGTCGTTCTTGTGAAATGCAATCGGAAGATGGGCGATTGATATTCCTTCAATTTTGATTGAGGCGGTGGCATATCACCCACTTCCTCCTCATCTTAATCCAAATTGACGGCGGCCGGCGGTTCGGATTCGTCGAAGGTAAATCCTCATCGAAATCGGTTTGATTATGGTCGCCGAAATTTATTTGAATATATAAGTTTTCAACTTCTGTCGGCGTCATATCATCAGGAACATAATCTCCGGCAACAGCCGAAGGTTCTCGTCGAGATCCTCGACCTCCAACTCGGCCTCGGCCTAAACAAGATTCTTGAATAGTATTGTTATTGATATTACAAGAAGAGCTTGCCATAATAATATTATAAAAGAAAATTAAGTAAAACGAGATTAAGAAAAAGAAGAATTATTGTTGATAGTATTTTTGGCGCAAATTAGCAACTTCAATTCAAACTTGAAAATATAAGAGAAGAAGAAGAAGAGTAGTAGAGATGAATTGGTGTGAGGATTGGTGTTGGAGAGTGGGGTATTTATAAGTGTAAAAATTTATTAAAAAAGTAATAAAAAAAATTGAAAAACTAGTCGTTGTTAACCGCAGGTTTCGGTTAACCACCCAACGACCAGTTTTTTTTTTTTTTTTTACTGTTGATGATCAACGGCTATATGATCCGAGCCGTTGATTACAAATTATCAAAAATCGAGTGGTTTAACAGCCGGTGCCAGCAATTTTTTTTATTTTTATTTTCTCTGGTTAACCTACAGTTATAAACGGTGGTTTCAATTGGCCAGTAACCTTAACCGAAATCAAACCGGTGGATTTCGGTTGGCGATTACAGTTTTAACCAGAACTAGCGGTCAACGGTTAACCGTAACCGATCAATCAGTTACTAATTGCCGATTAACCGACCAACCGTAATCGGAATCAACATGTCTATTTACGAGTATTATTACGAATTTTCCCAGGCATGATTTTAGAGGACTAGTTACTCAACTAATATGTAGGCTCGTGTTGCTTATAGAACTTCCATTTGTATTATATCTGGATCTATATTATTGCTGCTTGAATTCGTTAAATGTGTTTCTGGGTCTGTTTGAGGTGGTTCGGGTTATTCTTTGATGAAATATGAGGTCACTGAGGTCGCATCATGGGGACTGCTGAGGTCGCAAGAATAAAGATGAGGTCGCAGCATGAAGTCGCGGAGGTCACAACATGAACAATGCGGTGTGCGTGTCTGTCCTCTTACAATTGTTTGGTAGTTGACAAAACAGTGTTGTTATGTCATTAAGAAGAAACAGTGTCGTTTTAGCATAGAACTAAAATTTGTTGATCTATCCACGCCTATAAAATGGGCGCGGTTTCTTTGTAAAAGTTTGAGTTGAGATAATGAGAATTACAGAGCTTTCATGCTTCTGATAGAATTAATTTATCAATTTTTTCATGGTATCAGAACAAAATCTGATCCATAAGTGATTTCTGTTAAAATTTATCTTCGAAATCAACTATATATCATAATTCGACTTGATTAACCATGCAAAACTCAAGGAGATCATCTTGGCCGGCTTTGATGGTGGAGACTGGCGCAAGCTCAAGATAGATTCAAAATCGAGATGATGATCCATTGTTTCTGCACGGGTCAGATCATCCAGGCATGACTCTGGTCACTCATCCGCTAATTGGATAATTTTTCTTAGCATGGAAAGATCGATGATGATCGCGGTTGGAGCTAAGATAAAATTAGGGTTCATAAATGGATCGGTGAAAACTCCAAATTTAAATAACTCAGGTTATGATCAGTTGAATAAGGTTGATTAGATGGTAATTTCATGGATCTTAAATTCTTTGTCGAAGGATATAGTAGATGCCTTCATATATGCTAATTTTGCTAAGGATCTATGAAATGATATATGTCAGAGGTTTGGGAAAATTAATGGACCTCTGATATCTCAATTACAAAGAGATATATCAAAATTGAAACAAGGAATGATAATGTGATGATATACTTAAAAAAACTAATGAAATTATGGGATGAATATGCTTGTCTGGTGCCGCACCTAGTGTGCAGATGTGATGTTGGGAACACCATTGCTGAATAGGAAATGCAGACAAAGTTAATGCAGTTTTTGATGGGATTAAATGAAGGGTATGATAATGTGAAAAATCAAATGTTGTTAATGGATCCCTTGCCTACTGTCAACAAGACATATTCTATGATTCTCTTTGCTGAAAGACAGAGAGCTATGCAATTCAATAATGGAGATCTGACACAATGTGGCTATGGCTGTTAGATCAGCTGGTTTTGGAAGAGGAAATTTAGGAAAATTTCAGACAGGGCAATGGAATGGAAATAAAGGAAAAGGATCTGGAAAGTTGAATAAAGAGGAGAGAAGTAAACTAAAATTTGATCACTGTGGATGGAATGAGCATGAGAGGTCAGGATGCTTCAAATTACATGGGTACCCTGATTGGTTTAAAGAGTTAAAGGGGAAGAAGGAGGTAACTCGTGCCAATATCAGCAAGAGATAATGGAGCTGCAAATATATCAGCACTAGTAAAGGAAGTGGCAAAACTATTAAACCAAAAAATCTGACAGTGGAAATGGAGGATTGAATTTACATGATGCAGGTTATCATGTCAACTTTGTTGGAAACAACATTGAGACTGATATGAAGTGTGCTCTCACCATGTTTGAAGATATGAGTAAAGGTATTTGGGTGATAGACACACGAGCTAGTAGGCACATGTGTACTAATGCTGATCTCATGTATGATTTGACTGAACTGAACACTCCAGTAATGGTGTATTTTCCAGATGGGATCACCAAACCAATGGTGAACACTGGAACTATACATATTAGTGATAAAGTTACACTCACTGGTGTTCTTTACATTCCATCTTTCAAGTACAATTTGCTATCAGTCGCACAATTATGTAACACCTCAAAGCTGAAATGCATCTTTGAGTCTACTCAGTGTGCATTACAAGATGCTAAAAATGGTGAAGTCTTAGTGAAAGGGAGATTATCAGGAAGATTGTATGTTTCTGATGGTCAATTAATCCTACTATAAATCTCTGCACCACAGAAATTGAAATTTGGCACAAAAGTATAGGACATGCCTACCCTAGCACTCTTCTGCATGTTCCTTTTCTGAAGAAGTCATACAGAAGTTGAAATCCTGTGACACTTGTTTTAAGGCTAAACAACATAGGCAGCCTTTCTCAACCAGTTCAATTCAGACAAATAGGGTATTTGACTTGATTCATATTGATATATGGGGGCCATGCAGGGAAGCTAATCTTACAAGCACCCCTTACACTACTACAGAACAGGGTTTTAACGGCGATTTTTTTTCATTTTTAACGGCGGTTTTTGAACCGCCTTTATATCGACCGCCGTTAATTTTTACGGCGGTTTTTAAAAATCACCGTTAAAAAGTGTAATTTAACGGCGGATTTTCTGTCTTTAATAACGGCGGTTTTACAACCGCCGCCGTATACTAGATTCGACGGCGGTTTTTTAAACTGACGTTAAAATAATAATTTAACGGCGGTTTTTGTAATCGCCGTAAAAATAACATAAATAACGGCGGTTCAGAAAACCGCAGTTAATAAGTGTGTTTTACGGCGCTTTTAAAAACCGCCTTTAAATTTTTGATTTTTTACGTCGGTTCTATGAACCGCCGTTAATTTAGTATAATATTACGGCGGTTATTAGAACCGACGTTAATGTAGTGTTTTAACGGTGGTTTTTTATAACCGCCGTAAATTATTGAACTGAAAACCGCCAGGCCTGTTTTTTATGCTCGTTTTTTTTTTCCTGAAATATCTCAAAATTAATTGAATTGAATGCTGATTTAAAATGCAACCAAACTGAAAAACAATTAAATCCTCAATTACATCATCCACAACTACCAAATTTATACACAAATTGAACAATCTAAAAAAATGCAACCAAGCTGAAAAACAATTCAATCCAATTCATCCTCCACAACTAAAACAATTCAATTCAATCCAATTCATCATCCACGACTAAAACAATCCAAAATGTAATCAAACTTCGAAACAATCCAAAATGCAATCAAACATCAAAACAATCCAAAATGGAACCAAACTTCAAACCAATCCAAAACAATTTACAATGAAACCTAAACTTCAAGAGTATACATTTACTACATACCACAATCATCCATCATAAATGTCAATGAAATATCTCGACCATTGATCTTGTATTTCTTTGATACTATCAGCACTAAATGGTTGGTCACTAAACATCTGCAAATAATATTTAATATACGTATTTAGAAAAAATGAAATTAAAAAAAAAATGAGTTATAACATTCTTACTATAAAATAAGATATTATAAATATTACCTCTTGCCAATTTCTCGTAATACCCACTCGAACAATAGTCCACATCCAAAGCATGACATAATAACCCGACTCCCAAACTTCATCTTGTTTATTACACTGTGAGAGAAACATAATATTTCATTGAAAAATAAACCCTTCGATGATGTGTTTACGATCATAAATGTAACAACCAAATATATTCAAAGAAATGTAATACATTACCTTTGGAAAAAGCCAATCAACCCCTTGCTTAGATTTACTCAAATGCGCACCACTCAACATCTTAAATGGGGTCACAACACTATTAAAAAAAAAGAAAAATATTATAGCACATTATAAATACCCGTTATACACATAAAAACCAAGTCCAAATTTGTTGTCCCTAATTTCACAAAATTAAACAATATAATTCGTGTTTAGAACCAAACTCCAAAACAAATCCAAAATACTACCAAACTTACCAGTCGAAATTTATAACAATCTATTGTCCCAATTTCAAAAATTAAATTTTAGTCCTTGAATTATTAAAACAATCTATTTCATGTTTAGAACCAAAATGTACGTTCACATTTTATATAACAGCAGCTTCCTTTTTCCACTCGTCTAGCTTCAAAGGGTCAACAACCTTCGTACATATATCATTGAAAAAATAAGACAAGCGAACTATGGCATGTCTTACCTTTTTTGGCAAAATATCACGTAAAGCTACCGCTAGGAGTTGTTGCATCAAGACATGACAATCGTGAGACTTTAAGCCGACCAATTTAAGGTCTTGCATTGAAACAAGACTCTTGATATTGGAAGAGTATCCTTGTGGCACTTTCACGCCTCGTAGAGACTCACAAAACTTTTTTTTTCTTCTCTCGACAAAGTATGACATGCCGGGGGCAGATATGTTTTATTTCCGGACGATACGGGGTGCAAGTCTGGCCGTATACCCATATGAGCCAAGTCTTTTCGAGTCTTAACGTTATCCTTCGTCTTGACCTTAATGTTGAGAAGTGTGCCGATCAAACTATCACACACATTTTTCTCCACATGCATAACATCTATACAGTGTCTCACATCCAGATGGCGCCAATACGGAAGATCGAAGAAAATTGACCGCTTCTTCCAAATGTTTTTCTCACTAGCCCTCTTTTGGGTTTTTCCGAAGATACTATTAATGTCCTTCACCCGATCATAAACCTGCTGACCAGTTAGTGGTGTTGGCCAAAATCCTTCCTCGACACTTCCATCAAAAGCTTTTTTCAATCTACGATATGGGTGATCACATCAGAGCCACCGCCTAGAACGAGTGTACACAGTCTTTCCCCCATGTTTGAGTTGTAGATAGCTCGTTTCGTCTGCACATATTGGACATGCGAGATGGCCCTTGTTACTATACCCGCTCAAGTTTCCATATACTGGAAAATCATTAATGGTACAAAATAAGAGAGCACGCAACTTGAATGTCTGCCTTCGGTACCCATCAAACATGTAAACACCCTCATCCCATAACCTTTTGAAGTCCTCAATCAAGGGTTGTAGATAAACATCTATGTCATTTTCTGGCTGTTTTGGTCCTGATATCATCATAGAAAGTAAGATAAGTTTTCGTTTCATACACAACCATGAAGGTAGATTGTAAATAACAAGCAACACGGGCCATGAACTATGTTGACTACTCAAATTACCATATGGATTCATTCCATCTGTAACAAGTCCAAGCCGAAGGTTTCGTGATTCGCTTCCAAAACCTGGGAACAAACGATCAATTTTCTTCCACTGAGAAGAATCTGCCGGATGTCGCAACTTGCCATCGCATTTTCTCCCATCTGCATGCCACGTAAGGTTCTTCGCAACTTCTACATTAGCAAACAAACGTTTAAATCTAGGAATGATCGGAAGATACCATACCGCTTTCACTGGGGAACGTCGGTTTGTGCTCTCGTCGCTACTACATTCACCTGATCTCTCTTTGTACCGTGATACCCCACACCTAGGGCACTTATCTGATGACTCGTACTCATTTCTGTATAATATACAATCATTATGACACGCGTGTATCTTCTTGTACTCCAAACCCATCAGACATAATATCTTCTTTGCCTCGTAGTGGCGGCTTGGCAAAGTGTTATCTTCTAGAAACATCATTTTCAGTTGCTCAAGCAATTCAGTGAAACTTTTGTCACTCCACCCATTGCGTGCCTTAATATTTACTAGTGTTAACGTTGCTGACAAGCGTGTGAAGTTTTTACACCCAGGGAACAAAGGCTTCTCTGAATCACTTTTCAAAATATCATGCACTTGTGCTTCCTGAAAGTATTCTTGACCAACATCATGTATCATGTCCTCAAGTTTGTCCCCGTCTTGAATTCGATCATCGACATCTCCACGAGTGCGTTGGCCATAAGCTTGCTCAGTCGTCTCGGGTGGAATGTCGAACACTTCGCCATGCCATGTCCATACCGTATAATTCTTGTTTATACCATCACACAGAAGATGTTCCTTGATCATATGGGCTTCATGTCATCTCCCATTCAAACAGTTAATACAAGGACACAAAAACTTGTCACTAGGTTCTAACTGATTCACTTTAGAAAATTTTATAAAAAAATCCACCCCATCTTCATATCGCGACTTGCTTTCATCCAACTCCGATCCATCTCTTGTAAAAGATCGAAGAGCTAATTACGATGGAGGATATAATTTTTTTAATAAATATTTTATATTAATTATAACAATCGTGGTTATTGATAGTGAAGTAATTGTATTTTAAAAGTCATTTCATATAAAAGAAAATGCAGCATAAGAAGATAGTAGTTAGAAAGTGAAGACAACTTATAATTTTGTCGGATGGAAGGGGGAGCCGAGAGACACCAACCTATGACACCTTCACGCAATCGCTTTTCACCTTGAACTGTAGATAAAACGTTGGAATCCTGCGCATCAAGACAAGTCAGAGTAGGATTAACTTCCGATAAACACGAAATGATTGGACAACTATCTTTCACTCATAAGCAATGATAACTATCTTTTTTTTTTGTCCAAGAATTACAAATTTATGAATTTACAAATGAARTTAMAACATCCAGTYCACCTAAGAATGTCTAGCATCCATTCCATATTGCCATGAAGTAAAATGAGATAATAAATGTGGTTCCCTCTTTGACACTCAAGGGCTCAAACCAAAGTTATAATGTGACATAGTCGATAGTTTATTATAAGCTGACAACATCCCATCAAAATCTAAAATTTCCAATATAATTTACTGAAACCAATAAAAAAAAAGGGCAAATTTGGAGGAATCTAATAACAAGGCAATTACATCATGTGATCTAACTTTCAGCTACACAAAGCCTAAAATCCTCCCAAGAACAAATGATGATACAGTAGGTAATTTTTGGTTCAATCACCTCTTTAGTTGTATTTATTTTGCTTTCGAGCAAGTTAGGATTCGGGCGATATTTTAACAAGTCCTCTGTCTTCTGAGTCTCGGCTACCTTCTTCCTATCGATTGGGCGAATCTGCATGAAATCAGGTGATGCTAAAAAATAAATATTCCCAAAAAAAAAAAAAAAATAGAAGAAAGAAAGAAAAACACAAGGCAACACCAAAATTTAATTATGCTTCTTCAAAGTTTTCTATTTCACTCTACAATGGCAGGGGACAGATATACAAGGGAAATACCTTCTCTAAGAATAATCTTATCTCAACAAGACTCCGAACAACTGGATGACCCTGAATTGGTAATCCTTTTGCCTTGCAAAGCAGAAAATAGACAAGTGACTGGCAGTAATTTAGAAGAAGCAAGTGTTTGGTCTCAAGATAGCTTATCCCATCTGCCGTGGGGAGATTATCTGATTTCACCTGTACAAAAAAATAACACAAAAAGTTAATATGAATAAAAAATAAAAAAACTATGCCTGCCCCTATTGAACTTTGATTTTTATACTGGGTAGTTATAATCAACAACACATGAACAGAATTAATAAACAGTAAACACCAAGTCAGAAATATATTATATGCAGATATGTAATATTAAATATGAAATAATAAGCAAATTATAAGTCCGTTACATTAAATATCCAACTAGATATCTTTTCTACTCTAACATTCTCTTCCATTAGCTTCTATTTTGTAGCTTCTCAACCGTAATCTCGAGGAGCTCAAAATATTTTAAGAATTACTTCGTTGCGTGTTATGTTTGAAATAAATTACATACAGAAGATATAAGGGGTTAATTCACCCCGTACAAGTCAGTTTAAAAGAACCAACAAGATCAAACATAAAGTAAAAATAAGTCGATGAGATTCAAAGGATAAAAACAGCAAGTAGAGCTGCAAACTAAGTATATTCGTCAAAAGAAAAGGGATTTAAAATAAGTTGACTTAATATTGGTGATAAAGATAACAAGTTAAGTTATTACTTACTAGTCCTAACAAACTCTGATCAACCCCTTAGTCCCCTTAAATTTAGCCTCATCATAGATATCATACTAGTAAAAAAAAGGCTTTCTAGAATTCAGGCAATTGTGTGTTGTTTGTATTGTTTGTAGTATTTTTCTTTTTTAAATTCTGAAAGATAATAGTTCATTATGTAATTAGGCCAAACCTCAGGGTGATTTTTGTAATTATCCCAATTAAAAGCAATTAGCACATAAGTTTAAAGCAAACAGGATGATTTATGAATTATGCTGCCAAAAAGCTAGAATTTTAGGGATAAAGTGCGATGGTAAAAGACTTCAATAATTAAAACAATCCTATTAAACTCTAACTGAATAAATCTAATCTCAACTAATTGAATAAAGCCAAGATATTAGGAGATAAACTAACTAAGTTAATCATATTAATCTCAGCCAAAGTGAAACATTTAACATGATAAGATTTTTTTTTAAAGCTTAAAACTAACTGAATAAAATTCAAGTCTTGTTAAACTTAGTTCAACTCAAGCAAAGTGAGCCAAAACTCAAATATTTTGAAATTAGAAATTTAGAAGACATTAATGCAATCAGGTTTTCTATTTGAAAACCCATATCAAATCAGAGGCACCTAATTAAAAAAAATGAATACAACAAATTATGAGAAAAATGAGTTTCAAAATTGAGATTCAACAAAAAAGATGCGGAAACCAACAGAGGATTCTTACAATTTCAAAATCGAGATTCAACAAAAAAGATTCAATATATTTATTTTTCTTTCAAATCCTAGATATTCTATGAAATGTAATTCTATCTACCGTCCCTTGAATCACGTTTAGATAACTTTCTCAACCAAGAGATTTTATAGGATTAGAATAAAGATAAAATGTGGTTTCTGCGTTTAGTTTTCTTCTAAATTGTGGACGTGTTTTATTGTACATTTTACTCTCATGAAAATTAAGTAGCGTATTCTCTATTTTTCCGAGCGGTCCAAAGTCAGATCTAAATAAATTCAATAAATTTTACGATATTCTAATGTTTTCTTGTATGGGAATGTATGTAGTTCTCATTTCACGATCTACAATTTTCTTCTATATATGCATGCCGAATTCACCTTGGTTATGAATAGTGCTGCCCATGTGCTGTGAAGCAATGAATCATGGGACAATACTTTGTGATATGTATTCTATCTGGAAATCTAAACACACACCCTTCTTTAATTTGCTCAATATGCTTGAAGAGTTGGAAGAATCTTGAAAACACACTTTATGTTTCTGGTAATTACACCTGACAGTCTCAAAGTGTGCCAACTAAAAAGAAAAACCAAAGCCAAGGAGAAGAATAAGAAAATAGTATTACACTGGTTGCTAATTATATTGAAAGCCAGCCATTACTGCATCTTACTTTGGGAACACAAAATTAACTAATCCAACTATCTTGGTGTAATCAATCATCAATCCCACTAAATCATATTAGCACTAATAGACTGTAGACAGACATTTTATAATCAATAGCTGTTTGTGGTTGATAGTATATATTTTTTGTCAAGTGTCAAGTCATAAGAACATCTTTGAAGTACAATCAACAGAATAAATAAGAAGATATATGCGGAACTTGATCTCATTCATGCTTCTACACTACCCCTAGGTCATCACTTGTCCCTGAGAGTTCAAAATCATAAGTACGATAAAGTTGCAACACCTGTCTCTATTTTTTTCTAAGTGATGTTCCTAATATAACTATCAACATTTCCTCAAATCCATTAGTATGTCTCTTACACACACAATCTGATTATCCCACAGAGATCATAATAAGAGAATTAGTAAAATTATAAAATCCCAGCGAATAGAGGATAAACCTCTAGTAGCCATAGTCAAAGTAGTGAAAACAAAAAAATGCGGAACATATTTGACAAATATTGAATAAACACAAGAACACATCCCAAATTACAGTAAAATAAATAAACAAGAAACTATTTAAATCTCAGTTTAAATTTCACTTGCAGCACCAAAAGAATATAAAAAAAATGAAAAAGAAAAAAATGCCACAGAACCCGATAAAACAATAAAAGAATAGAGAGGTTAAACTCAACTTACCTCTCTTTTAAATTGCTTCTTCTACGTTACTCAGTCTTCGAATGCTTCGAACGTAAGGGGTTTATTTTCCGATCACCACTTTTCGAAAGTTACGATTTCACGCCCTAACTTTGGACTATTACATCAATCCATACTTTTGAAATCCAAGCACCTACAAGTTTAAGTAGATTTTTAATTAAAAACTGCATTTCCTGGGACATATTATATATGACCTAATTAAAGGAAAATAGTGAGGGGACTGCATTTACTCAGAAAACAAACAGAAGTTGCAAATTTGAGCAAAGTTTGGCTACTTAAATCAAGTCCTTCAATTCAATAAAGAAACCCACAAAGACAACCAATCCAAATTAGGTGAAATAGTAACATAAAAGCTGAAAAGCAAAATAAATTTGACAGACTTCTAAAATCCCCTCAAAACCTGGGTTAACTATATCCAAATTTCAATTGACTGCGAAGAGCTTACAAAGAAATTTTGCCCTAGCCGGAGATTGAGTCTGGGACTGGACCCGCGAAGAGGAGCCCGTCTTGGTGAAGCCGGAGATTCGGTCTTCACCGCTTTCAAATCTGGGAGGTGCAATTTGGGGATAGGGCTAAGTGTGTGAAATTTGGGGTAAAATCGATGGGATAGGGCTAAGTGTTTTGTTGGCCGAAGAAGAGGAGGCCGTCGTGGTCAAGGTGGAGCTTGGGCGGTCTGGGACTGGAGTCGGAGATTGCGTGCCGTTTTCAGAATCTGGGAAGTGCAAGGGCTAAGTGTGAAGACGGGAATGTGTTAAGACGGGAAGTGTTTTAAAATTCATGCCAAAAAATTTTTAATAATACATTTTACGGCGCTTTTTCCAACCCGCCGTGTACATGTGCAAGTTTTTATGGCGGTTTTTAAATAACCGCCGTCTAATATTACTAATAATACATTTTACGGCGCTTTTTTACAAACCGCCGTGTACATGTGCAAGTTTTAACGACGGTTTTTAAATAAACGCCGTCGAATGTTAGTGTTTTCACGGCGGTTAGAGAATAACCGACGTTAAAATAAACCTGCCCACTGTTTTACGGCGTTTTTCAAATAACTATCGTAGTATTATGTGTTTTCATGGTGTTTCAATATTAACTACCGTCGACTATAGGAATCCACGGCGGTTATTAAGAAACCGCCGTTAAAATATAAAATTAACGGCGGTTTTTTCATAACCGCCGTTGAAATATAGATTTGACGGTGGTTTTTCCAAAAACCGCCGTTAAAAATTATTTAACGACGGTTTTCCAGAACCGCCGTTAATATGCCGCCTTTAAATCCAGTTTCTGTAGTAGTGTTAATTTTTTAACCATAGTAGATGATTACAGCAGAAATACCTGGGTGACATTGATGAATAATAAGGTCCAGGTGGTCAATTTGATAAAGAACTTTGCTATGATGGTGCATACCCAGTTTGGAGTCAAGATTAAAAGAGTTAGAAGTGACAATGGAACAGAGTTCATGAGTCATGAATGCCAGTCTATTTTGAAAATGGAACAATACATCAAAGCAGTTGTGTTTACACTCCATAACAGAATGGAATAGTATAGAGGAAACACAGGCATTTGTTGGAGGTCGCCAGATCTCTGTTGTTTCAGTCAGCTCTACCTCAAAAATTTTGGAGCTATGCTATTTTAATAGTTGCTTTCATCATTAATAGATTGCCCACTTCTGGTCTAAATTGGCTTACCCCCCTTATGAGATATTACATGGCACAATGGCAGATTATGATAAGCTTAAGCCTTTTGGATGCTTGGCTCATGCAGCAAGCGTTCATCCTCATAAATCAAAAGTGGATAGCAGGTCGCACAAGTGCATTTTCTTAGGGGTTGTGACTGGAAAGAAAGGACATCTCCTATATGATCTGAGCACTTCAACTGTCCTAGTCTCCAGAGATGTTATTTTTCAAGTAGATATTTTCCCCTTTCAGGCTGAGAATGATATTTTTGACCGCGACCTCACTCCTTTACCTGTTTGCAAAGAGTCATCATTTGAAGATGCACATATTCATGTTAATGAGCCTCCTACAAATGTGATTACAAATGTCAGAAAAAGTACCAGAGAACATGTTCGACCTAAATGGCATCAAGATTACATCTGTCAATTAGCAACTACACCAGTTCTACATCAACCCATGCAATTTGTCTATGTTTTTGTCACTTTTCTTGCTAACATTGCTGTAGACAAAGAACCGGTGAGCTATGAGGAATCTTGTCTACATCCTCATTGGATACATGCAATGGAGCAAGAACTAGTAGCCTTGGATCAGAACAATACCTGGGTTATTACATCTCTTCCATCTGGAAAGAAGGCTATTGGATGAAAATGGGTATATTATATATAAGGTGAAAATAAAAGCCAATGGAGAGGTAGAAATATATAAGGCAAGGCAGGTGGCTAAAGGCTACAATCAGATTGAAGGGCTGGATTTTTTGGATTGTTTCTCTCCTCTGGTGGAGTTAGTCACAGTCAAACTTCTGGTGGCTGTTGCAACTGTCCATAAATGGTCACTATTCCAGTTAGATGTCAAAAATGCATTCCTGCATGGACATCTCAACGAGGAGGTTTATATGAAGCCTCCACCAGGATATGCAGAGGTTAAAAGGGGTGATGTTTGTAAACTAACTAGGTGTTTGTATGGCCTTAAACAGGCTTCTAGAGAATGGAATAATGAGTTATGCAGAAAACTAGTTCTCTTTGGGTTAGTACAGTCTATAATGGATCAGTGTTTGTTCACTCATCATTCTGTTAAGGGCTTTGTTGCAATGCAAATATATGTGGATGTTGTTCTTATTACTGGCTCGAATGAGACACTGATTCATTCCCTTAAAGCATACTTGAATGCTGAATTTACCATTAAGGATATTGGCTTTGCCAAAAAAAAAAAAAATTGGGCATGGAGATTGCCAGAGGAATTAAGGGAACTTAGATTTGTCAGAGAAAGTATATTTTGGATATCCTTGCATATATGGTATTAGAGGATTGTGATGCTGCTCCAACTCCATTTCCTCAAGGCTTAAACTCACTAGCTTTGATGGTGAGCCTTTGGATGATCCAGCTAAATATAGGAGGTTAATTGGGAGGTTGCTATACTTGGACTTAACCAGAGTTGATGTCACATATGGTGTTCAGCAACTCAGTCAATTCTTGAACAATCCTTTTACTTCTCACTGGCAAGCTGCTCTTCATGTTATGAGATAAATAAAAAGGCTCACCTTCTCTTGGTCTTTTTTACTCAATTGACTCTTCATTGCACCTTGAGGCTTATTCTGATGCTGATTGGGCAGCTTGCAAAAATACAAGGAGATCAATCACAGGTTACTGTGTGTTACTGGCATCTGGTTTGATATCTTGGAAAAGTAAGAAGCAGACCACTGTTTCTCGTTCTTCAGCAGAAGCAGAATATAGAGAAATGGGCGCTACAATATGTGAGCTACTTTGGCTATTTCCTTTAGCTCGCGACCTTGATCTGTCACCTGCTTTATACCTTTGTGGTTTGATAATCAAGCGACGATTTATATAGATGACAATCATGTGTTCCATGAACGGACTAAACAGTTAGAAATTGATTGTCATGTGGCTCGAGACAAGTTCAATGAGGGTTTTGTTTTTCTTCTCCATGTTTCTTCTGATCTTCTAACAAATATCCTACCTTGTGGACATCTTCTTCTTCTTGTCCAAGTTGTTCATGATGGATTTTCATCATGCTCCAACTTGAAGGGGGGGTGATGAAATATGAGGTCGCAGCATGGGACTGCTGAGGTCGTAGCATGTGGTCACTGAGATCGCAAGAATAAAGCTGAGGTTGTAAGAATAAATATGAGGTCGCAGAGGTCACATCATGAAAAATGCGATGTAAGTGTTTATCTTATTACAATTATTTGGTAGTTGGCAAAATAATGTCGTTTTGCCATTAATAAGAAATAGTGTGGTTTTAGCATAGAAATGAAATTTGTTGGCCTATCCACGCCTATAAAATGGGCGTGGTTTCTTTGTAAAAGTTTGAGATGAGATAATGAAAATTACAGAGCTTTTATGCTTCAGATAGAATTACTTTATCAATTTCTTCATTCATTTTCAGGTGGTTCTGATTTTTGATGAAATTAGGCGTGATTCACAAACTTGAGTACAAATTTGTTTGTGACGTGTTAGATGATGTTGATACTTTGTAAGCAATTGTATCTTATCGAGAGGGAGAGGGGATTTGAGACACGGATGGATTGGAGGATCGGAGGAGGGGATGAGGGTTAGGGCAAACTGAATGGGATTGTTTCATTCCAGCAACAAAATAAAATTTTATTACATTCCAAAATGTTTTTAGAAAAGATGTTCTAAATAATTTGATATACTAAAATGTCTTTGAAAAGTATGTTCTAAATAATTGAATATATCAGAACGTATTTACAAAATATTAATATACCAGAATGTATTTAGGATATACGTTCTAGATATTGAATTTATCAAAACGTCTTTTGTAAAGGCGTTCTAGATATGAACAAACCCCAATTATTTAGAACATATATTGTAAAAACTATTCTAGTATACAACTTTTTTTATAATGAAAATGCCACCGGACGACATTCTAGATTGTAGTCGCCTAAGCCGTTCAAGAATATATGTTCTGGAATGCTATTTTGTTTATTAATGTGAGTCCTCTACTTCCTGTAATTCTACTAGTGCCCAATAAATTAATTAATTAGGAAAACCCCTACAACTAATATAAATAATATGTCAACCCCATCCACAAAGCATATTACATTTTTAATCCTTTCAAACGTATGTAGATGAATTCACGAACAAAGATTCTTGTTTTCATCCCAACTCCCACATAATTCATAATATTTGGAAAAAAAAAATCTCCACCTGAAATTGGAATTTGAAAGATTGTCGAAAAAATATCGAATGATATCGTGGCTTGTTCAAACAGAGTGTTACGACTTAGGTGGGTGTGTATAAGAATTTTTCTTTTCACATTGTTTATAGGAAAGTTTGTTTATGCTTAGATTTTAGAGTTGGTTTGTAATTGAATAATCTAATAATTTGACGAGTGTTTTGAAATTATCTATTAATGTCAGTTGTAATTCGTTATCGCATCTTGTTGTTTGAAAGACTGATTGCATTATGTTTGTGATTGAAGGTTTCCCAATGAACATTCAAATTCTTGTCGTGTTTACATTGGACATTGAGTAATTATTCATGTTTTGGTAGTGAAATTTTGTTTGTTGAGTTGATAATCTACCGTTGTTTGTTGTAGGTTAAAAAAAATGTTAATCTTCAAATGACCAAATTTTATTATTTCGATTTGAATATCTCTTACCTCCACTTTTAACGTGATGTTATTTAATATGATGTCAACTTTACTTACGAGGTTGATTATTTAAGTTTCAGTTTTTGTGATTAATGTTGGGCTCCACTACTTGATGTGCTTATGTGTAACTGACCTAGTGCAGTTGATTATATTATAGTGACCTACACTGTTTTGCTGAGCAGTTTACGAGCATGCGTATGTGGACAAGGTTTGAGCAAAAAGTTGTTGTGTTTGTCGTAGTATGGCAATTGGAGAACGATGTGTGTTGGAGGTTCAAAATCTGAATTTAGAAACATTAAACCCTCCGTGTTTGTAAGACGGTTAAGGACGAATGTCGGCACACTTTGAAAATCCTCGTGCTGTTGAAGATTTTTAGGTGGTAACCCTTGGTTCTCAGTGTAAGAGTACATTCTAATCGTTAGGGCTGTCAATTTTTCCCGACGGGTAGGTTAGAACACACCAAAATCAGAGTAGTACCCGCAAGCTACAATGTCGGGTACGGGTAGGGTACGAGTACGAAGTTTGTACCCGTTACCCTACCCGATTAATCGAGTACATTAGTGGGTACCCTACCCGTTTACCCGCATTATACCCTACCCGATATATATTATAAATTTAAATATATAAATATAATAATATAATATGTATAATAGTTAATTTTATAAATTTATATATTTTTTATTACCACACTTATTTTTATGTAATATATTAACATAATTTATTTATATCTAATTCACATATTATAAAATATATATCTTGCTATTATGTTTCATATTATGATAAAATATCAAAATTTATAAAATATTATTTATTACATTTATACTATATATCATATTATATTTCACATAAATAATTATAACATATTTAAAATATTGGCTAAAATGCAAAGTTGGTCCATTAACTTTATGGACTTGCGAAAAAAAATCCACCAAATACAGGGATTGCAGTTTTAGTCCACTAATTAAAATAAAGTCGCACATTCACTGAATGTGCGACTTTATTTTAATTAGTGGACTAAAATTGCGGCCAAAATCCCAATTTCAAGTCAGAATTGGAGTGAATGTGCGACTTTATTTTAATTAGTGGACTAAAATTGCAACCCCTGTAGGACCTTTTTTTCACAAGTCCATAAAGTTAATGGACTAATTTACATTTTAGCCTAAAATATTTTAGTATATTATATTTAAAATTGTTGTTGTTTGAGAAACTAATAATATTTTTGAATGACTCTTAAAATAATTTCAAATTCTTAAAAAAAATCTTAAATGAATAGAATAACTCAATCAAATTATAGTAAAACATGATTTTATATATATATATATATATATATATATATATATATATATATATATATATATATATATATAATTATGATTTATATTACTAAATTAGTGTTGGTATTAAAAACTTAAAATTTTATTTTAATTTAATTAATATATTCGGGTACCCGATACCCGACGGGTAAATACCCGTACCCTACCCGATAATAAAAATCGGGTAATAGGGTAGGGTACAGGTAGGGTAAATTAGTTGCGGGTAGGGTACAGGTATGGTCGTACCCGCACCCTACCCTACCCGTTTACACCCCTACTAATCGTGCGGTTTAAGATGTTTGGGGGCTAACTCTGCTAGCAGTTTGAAATATGTTAAGGAATAATGCAAATTCTGATAAGCTGTAATATTTCTATAAAAAAAAATTGTATTGCCAAATTGTGTTAAGTTATTTTACTTCAATATATGGTGTCGACGATTGTGTATTTATAAGTTCAATTGCAGATTTTATTGGTTTGAACCTGCACATTGTATCGACAAATTTGTAACTCAAAAATATTGTGCGTTTTATTATCTTAATAGTCCCAAACTCCAGCTCGGATTCAAACCCATATGGAGTTAACAAGGACATCAATATTCTTTATTTTTCAATATCAACAATGCGGAGAATCAACACAAATTACTAATAAAACTATAATAGTGGTTGTGATTATGATTGTCATTCAATTGATTTCTATTTTGCTATTAATGTTATTTTGGAAAACATCTACCTCGAAATCTCATTGTCAAATATGATGTAACAAATTCAATTTGAATATGATACATCATTATATAAAGTTGGAAAAACAGAAACACACGTGTATACAAAATCTAAACATTTATTTTTGAAATAAGACAACACATGATGGAAAAATAGAAACAGAAGTTTATAATGACCATTCTCGTCGTCAAAAGAAATGGTTACAACATCCGCCGCGGCCTGACATCGTTGTGCCCATTCGTCATAAACAAAGGTAGGGCATGGCCATTTGTCATCCTCCTTGAAAAACTCCACATTCCAGTTGTAGTTGCCATATGGGATAAATAGGACACGAACGCCTTCCTGTAATTCGAGGTCATCGTAAAACTTACGCCATCCATCCGTTGTTGTAGCTAGACCGTTTACAACATCCATCACTACATCTCATCTTTTTTTTCTCAATTCGTAAGGCGCACGTCATTGTTGTATTCCCATTGAAATCAAATTCAGAGACTAGGAAATAACTATTAAAACATTATTTATCATAAATAGTATAAACAACGAGATACTGATAATCGCAACAAAATAATTCTATGAAGATGACTATCATATACCCCATCCCCAAAAATATTATAAAATATTTTGGAAATAACGCATATTTGAGCATAAAACAATAATAATTTACCACTGTTTCGAAATAGTATTTACAAAACCTTTTGAATGTCTCAAAGCCTTGAGCATTTCTTAAAACAAAATCCATTAAATAAAAATCTAATACTCAATTAACATAAAAAAAAATACCCAAAAATAAAAAAAAAACAATGTATTGTAATGGCTTAAATGAGATCCAATTTTACAAGCACCACATAGGGTTGTAAATCTCGAAAAGAAAGGGCAATTAAATAATACGCTTACCACATAATCGCACAAATTCTTTTTGAGCATCAATATCCATCGTCGCATAAATGGTGGGTGATGTTTCCAAATCGTGGCAGCCATAGAATATCCATATCCACTGATATTTCGCCCAAATTCCCCACCCGGTATTTTATGTGCACAACGGAGAGATTGAGATTTCGTGTAGATGATTTTTGCGGAGGGTAAGTATTTGTTAAAAAGGGCACATTATTATAATTTGACCATTTCGTCCTTAACAATATTATGGTATTTCCAGTTTGCCCTCAGACTAAAACTGGGCTTCGCACCTCACGAAAAAAGGAACAACATGTACATAGACCTTTAAATTTGCACACATAATTGATTTGAGTCACTAATCCACCTGAACTTGTATATTTGAGTTAGTTTTTCCCCTAATTTGTACATTTTGGTCAATTTATAATCTAAATTTTGATTTGAACCAATTTGCCCTAAAATTTGTTAAATGATAATTGTTTACCCTTGAACTAATTAAAACATAATTCATGACCTATCTTTTGTCATGCTTACACATCACATTATATGCACAAACCTATAAAGAGTGAGATTTTTGTTCTACACGACGGGTCGGGATTAAGACAATATAGACTCGGCAAAAAGAGACGTTGTTATTATTATTATTATTATTATTATTATTATTATTATCATTATTATTATTTTATATTTGTAGTCTTATAGTCACAAATTGAATTCTAAATTTTACCTTCCAGTTGCACAGTAAGAGTTTTTGAGTAATATGTCCTCTTAACTTTCTCCTTTTTTCCTCCGTGCCACTCTTACTATGCGATTAACGGGTAACATTGATAACCCGATTTATGACTATAAGATTACAAAAGCGTTCAATTCTTTTAAATCTTTTTACCAAGCCCACCTCGTCTCAATCCTAACTTACCGTCCAGACCAACAATTTCTCTCTTTATAAACGTGTGCATATAACATGATGTGTCAACACAATAAAAGAGAGGACATACAATACGTTTTAACAAAGTTCATAGCAAAAAATTATCTTTTGACAAAGTTTAGAAGACAAAATGATTCAAATCAAAGTTTAGGTGCAAGTTGACCAAAATGTGCAACTTCAGGAGATAAACTGACCTAAATGTGCTTGTTCAAAGGAAAAAATTATTCACAATCAAATTTCGAGGTGACAAACTAACCAAATGTGCAATTTTAGGGATATATATATATATATATATATATATATATATATATATATATATATATATATATATATATATATATTGTTTCGCCCTGAGAATTATGCCGAGCACCTGCTTCTTCCCTGAGAATGCCCTGACCTGCTTGAACCAAAAACACGTTATAAAGGACCACCGGGGGTTTTCCGATACTTAAGTCAGTTAAGCGTTTTTAATCGGAATCGGCAAAATCAAGAGAAGAATGCTTAAGAATGTCCTAATTGTCTCAGCCTTAGGGCTGAGATGTTTATAGTTTTTTCCAGGTGGGACCCTTCCGAGATCCAAAAAACAGAAACCCGCGAATCTTGGACCGTTATTCAAGCTGACCTGATCAGGAAGCTTCTGCTAAGGGCAGGATAGCTTTGTCGCTAAGTTCTTCAGATTTCTGACCTGATCTCTCGAAACCTTATTCAAGGTTTCGAATCAGGTCAGGACAATATCCATCGATCAGTAAATCTGTCCGCCTCATCTTTCTTTTTCCCGAGGCTTTAGGTCAGCTCATCCCCACAGGTCTACCAGGGCAAACTCCCTTGCAGGATGTCTTGACCAAATTATCCTATCTGGGACAAGTAGAGGCGTAACCCCACCGTCGTAGCTCTTCCTTCTTTCCTGACCTGAGTAGGATAAATCCCACCTTTGAGCCACAATCCCACATCAGGCTTAATCTTCTCAAGTCTCGCGCCCAACTCTTCCCATTTTTCTTCTCAGGGTTAAAATGGCAACTCAGGTCATCCCAACCAGGTCTTATTCTCATATGCCCCTTGATTTCTCTAGATCAAGCATATTTAGGTCGTACCATATATATATATACACACACACACACACACACACAATAATTATTTTCTAATTCTTTTTTTAACACACGTTTAATTCATTTCTCATATTTTTGAACAATAATTTTAAAAATTGCTTTAGATACACAGGAATTGCAAGATGCCGGCGTATTAGATTGGTGGGTCTTAAAAGGCCTGTTTGGGCTAGGATTCCTAATATCGGATTCGGGATTCAGAATACCGAATACTCGTTTGTTCTAAACTCAAAATACTCAAACAACAATATCTTACAACTAAATAATTAAATTACTAAATACAATATAAAACACACTATCACCCACTTTTCAGATATAATTTAACATCTAATACAATATAATAGTATATTATCATCCTCTTTTCAGACATTATTTGACATCTACAGTAAAAAGTAAAGATTTTGAATCTTATAACAAACAATAATTCTTACTATTCACATAATTTTGAATACCTCATAATTCTGAATACCAAAATTTAGAACCCAACGAATGCTAACCCGACCCAAAATGATATTCTTTATTTCCGGATAGAGGCACATTCGGTTAAAATCGGCCGGTTAATTAACCGGTCCGAGGTTAACCGTAACCTATCCGGCATTGAACCAGTTAAGGTTACGGTTAAGACCGGTTAACCGCCATTTTTTTTAATTTAAAAAATTGAATTTAAAATTTTTAATAATTTGAAAACTAGCCGTCATAATCGCCGGTTCGGTTAACCGGTGTAACCGCTAGCAATTTTTTTTTAAAATCCAGTTTGGCGGTTATGGTTAGCTGGTAACCTTAACCGTAACCTAAACGCCGGTTTCCAGTTGGCGGTTACGATTTTAACCGAAATCGACAGTCAACGGTGAATCGTAACTGATCAACCGGTTACTAATCACCGGTTAAACAGTTAACCGTAACGGATTGACACCTCTATTTCCGGACCTATAGTAAATTAGTAATAAAAAAAATTATGAATGAATTGACAATAAAATTAAATGAAATACCCTAAATTTTGCTTTTCTTTTTGTGATAACCCAAAAAACGAATAAGAAGAAAAAGCCCATTTGCGCCCAAATTCCCCAAAACCCCCCAAAGCAAAATAAATACCAAGCAGCAGTATTTTCCGAGCACACACCACATTACTACTTTCTCTCTCTACGCTCTCACCATGGATCCGTTCTCCTCATCGACGATTGCACGTCAGACGTGGGAACTGGAGAACAACATCGTCACGACCACCGATGATGCCGTCGCCGTCTTCGACTCGTCGTCGTCATCCGCGTCTGACGCCATCTTCTACTACGACGAGGCGGCGCAGGCCAAGTTCCAGCAGGAGAAGCCCTGGGCCAACGACCCGCACTACTTCAAGCGCGTCAAGATATCGGCGCTCGCGCTCCTCAAGATGGTCGTCCACGCGCGCTCCGGCGGCACGATTGAGGTCATGGGACTTATGCAAGGAAAGACCGACGGGGACGCGATTATTGTGATGGACGCTTTTGCCCTCCCCGTTGAGGGTACTGAGACTAGGGTTAACGCGCAGGCCGATGCCTATGAGTATATGGTTGATTATTCGCAGACTAATAAACAGGTTTTTGATTCTCAACATTGCCTTTAATTTCTTCTTTTGTTTTTGTTGATTATTATTTTTATTTTGAACTTTATAGTTATTGTGATGGAATTTTGTTCTAGTAAGGTGTGTGTGATGAGTTCAGAGTTGATTAAGAGAGACTGTATTTAGGGTATAGTTTATGGATGTGTGTCTACATCAATTCATTAAAGAGTATTGACTAAAATATGTGAAATTTTGAACATGTATAATTCTGTGTGGTAGAAAAATAGGTTTTCAGAAACACCATCATATTCAACATATCTTCACGTAATTGTCCTTCTATGTAAAAATAATTGATTTAATCATATTAAACCTCCAATCAAAACTCTTACTCATATCACATGATGCTAAACTTCCCTATAGACGCTTATGGATTGAGTTTGTGCGCGAATTTTACGTAAAAGAGTTCTATTTGTTGATGATTATTTTGGAGCTCAGTTGATTAAGCTTTTTGCTGGTTTATGTTTCTTTGAAAGCAAATTTGTTCTTTATCTGTCTAAGTTTCTCTTTCTTGGTATTTGTTTGTTAATTACCCTGAATTTCCCTAAAAATCAATGTTCTTGGATGAAGGCGGGTCGCTTGGAGAATGTAGTTGGATGGTATCATTCCCATCCCGGTTACGGATGTTGGCTTTCTGGTATAGATGTATCCACGCAAATGCTTAACCAGCAATTCCAGGAGCCCTTTCTGGCAGTGGTTATTGATCCAACAAGGACCGTTTCTGCTGGAAAAGTTGATATCGGTGCTTTCAGGACGTACCCAGAGGGGTACAAGCCTCCGGATGAGCCTGTTTCTGAGTATCAGACG
Source organism: Phtheirospermum japonicum (assembly GCA_014905375.1). Classification (NCBI taxonomy): domain Eukaryota; kingdom Viridiplantae; phylum Streptophyta; class Magnoliopsida; order Lamiales; family Orobanchaceae; genus Phtheirospermum; species Phtheirospermum japonicum. The sequence continues at coordinate 140,814 of BMAC01000857.1, forward strand.
ATCCCCTTGAACAAAATTGAAGACTTTGGAGTGCACTGTAAACAGGTGACGATGTCATGCATCGTTTGTGGTTTGAAAAGTGTTTCTTCGAATTTGCATATTCAATCAAGTTTTCTTGTTTGCAGTATTATTCATTGGATATCACATATTTCAAGTCATCTCTTGATTGTCATCTCTTGGATCTACTATGGAATAAGTATTGGGTGAACACACTTTCTTCTTCTCCTCTGCTCGGTAACGGAGACTATGTTGCTGGCCAAATCTCAGATTTAGGTAATTTTCTTGTTTGTATGCAAGTGTTTGAATTCTTTGCACCTCGAGTTGTTGTCATACCTACCTTTAAGGCTGTTTATTTAGTATTTTGTGTTAGACAGCAATATACATGCCCTTTAGTTACTGGATTTCACGTCAGTTTTTTAATTTTTCTTTTGTGCTTCTGATTTTATGCAGCTGAGAAAATAGAGCAAGCTGAGAATCAGTTGTCTCATTCGCGCTTTGGGTCCTTGATCACGACTCCTCAAAGAAAGAAAGAGGTTCGTAAATTATTCTCTTATGTTGCGTTTTGCTTTGTATGTCGACACCTATCTCTTACCATCTAGCACTTCATCCACAAAAACCTCATGCGTGGACTTATATTAGTTGTTCATTTGGTTGTTTGTTGTTAGTATAATGCATAGAGGCATATGACTCATACCCAGCCAAGTTCACCAGTGTCTTTAAAGTCGTACAACACAAGATTTGTGGAACTCTTTGAACGCCTTTGTGGTTAAGAGGCTAAGGTGATCGTAAGCAGGAAAACAGTTTCATTGTTTGATATGATTGTTAATGATTGGTTTATCATTACGTAATAATGTAACTATATGAGAATGTATCTAAACTCATAAGTTCATAACACGATATAAGCCTACTACAGAGGATGAGGAGCAATTGTTCTGATTGGAATTGTGATCATTATCAGTCTTTTACCTGATCATTTTATTTATTTTTATTAATCTCATCCGAGATAGAGATTTTTGGCCATTGTTGTTGTTGTTATCATTATCATTATTATCATTATTATTATTATTATTATTATTATTATGACGATGATAATTTGAATCAAGAGATTTGGGAATTAAAAAAAAACAAAAAATTTACAAGTGGTTCCATCTACTCCAGGAAGAATCTCAACTTAGCAAGATTACTCGTGATAGTGCAAAGATAACTGTGGAGCAGGTTCATGGATTGATGTCACAGGTAAATGCGATTGCCTGACATCTCTATATTTTATGCGCACTAGATCTTTAGTTTGTGGCAGAAAAAAAACTTAACAATTGGAGTGATTGTACCTTGTTTATTCCAGGTCATCAAGGATATTCTTTTCAATTCTGTTCGACAGTCCAACAAATCTCAGGCAGAGCCAACTGATCCAGAACCTATGGTCGAAACCTGAGCTAGTAGTGGCTTAAGCACCCGTCATTTTTTTGGTGGTGTGAATATTTTTCTTCTGAATATTGGATTTGCAACAAGTAGACTTTATCAAAAGATGGCTCCTGAATGTTTTGAGGGTTGGTGGTAAAATGATGTATACCGTCATTTGGAGATGTATTTGTTCGTTCGCTCATGTCATAGCTACTACTTAGACAGTGTTTTGGTCTTTACACTTGGGAGGGAGAGCTTTAGGATTGTTTTGTAGAGATTACATCTGGCGAAACGATTATTTTTCATGAGCCTTTTTCGTTCTCGATTCTTGTTTTTCTATTCAAGTTAAGAACTAAGGTAGACATTCACTTCAACAAGGTGGTTTGCAGTTAGTGTTTCGTAACATGGATAAATTAGTGTTTGCAATTACTTCAAAAAAAAAAAAGTGATTCTAGGTTTGAGCAGACAAAAATCATATTTTGATACTTCGAATGTCAACTTCCGTTTCTGAATTCCGGTTCACTTAATAAATAAAAACTTGTGGTGCTTTAGATTTTTAATTTGTTTCTGATTAAACTTTTAAAAGATAATCACACGCTTTTCAACTTCCTACCAAGCGCTCTCAAATTGATTAAATCTAGCTTACATTTGTAACTATTACTACTAATTTCTTATTCAACCGCATCTGTAATAATAAAATCACTTGGTCCAAAAGCAAAAGTGTTGCTGAACAGTCCGTAAGTTAACGAACAAATACTTTATATTTGTTGATCAATATGAATCGACATTAGTTAAAATTTAGCTCGAGCTAAAAAGCACATAAAGATTAAAAAATAAAATAAAGGTACGGTGTCTGTAGAAATTACTTGGGTTCAAACATAACTTACAGAGTGTCATTAAGCAAAGTAAGAAGGTGTTTGACTAAACTTATAAGCTCTTTTAATTTGTTTGGTAAACTTTTCTAAGACGAGCTCATAAAATGCAAAAATAAGCCATTTAAGAGTTTATAAACTCCTAAAAAATAAGTACCTCAATCTCACCTTGTTTTTTAGCATTTTATAAGCTCCCTTATTTTGAGCATGTAAACTTTAGCCGTCATATGTTATGCATTATTCACCTTTTTCTTTTAATAGTATCACTTTTGCACTAATAAGTGTCACCTGTACATATTATGTTACAAATGATATATTAGCAAAAGGGGAAAAGTGAATCTGTCACACCGTGTAATGGTCACATATAAGTTTTTGTCCAGGAAGCGATGAAGGTTAATTGTCCTTTACCGAGAACATTTTAAACGACAATGGTGACTCAGACAAGCGCTTTTGCCTATTTGTGACTGTTTAAGTTTATTATCTTTTGACTCGACTACAAATTGTGGTTATGTGTTTCAAAAATGCTTTAAAATGTCGAGTACTATTCTAGCTTGGTTCAATCAGTGTAGTAAGATTTGTCACAAAAAGCCTATGCGCTAGGCACCCTTAGGTCGAGAAGATTACGATCAATTCGGTGGGAAAAAAAGCGGGGCTATGCCCAGACGTTAGTTTCGGGTTGTCACCCAATTAGTTCTATAACCTTGATTCCATTCAAAGAAAAGTGAATAGTCTATTCTTTGAGGATAGCTTCTTGCAGTTTGGATTCATGCTTATACTCAGTTTCGTTATGGCAATTCGACATTTTCACCACTAGTATTGTCTTAGGCTCCATTTGGATGGGAGGATATGAAGCAAATGATTTCAAATCCATAATGACAAACCCATCGAGTGCGTTTGGATGCAATGGATTTCAAACCCAACTTTCCACTGAAATCATTCCCCTAAATCCTCTCCTCAAATCCAAATCATCCCATCCAAACGGGGCCTAAGAAAGTTTCTTGGCACTAGAAACGGCACTGCAACTCTTACAGGGAAGTTTAGTTTCTTACACACAAAATGAGAAAATAATCTTCAGTAACGAGCACGATTCTTTGCAACGTTTATCAAATAGTATTATTAAGCTTGAAGTTAAGAGGGACAATAATATGATTACTTTGAATTTCACATTAGCAAAGTCATAATGGAACACTAAGATTACCCAATAAATCTTATCAATGCTAGAAACGATTGAATTCAATAGCACTCACATCAAGATTCAAGCAGTGTTTGAGCCATCTGAACTTTAAGAAAAAAAAAAAAAAAGCCCAAAGTTCAACATTGAGGGGCCTCCACAATAATCACCAGTAAACACACTCACGTGGGTTTTATAGCTTCTCCACTTGTTCCTGCTCATGCCCGTCGACGTTCTCGGCCGGGGCGAGTCTCTATACACAAAACACGCAATGGTTACGAAAAGCAAAAGGGATAATAAATAACAATAATAATTCAGTGGGCATTTCGTCGAACATGTTGTGGGGAACTCAAGAAAAGTATATACCAAATCAGGCTTGTAGATATTATGCACGACGGAGGCGCCGGCGAGGAGTGACGCGACGACGATGACGCACGACCACGCCAGTGACGGAGTTCCCGTCGGCTGCTTGCCGCCGCCGAATCTCCGATTCATCTCTTTAGCGGAAAGCTTTAATCAGAGATTTCTCACTTCAACGATTTTTGAGTTGTAATTGGTGCCAATTAAAACTTATATGATGTCGTTATATGATAAACACATAGTTTAACAACAAATTAGAAATAGGAAAAGTGATTAATTTGAGGTCACGGGTGGGTGCCCGACATTTTTATTAAGGCAAATACTTGGGTGAGACCGGTCTCATAGTATGGAGACCACATTTTACCATACCCATAAACTTGACCCGTCCACTCTCATTGACCCACCCAACCCATCAATTACTAATTATAAAAAAAAAAAATAATAATAAGAAATCACTCCCCCTCTCTCTCGTAACCCTCGCCACTTTCAACAGTGCTCCCAGCAGCTCGACGACCACGACATATACGCATACGGGCGCCCGAACCTGCAATCGGGCGAACACTCCTCCACTGTCAATCACATCCTCGTTAGGATTCGATGCCGACCAGCCGTTGGATGTCATCGGGCCCACACCAAACGGCGGCGTCTACATAGTCCAAGAGCGTTTTAATTGTGTAATTTGATGTTGTATTGCTTAATTCTAGTGCTTAATTTGTCAATGATGTTTATGCCTTTTCAATTATCTTGATTGGAATTGAGATTTGTTTGGTTATTATTTTATATATTAATTTTTTATGCGGAGGCGTCGCTTGCGGTGGCGGCGCTCGGCGGTGGCTTCCTCGGCGGAGGAGAAGCCGGAGGACCTGGATGAGGCGGCGGTAGGGGTAGGGAACCGGAAGTTGGCGGTGGAGAATCGGGGATTTTGATGATTTGGCGAGGCATGGGTGGTGGCAGCCGACGGAAATTGAGAATTGTACTGGTAATTTGATGAGTTGGTACCGGCCGAGAAATTGGGGTTCTGATAATAATTTGACGATCTCAGCGTGGGACTTTGAGGATTGTGTTGGGAATTGTATGGGTAGTTTGATTCGTTTGACGATTGCGGTGAGGCGGCCGGGGTGTGATGATTGTAGTGGTAATTTGACGAATCGGAGGATACAGGGGAGTAGAATTGATTGGAATTGGAGGTCTTATGGTTTGGGGAATTGATGGGGTGATGATGATAAGTGATTTTGAGATGCCCTTCTATTCGAAGGTTTGTATTATTTGAGCTTTGTGCAAACATTGTTTTGTTGCTCTTTATCAAACCTCGAACTTACTTTTGTGGCACTACTTTGTTTTGTGTTTTGCAGCGTAAATGCTATGAAGGGAAAGATGAAATAAAATTCAGGTCGTCCAAACTTCTGAACGTCTTTTATGATGTATAACGAGAAAGTGGAGGAGGCGCAGGGGGTGGCGAAGGAGGCGTTCATGCGGTTGAAGGCTCGGTGGAGCTGTTTGAGGAAGAGGGCGGAGATGAAGCTTCAGGATTTGTCGGTCGTGCTTGAGGCGTGCTGCGTGCTTCATAATATATGCGAGATGAGAAACGAGGAGTCGGGTCCAGAGATGAGGTTTCAGATGTTTGACGACGAGGTGGTCCCCGAGAATTGCATGAGGTCGGTTAATGCGATGCATGCTAGGGATCAGATTGCGCACAAACTGTTGCATCATAATCCAGTGTTTAAGTCTCCGCTTGGAAATAATTTTTCGATGTGGTAAACCTCACCGGAGTTATTGTGAGTCACATCGTCATAGTCATCCACATGGGCTACTGACATTGTTGTGAATATGCTGTTTGCCCTTTTCATTGAAGCTGCTTGTGATTTCTTTACCTTTGTGGCAATGATACTCAATTCTTTGATCATTCTCTTTCAAAGACTAGCTTTTTTCTTCTTTCATTCTCTCTGTTGATTAGCCCAAATCCATTTTACATTCACTGTCTGACCTGGGCCTCCAATTTAATTGACAGCCTTCTCAAACAAATCATGCAACTACCACGCATTGGGTTGTTAAAATGTAAAAACAAATCTACAAAAACTACGACAAGAACAGACAAAGAAAGATAGTTAGGTCCAAAGAAAGGAGTGTTTTTCAATTTCAGATCACGTGCATTGCCTAAATATGAAATTATTTTATGCTATTATGCAACCCAAAAGTAATACAAATATCCAATTAAAGTTTGTATTTAATTAAAGTATAGTTAAATAATATTTTTAACTCAAATTGTTTTAAGTATCACGAAACAATATTAAGGTATTACAAAAGATCTTTAAAGTATCATAAGTTTTTTTATACAAATTTTTACAATAAAGCATAGTTAAGTAACGTTTTAACTCAAGTTATTTGAGTATCATAAAACATTGTTAAAGTATCACAAAAGATTGCTAAAGTATCACAAAATATTGTTAAAGTATCACAAGTTTTTTATACATATTTTTAAATTAAAGTATAGTTAAGTAACTTTTTTTAACTCAAGCTGTTTAAGTATCACAAAATATTATTAAAGTATCACAAAAGATTCTGAAAGTATTATAAGTTTTTTATACCTATATTTAAATTATTGTTGTAGTATTAATTTTTAAAATATCTGATCAGGTATCGCAAAGTTTTGAAATACTTGATCAAGTATCACAAAAGATATTAAAAGTGTCATACAATACAGTTAAAGTATCGCAAAAAATTGTTAAAATATCACAAGYTTTTTATACCTATTTTTAATTAAAGTACAGTTRAGTAATATTTTTAACTCAAATTGTTTAAGTATCACAAAATATTGTTAAAGTATTACAAAAGATTGTTAAAGTATCACAAATTTTTTATATATATTTAATAAGCATAGTTAAGTAATATTTTTAACTCGAGTTATTTGAGTATCACAAAACATTGTTAAAGTATCACAAAAGATGGTTAAAGTATAAAAAAGAATTATTAAAATAGCACCAGTTCTTTATACCTATTATTAATTAAAGTATAGTTAAATAATATTTTTAACTCAAGTTGTTAAAGTATTACAAAACATTGTTAAAGTATCACAAGTTTTTTATACATATTTTTACAATAAGTCATAGTTAAGTAATATTTTTAACCCAAGTTATTTGAGTATCACAAAATATTGTTAAAGTATCATAAAAAATTGTTAAAGTATCACAAAAAAGGATTGTTAAAGTATTACAAAAGATTGTTACAGTATCATAAGTTCTTTATACCTATTTCTAATTAAAGTATAGTTAAATAATATTCTTAACTCAAGTTGTTTAAGTATCACAAAATATTGTTAAAGTATTACAAAAGATTGTTAAAGTATCACAAATATTTACAATAAATCATAGTTAAGTAACATTTTTAACTTAAATTATTTGAGTATCACAAAATATTGCTAAAGTATCACAAACGATTTTTAAAGTATCACAAAAGATTGTTAAAATATCACAAGTTCTCTATACCTATTTTTAATTAAAGTACAGTTAAGTAATATTTTTAACTCAAGTTGTTTAAGTATCACAAAATATTGTTAAAGTATCACAAGTTTTTATACATATTTACAATAAAGCATAGTTAAGTAACATTTTTAACTCAAGTTATTTTAGTATAACAAAACATTGTTAAAGTATCACACGAGATTGTCAAAGTATCACAAAAAATTGTTAAAATATTACAAGTTCCAAATACCACTCTAGTAATTCCTTGTATCTCAAACATAACTAGCTCAAACATTAATTCAACATTATTATGTTTTTCAAAGCTTTCACCATGGCTGCTACTTGTAACCTTGAGTGGTCTCAAGCAGTGAATACCTTTATTCCATAAAATCAATTTCAATTACGAGCACTCGCAGTGGTGCAACAAAATAATGTCCGACTTCATAAGATCGCACATTTACGAAACTTAGTCCTCTTCCAACTTTTCATGCTACGAGAGGTGGTTCCATTCGTTTTATTCCCGTATTCTCGTCCCCTTGCTTCATTCCTTTGTTTTCGCCTTCTGCATAATTCCGCAACAAGATACAATTTGTTATCTTATTCCTTCATTAAGGACACATACTACCTATCTCTAGACCCCTGGTGAACACTTTTCATAAGTGGACTTAAATTTGATTACCACAAAAGTTCAATTATATTCTTAAATTCCACAACCAAGACAGAGAGAGAGAGAGACGAGGTGAGAATTCTCCACTAATCTCATTGGGCCACTGTATTATCATCTTCAAAAGGGTGAAAGGAACTAGATGCCTAAGAATACACACCTTTAAGAGCCATATTCAAAGAATCCTGGCCACTTTGGCCCATGGGTCTTGTAAGTACAAAAGAAATATAATACCAAATTTAATAATTTTCAACAAGAACTGAAATCTTATCAAAAAATAATGAAAGAAAAGGAAGAAAGGCAGCATAATTCCAAGAAAACAGCATTAAAAAAAGGCAATTAAATGGAAAAATTAAAACCCAATTGATTCTTGAAGAACAATAATCTCTACTCAAAATCATCCAATAATTTTAAAAAAAAATCAATAATTTGGATACCCTAATCCCACCCCCATTACTGCTGCCCCCGCCCAGGGAGGCCATGTCCACCACCACGCCTCCGCCCAGCCACCTGGCCTCTGACGGAGTGGGCGCGGCCCCTGGCGGAGACGGCGAAGGGCGTCGGACAGTTGTTGGACAGCTTGATGAGGTCGACAATGTCGTGGACGGAGAAGGGGCAAAGAACTGCGCAATGGTTTTCTCGAATTAGGTTTCCATAATCCTTGCAGGCGACTTTAATGGCGTCTGGGTCGGTTCGGAGATCATGACATCGACGACGGGCTCCCGAATGCGAAGATCTTGCCGACGGCCCGCGTGAGTGTCTGTGAGTGAGAGAGAGAGAGAGAGGAGAAAGAAATCTGAAATGATTTATGAGTTTTTTTTCTTTTTTTTTGCTATTCATAATTGGGTGGGTGGGCGGTGGACGGGTTTGGATTTTGGATCAGATGAATTTATTGGGTTAAAAGTGGTCTCATCTCTCACCCAAGACCTACTCTTTTATTAATTCAGTTCATGTTGTAAATTAAAAAATGTTCCAATAGAATTTCCGAACACTGTATAAGTGACAAGTGGAATTTTCAAATACATTAAAAATTAATGCATGTTCGGAATAAAAAAATAAATCAAACATTAAAAATTATTGTTTCTAAATTAGTTTTTAGTATTTTAAAAGTAACTATCGTAAATATAAATACATTAAATATTTTTATACTCTAAGTTACACTGACACAGATTAAATACAAACAACGATTTTGTAAGACTCTTAATTTGAGTAAAATATCTTAAAATAACAATTGTTTTAGGAGGAATAGAGTATTAAAAATATTTTTCCAATTCACAATGTGAAAAGGTCATATTAGAATGATTTGACATCAAAATTTTAATTTAAATAAAATGCATGCCATGAAATTAATTAATATTATTAAATTATAGATGAAACAAAAGTAATTTTTGTTCATTTCATTAATCTAGAACTCCTTATGAGCCTCAATTCATACTATGAGTTGTTGACGATTTAATATATGTAGAGGGGCTGAGGAAGGCATTAGATATTATGTTACATTTTTTATTTTCAATTCAACTCTATTGCGACAAGTGGTATGAGAATAAAGAGAGAACTTTTATAATTTTGAAACTTCTTTGGGTTTTATGTGTATTTAACCCAAACCTCGGGTGTGGTTTATGTAATTAGCCCAAAAAAGAGTCCACTGCAACATATATCCACATCTAAAATAGCACAAGATTTGCAACACATCATTTTATGAAAATAGAAAAACACAAATTCATTATAAAAAGCAAAGGACAACAATAATGATCACATATTTCAGTTCTCTTCCACTAATCACTATTACCCTAAAACCAACTCAAATTAGAACTGCAAAATAAAATCAACTAAATCAGAGCATATAACAAGCAGCTATTTATTACGAATCCATAGCAATTGCTTCAGGCAATTTCGTTAATTTAAGGGGCGACAAGCTGGACTTGAGCGACACATCCGACGGACCAGACAACTTTTTTTCGTTCGGCACGACACCGAGAATCTTTCTAACTTCATTCGCCAGCTCGATAATGTAGTCATCTTCGTGACCTGTTCAGATGTAATAAATAACTCAAAACTCAGATATGTGCAAAAAAAAAAAAAAAGGGACTAAAGCATATACAAGAATAGAATGCAATGTATTACCGATATCAAACATGGCCTTTTCCAATAAAAAGAGGTAATCCCTATTGTTCCCGCACGGGCCAAAGGCCGTTGCGATTTGCCTAGCCATATCTTCTATAGGAGCGGGCCCCAGATAGTACTTGTTTGATATCTTGTCGGGGGTGGATGTGAACCTGCATATTTTGAAACCGCAATTTTGTAATATTGCATGAAAAAAATATTACACTTCAAAAAAAGGGGGATTTATTGTAGTGAAGGCGAAAAGTATAGGATCAAAAGCAGAAGTTGATATTTGAAAACTAGAGATCACTTATTTTAAAAGAAAAAGCATTTTACTTACACTATCACACCGGTTAACAAGGGCTGCTCAGGTTCACCCTCCTAAATTAAAAGAATAACAAAACATATTATAACCAAATCGAAATTAACCAAAAACAAAAACAAAAAAAAAAACCAGAATGACGACTCACTTTGAAGAAGTCGACCAGAGTTTTTTGGTCATACTCGCATTCTCTTCGTTCCAGATACTTACATAATATTTATAAAAAGAAAAAAAGTCAACAGTGAGATTAATTACGATCAAATTGTCCAGATTATAGTTAAAGCAACTAAGCATACCGCCATTGCCGCCTTTTCCTTCTCTGGCCCTCCACGCACACAATATGCAGCTCCCCACTGAGAGAGAGAGAAATCAGAAAAGAAAACAAAAAAATAAAAACAAACGAAAAAGGACCACGTTTTGGGAAATCAGCAAAATCCCAAATAAAATGATGAAATAAAGGACCACATTTCTGGATATTCTTGGCCTCAAATCTAAGCATTCTTCGTATAATTAAAAAAAATCCAAGTTAACGAAACATTTAGAGCCAACACATCACACAGTCAGGCAATGGATAAAGCACCAGATATTAGAAAAAGATAGATATTCATACCATAGGGACTATATTATGTATGAGCATAAAAAAAGGGCTTTCAACCAAGCCTTTTGAAAGTAAATAAAATAATGTCAATATAAAAGCATTTAACTTACACAAAGAACTCCTTCATTCTGCTCTAAGGTGCATGTTCTTGCCGGGTGCTCGGGCGTACCTCTGTGATCAATGCAGGCTTTTAAAAAACACAATAGAAAAACATAGAATGTCAGTTATTAATAAATCATAAAATAACATTCGAAATTTCAGATGAACAAGAACAAAGAGTGTGAAAGGAAAACAAACAGGCAACCCATGATCTTTTTCTACCTAATTAATTATATATCTCACAACTCAAAGATTGCCTATATTGGCAAACTAAAATTCACCAAAAAAAAACCCACTTCAAGCAAGGCTACTGTCTTTATTTTTATTTTGAATTTCAATATTTCATGAACTACCTTTAGACATTTACCTTCAAACGTGCACAAATTCGAACTCAGAGGACACAAAAACAAAAAAAAAACATTATTCTATCAACACATTTTAAAAATAAAAATAAAAATAGCGTAATACATATAAGCAAAACCCAAATGAATTTACAAAATGTACACTAAACATAACTGCAGAAATTGGCAAACAACAATGAAGAAAAAAACAAAGAAACATACCAAGATCAAATACACGCTTGTAATCCTTAATGAACCCAATCACTTTCTCATCAAATTCGAAACCTGGGTTCCACACCAATGAGCCATATCCAAAAACCCAAAACACCATTTTTCCGTTTTTAATTTAGTTTTTGGTGAAAATTTGTTCCGCCTGGGAATCAAAAGAGCAAACATTATAATTCAATTGCATTATAAAAGCAAATATACACTCGAACAAATAAATAATAAAATCAAAGAGAAAAAAATTACTTGTAGAGGGAAATGACTCGGATCAGAGAGAGAGAGAGAGATGCAAATAAATGGAAAACGTGGTTTTGTTTCTGAATCTCTCTCTCTCACAGTTGGTGAAACTGTTTGTTCGCAAGTGCTATGTGACGGAGGCGATGGGAAATTATGCATATTTATACCGAAATGAGGGGCTATTTTGTAATTGTTAATTTTGGAAATAATTTGTTATTATTATTATTATTATTATTATTATTATTATTATTATTATTATTTCCCTAGAGCTAGAGATATAAAGAGCTCTTTATTTGATTTAATAACATAACGTGGAGAACATATTTATTAATCGATATGTATTTATTTGAATAAGTTTTACTTTATAATAAAATAATAATTCAGAATATAAAAATAAACTAAACTTACAAATTTGTTCTGAAATTGATAGTCATTTTTTTTTATGAAGCCAGTTATGAGGTTGGAAATTGGAAGTATGTATATAGATGGCATGTTTTAATGATACGTACTCATAATTGCTCGTATAAATTCACATTGAAAACTTACCTTTTGTTCCCTAGAACCAATATAGATCAAGATTCGAGAGAATAAATTACAGCAATTAATCTTACGAAAACTTAGTAACAAAATAATCTCATAATTTGATGCATCATCAGTATTTTTTTTAATGATACTTTGACATAATTAATGTAATATCGTATTTTCTCACAGTAAGTTCATCTAAAAATTACCTTCTATAGTATGATATATTCACGACAACTAACCAATAGAAAAGTTATACACTTTGTTACTCAAAATAATTATTTTACTTCCTTATTTGAAGTTGTTTAAAATTGGGGAATTTAAATGAATTGCACATGCATGCAATTAATATATTTGGTTGCCCTTTTTCGATAAAAAGGGGTTCAATATAATTTTATTTGTTTGAGTAAACTTATTAGTGATATTAGGAAGAAGTTATTATGGGATCATTCTGATTTATTTTTTTCATAAGTATATTTTGATTTATGTAAAGTTCTTTTTTTCTAAGTAATGAAAAAAGTGAATAGGAAAAACATTTAAAAAGTACTGTTGAAAGTTCATTGAACCTGGACGTGTTCACTCGGTAAAAACGTGGTGAAAGTAGTTGAAAATCTGGGCTCTCTCTACTTATATGAGCACAAATTAAGGTTGTTTGGAAACGGTTCAGACAAGTTACCAAAAATCAAGATTTACAAAATGCCGCTTAGATTCATTGAATCTGGACAATCCACTCGTTAATCAGTCTATTAGTTAGATTAATTAAACATCTTGAAAGCTTTCACTTTGTCAAGTTTTGATAGGTTTACCCTAACCTTCCTCTTTTATTTCTTTTATTTCATAAAATAAAGTTGCCTGTTAGGGTATGTGGTCGTTTTATCCAAAACTGGATGTCAGCTTGAATATGTTTTTTTGAAAACGTATTTGAAATATGTTTAAGAATATATATAGAGGAAAAGAAAAACATCCGATTTTAGGTAATCCTCCATTTTGTTAATGCTGTTAACTATTAAAGATGAGGTGTCGAAAGGAGAGTGTTTTAAGGTTGAGGTGGACCAATCAAAGTCTCTAAAAAATGACGTGTCGTTTGTGGTTCATAGGGGGTCTATTTTGGGACGAGGCCAAAATTTTGACCAGGTATAAATAACAATTTTTTTTTTTATGTTAATATTGTCTTGTCTAGCTTTTTTCACGGCCTTCAACATTTGTTTTTCTTTTTCGTTTTTTCCTTCTTATTTTTCTTCGTTTTTTTCTTCACAGATTCACAACATCAATCGCACAATTTTTTTTTTTCCTCTTAACAGATTTCATCTTCCGACATATTAATCCCAACTTTTATAAAAGTTATGTTGGGAAATCAGATCCGTTTTGTTTGTAAATTTTAGATCTGTACTGTTTGTGAAATTCAGATCCGTTTTGTTTGTGGAAATCAGATCCGTTTTGATGTTACTTAAATAAAGATCATGACCATCGAAATTTTTAAGAGAACTGTAGATCTATTGATATTTTCATATCTGTTTTTCCGATTTTTTTTTTTTATATATAATTGAATTCATTGTTTATTTTCCAATTTATTTTTTCATGAAAACTTCTTGCTAATTGAATGTTTTCGATTATTCCTTTATTTTATTTATTTTTACAGTAAACATGGAACATTACAACAACAAACACGAGTGTGGCAATTTATTATTCCTTCTTCAGGCTGCCGCGGACGCTGGGCTTAGGCTTCGAGGTTTCGGCAACAATGGTCTCATCAAAGGGAATCTTGGGATGGCGATGTTCGTGGTGGATCTGCATAGATAGTTAGACGCGAGCGGTGACCTTGTACAGGGGACACTCGAATTTGGCGTGGCCGCCTTTCTCCTGGCCGGTCCGATCGGCGAAACGGCTTTGCCTCCGCCGTGGTTAGGTAAGGCGGCGTCGGCTTTGGCTGCAATCTGAAAATTTTCTTCTGCAATTATGTGTAGGATATGGGAAATTTATTTTGCTGCATTCAAGTCGACCAATCGACCGTTGCGATTAAGGAGAGGTTTGGGAAATTCGATGATGTCCTAGAGCCAGGCTATCACTGCCTGCCTTGGTTTCTCGGTAGCCAGCTGGCCGGCCACTCACTCTCCGGCTACAGCAACTAAACGTCCGTTGCGAGACCAAGACTAAGGTAATTTTATTTGTATTAAACTGTAATTCAATTTTTTTTAAATAAAATAAATATCAGGACTCCAAAATTTTTGGGTTTCAGTTTCTGCATTTATCTATCTATTTATAAGTACTAATTTTGCCTATATGTATAAATATTGGGTTTCAGGACAATGTGTTTGTGAATGTCGTTGCGTCGATTCAATACCGTGCCATTGCGGATAAGGCGAGCGATGCTTTTTATAAACTCAGCAACACGAAGGGTCAGATTCAGGCMTATGTCTTTGATGGTACGTAGATATTAATTAATTRTTATGAATGAACGACTAACTATGAACATTGTTTAAGACCRTYCAATTTGAAACGTTTTTTGTGAGTTTACAGTGATAAGAGCCAGTGTTCCGAATATGAATCTCGATGATGCTTTTGAGCAGAAAAATGACATTGCCAAAGCTGTTGAAGATGAGCTCGAAAGGGTAAAAACCATTTTTCTATATCGATGTTTATTCAAGTGGATGAACCTAATATTTAATTATCTTTTTTTTTTTCAGGCTATGTCTGTCTATGGGTATGAAATTGTTCAAACTCTGATTGTCGACATAGAGCCGGATGAGCATGTGAAAAGGGCCATGAACGAAATCAATGCTGGTAAGTTTTAGAGTATTATTACTTATATTCTGCACAAATGAGTTGAATTCTTGGAATATCTCAAGTCTTGGTTATTGAAGCAACTCTAAGAAAGGTTATTCTGTAATTTTGGACATTTAGTGGCATTTCTTACTCAAATTTACCTTTTCTTTAATTACAGAGTACCCATGAGGTTTGACTTAGTTACAAAAAATAAAAATAAAAATAATAATAATAATAATAATAAACTTACAAAAATACCCCTGAGACTTTATTTGTCTTACAATTACCCCCGATACAGGTCGTGCTTCTAAACAGTGATCTATTTTGTTAACTACTTTTCCTGCTACTAATTATTCCTCATTTGACAGCGGCATTGTTCTCGGGAAGTTTCTAGAACATTCTGTTGAATCGGGAGAAATATTACTCCAAGGAAAGAAAGTTGTGGAGCTGGGCTCTGGCTGTGTGATTAGTTAGGTAATATTTCATCATTTTATTCCTTAGTTTCTTTTTATAAATATTATTTTTCAGAACTCTGTATCTTTGTAACACAATCTTGAACTTCCAAAATTATAAAAACCATTCTAATTGTTTAATATTTAGATGCAAATTGTAATTTATGTTGCTTTTATGCTGGCCCAGTGCAATATGTTTGAGGTTAGGATTTGTTTAGTGGACTTAGTCCGTTTGTATGTCTATCAACTGCATAGCTTCTTTATTGGGGGCTCAAGTAATTCTGACTGACATGCTCGATTGACTTAGTTAGGGAAAAATAATCAAGACTGTTTTAGTTTTTTTTAGTCTTAGGGTTCTTTTCTTAGTTTTTTATTTAGTTTAGTTTTTCTTGGGGTTTTATTTTTTTTAGGATTTTTTTTTTTATTAATTTCTTTTTTTAGTTTTTAA